>CM031597.1:136565290-136582790 GCA_018398815.1 Conus ventricosus | reverse complement strand
TTGTATTTGTCCTGTAAACTATGTTATGTTTCAGGAAAAATTGTCATTATTTTTCAGGACGAGTCTGGAGCTCGCTTGTAATGTATGATGACATGTTTTGGAAAATTGATGTATTTCTGATTGCGTGAAGTATCAGGATTTTTCATGTGTTCTGTAAAGGCCTATGGGAGTTGTGGAATCTGCTGATGTTCTCCCATTGAGAGAGGCCTATGGGTCTGATTAGTAATAGCTAATATACCTGAAAGATTGACAGTATATTTGTGTCTTTGACAGTAGGAATATATATTATAACTGTCCTCTACATTTTATTGACAATATATTTGTGTCTTTGACAGCAGGAATATGTATTATAACTGTCCTCTACATTTTGTGTATGGGACAGTCTTCTGCTGAAAAGTGTTTATGTATTCTTTTTGAACCAGCAGGCGGATGGAATCAGCCTAGTGCTACCTGAGGGAGATTGATTTATTTGTTCACCCATATTTGATGTGACATCCCTAGTATAGTGGTAACTATTATAACATAGTATTATAAGGAAAGTCCTTTTTCCCCTCATCCTCATGGTGCACTAAATGTGTAAGCCCCTCCATACCTGACTGGTCTGTTATCGCAAGGTGTGAGTGAGAGAGAGAGAGTGAAGTTGGCAGTTATACAAACAACATACACGCCTTCTGAACACACAAGGAGACAGACTACATATATTTCTACATACACCTCTCACTTTCCTTCCGTGACAATCGCTCTTAGGCCAAAACACAGTACGGTTGTCAATGACACTCAAATGATATTCAGCCCTCAAGCTGACACCAATGAAGTCCATTGTCAGTGACGGTAAGCTATCCCATGAAGCTATCCCATGAGAGAGAGAGAGAGAGAGAGAGAGAGAGAGAGAGAGAGAGAGAGAGAGAGAGAGCTCGGAACTCAAAAAACCTTTATTCGATCAAGGATTCAGATTTTACGCAGAGCCCATTCCTCCAGTCTGTCACACACATGCGCGCACGCACGCACGCACGCACGCACGCACGCGCACGCACGCACACACACACACACACACACACACACACACACACACACACACACACACACACACACACAGAGACAAAGAGACAGATTGATTGATTGATTGATTGATTGATTGATCTTTAATACCCAAGGATGAAGATTTTAGGCCAAAGCCTAGTCTTACAATCTGTCCTTGTCATGCATACATTATTTCGGCACATATCATTCATACAGACAATTGAACATAGCAACATGATAATCTAATTCTACAATGATAAGCAAACTGCTCATAAAAGCACTAATGAGATGGGGGATGGTAAAACAAAAGGAAACTTACAAGCAAACAAACAAAAACTACAGAGAGAGAGCGGTCAGAGGAGGGTGGGGAAGAGAGAATGGTAGGTAGGGGAGGAGAAAAGGGATGGTAGACAGAGTGGGAGTGGGGATGAGCGATTTTAACGGAGTAGGTTTTATGTTGAGACGATTTATCCAAAGTATGGTTCACAGAAGACTTAGCGAATGGACGCTAATCATTGTAATCGAATAATTTAACTACTGAGACATAAAATGTTTATGCAAATGTTCCTTGAAAGGTTTTAAAGTATTCATGTTTTGTAGATTCGGTGGAAGTGAGTTCCAGACATATGGTCCACAGTAAGCTAGACTTGTTTTGTATAGATCAATGCGTGGGTAGGGAAGAAGGAATTTCGTCGAGCCAGAAAAGCTGTTCGATCTTGTAAAAAGGGCATTGATATAACATGGCATAGTATCTGTCAAGATTGTAAACATAAATGATGCCTTGTTGAATTCCAATTGCCTATTCAGAGGAAGTATGTTCAGCGCTTTTAGTTTTTCGTCTGTTGTTAGAGATACAGCTGGATGGAGTAGCTTTGCTGCACGTCTATGGAGAGAATTCAGCCTTTTTTTGTGGACGTCACTACTGCCGTCCCACACTGTTGAGGCGTAATTTATACGTGACATTATGTGTGCATTGAAGAAAAGTTTAAGCACATTACTGTTGACGTAGCGCTTTAATTGAGATAACAGGAAAAGGTGTTTTGAGACTACCTTGCATACGTTATTTAGATGAGATTGCCATTTCAATTCTTTATCTATCGTTAACCCTAAAACACGATGCTCATCTACCTGCTCGATAGAAGTGCCATTCAACTGATGTTTTAGGCAAAGAGGAGTCAACTGGTGTTTTTGGCGGGTAGCTATAATCATAGATTTGGTTTTGGCTGGGTGTATGACAGAGACATAGACAGACATAAACAGAGAGACAGACAGGCAGAGAGAGAGAGAGAGAGAGAGAGAGAGAGAGAGAGAGAGAGAGAGAGAGAGAGAGAGAGAGAGAGAGAGAGAGTTGGTTGAGGATTCTCTCGGTGTCTTTTTCAGGTCCGAGAGAAAGAACACAGTATACCCAGGGGCAATCAGCGGGCCAACAAGCGCTGCGGAAACGTCACCGTGGGAAAATACGGGGGGCTGTTCAACTTCAGAGGCCTGTGCGACCCCGACGGCCCCACGCCCTGCTGCTACGAGTCCATCTGCCAGAACAAGACCATCCAGCAATGCACGTGCCCCGACTGTCTAGACATGCGCACCCGCATCCATGCGGAATACGCCACCTGGCGGCCCAAGATGCCGACATGTCAGCCTCGCAGCTGGCCGGTCACCGACATCTGTCGTCTGCTGGGCAAAGCCTTTGTGCATTTCGTTGGGGATTCACTCGTGCGTCACGTGTATACAGCTTTTCTTCTTGCGGCCAGGGGCGACTTTCAGACAGGGGCCATGAAGTCCACTGCCAGAGAGGGTAAGCTATCCCATGAAGTCCACTGCCAGAGATGGTAAGCTATCCCATGAAGTCCACTGCCAAAGACGGTAAGCTATCCCATGAAGTCCACTGCCAAAGACGGTAAGCTATCCCATGAAGTCCACTACCAAAGACGGTAAGCTATCCCATGAAGTCCACTGTCAGAGACGGTAAGCTATCCCATGAAGTCCACTACCAAAGACGGTAAGCTATCCCATGAAGTCCACTGCCAAAGACGGTAAGCTATCCCATGAAGTGCACTACCAGAGATAGTAAGCTATCCATGAAGTCCACTGTCAGAGACGGTAAGCTATCCCATGAAGTCCACTACCAAAGACGGTAAGCTATCCCATGATGTCCACTGCCAAAGACGGTAAGCTATCCCATGAAGTGCACTACCAGAGACAGTAAGCTATCCCATGAAGTCCACTGCCAAAGACGGTAAGCTATCCCATGAAGTCCACTGCCAGAGACGGTAAGCTGTCCCATGAAGTCCACTGCCAGAGACGGTAAGCTATCCCATGAAGTCCACTGCCAGAGATGGTAAGCTATCCCATGAAGTCCACTGCCAAAGACTGTAAGCTATGCCATGAAGTCCACTGTCAAAGACGGTAAGCTATCCCATGAGTTAAGTGTCAGTGACAATAAACTATCCCATGAAATCAAGTGTCAGTGGCAATAAACTATCCCATGAAATCAAGTGTCAGTGACATTAAACTATCCTATGAAATCATGTATTAGGGGCAATAAACTATCTCATGAAATCGGGTATCGGTGACAATAAACTATCGCATGAAGTAAGGTATTCGTGACAATAAACTATCCCTGGAAATCAAATGTCAGTGACAGTAAACTATCCTATGAAATCAACTGTCAGTGACGATATCAACTGTCAGTGACAATAAACTATCCTATGAAATCAACTGTCAGTGATGGCAAGCTGTCCATCCCTTGAATGACAGTGACGGTAAGCTGTCCCATGAAATGAGATGACAGTGACTGTATGTTTTCTGTGTGCGCTTAGTCTTCGAGTTATGAGCCATAAAATCAAGTTGTCAGTGGCAGTACAATATCACGGAGTCACTGGCTATCAAATCAGTTCTCAGGAAAGGTAAGCGCCCTATGTACAGTTCAGACTTTGGGTTAAAGTCATGAAACTTGGCTGTCAATGGCGGTGAGCTTTGCCTACACAGGTGACGTTTGAGACAAGAGCCATGAAATGAGATATCGGTGACAGAAATGCATCCCTGCACAGTCTTTGAGACAGGGGCACAACAATCAAATCCCAGTGACTGTGAGCTTTTCCTCTATGGCTGATATTTATTTGAGACAAGAGCCATGAAAGCAGATGATATCAGTGACAGCGAATCTCACATGGACAAACTAGTTGTTGAGACAGAGCTACGAATTCAGTGACAGCGTCATTCAGATTGTGGAGTTTGTTGATGCAGTATACGCTTTCGCTATTTTTTTGCTCTTGGTTTTCTGTTGTTGTTCCGAACGCGGTACCCAGGACATACCACTGAGATTAAACGAAGTGGCAGAGAGTTAAAAGGAAAAAAAACAACGTTAAAATAATTGTAATGCACGTGCTTTATACGTCCTTCATAAGAACCTACTTCTGTGTGTGAAATTTAGGTTTTTGTTATACCTAGAGACTGTGTCAAAACTATGCAGTGCTATCCATTGTGTTACTGCCAGTATATATTTCGTTTTGACATATCCAAATGGATTTTCCAACAGAAATTTGCCAGGTACAATTTCCTTCATGCCATGGGTTCCTTTACATGTGCTAGGTGCGTGCTACACCCGCAGTCTCACTTTTTTCCCATCTCATCCGGAAGACTATACGTCAAATAAGTGGCACCAGTTCACAGTTGAGGAGTTGGTTTGCTCAAATCTTGTCAGAGCTGATAGTCGGACCAGTTTCGCGGTCTACTGGCTCAGAACAACAAAGTGTTTCTTTGCATTTTGTGTGTGTGAAACAATGTTTTCTAAACCTTCATGAAATTCGTCACCGTTCCATGATTCTTGTCTCGTGCTGGATAGCATTTACATCTGGATGATGGAGATAGTCTAGAATTCGGCCAGAGATAACATCTTGCACACACATAAAATCCCATCACCAACTTTCGGAAGAGAAGGCCAGTTTGGCCGTTGGTATGGATGACACGTGTCAAGACCGACCCCTGGAGGTCTGCCTGACAGGATCGGTCTAGGTGGGAGTGAAGGGAGTGACTGACCTCACACGCCCCGCAAGAGACCACACAATAAAGATTACGATACAACTCCCCATTTATTCACAACACACACAATCGCAAATAAATATTTAACACACGCACCATGCACAATCACAATCAAGCATTCCAACGCACACAACATGCACAATCACGATCAAGCATTCCAACACACACAACATGCACGATTATAAATAAACATTTCGCCATACGACGTACACAATCACAATTACAGCATTCCAGCACATATGACATATACACAATTATAAAGAAACATTTCCAGCATCCATCCCTTCCCACACCCTGGAGTGCCTCCACACCCCTGCCTCTGTCAAGTCTACTGGGAGCACCCTATCGCACTAGGTGCTCCGAACCGGGTCGGTTCCCGCAGGGAGTCGCTCAAAGCCGACACCCTCGACACACAAGCAGGCAGTGAAGAGCGCGTCCCGGGGGGGGGGGGGGGGGGGGGGGGGGAACGTGGCGCTGTTACTGGAGGTCCTGGACGGGGGTCAGGGCCGGCCAGTCAAGACGGCGGGCTCCTCTACCAGTCCGCGGTCCCGACCAGAGCGTGGCCTCGACCAGCGCGTGGCACCATCCAGTCCGTGGTCCCAGCCAGAGCGTGGCCTCAACCAGCACGTGGCACCATCCAGTCTGTGGTCCAGCCAGAGCGTGGCCTCAACCAGCACGTGGCACCATCCAGTCCGTGGTCCCAGCCAGAGCGTGGCCTCAACCAGCACGTGGCACCATCCAGTCCAGACTCCGGGTGAAGCCCCCGGGAGGGGGGGGGGGGGGGAAACGTAGCTGGGAGGAGAGAAGAAAGGGAGGGAAGGAAGAAGGAAGGAGGAAGGAAGGGTACTGGAACCCCACCGTCAGTACAGTCTGACCCATGCTGCTAAATCTTAACAGCACTCGCATGATGGGCGAGGGGAAGTCTATCAAACGCACCAACAGCCCCAGCTCAACACAGACCTGAGCATAACACAGTAAACCGATCAAATCGTTAAAGTCTTCTCACATGAAGCAGGTAAGGGACTGCATTAAATCAACAGGCTATAAAACAAATATGAATTATCTTCACCTTCTCTCACTCACGTTTAACAATTTCCTTTCTTAGGAAATAAACCAACACAGCGACCATCGCTTAATAACTGCCACCACATTTGCAAATAATAATTCAATGGCATAATTGTCACATTTTATAGCCACATTTTAAAATAACACAAATCTCCAACCACGCATCCGAACGACAAATCATGCGTACGCACACTCGCGAACATAAAACTCGTTCTCCTTGCACACACAAACAGACGGTGGCCGAAGAATAAGAGTCCGGCAAATGTGACAGGGGCGGACGAGCGAGACCAAGCAAGTTCCAACCCTGAATCACCAGGTTCTCTCCCATCCCCACCGACTACCGCATCACCAGATGCATAAACAGGAGAAAGAATTTTGGATATAATTTAGAATGGCCAGGTTAAAGATTGAATTAACCAGAGAAAAGGTCTCAAACAATATTTCTTTTACAATTTTGAAAACAAAAGAAAATTGCGCAAAGAGAAGAATAAGCCGGCTAACAACAACAAACCAAAACAAACAAACCACGAAACTGATGCTTACCAGCTACCCGTGGGTGACCAGAAGAGGCGGGTCAAACGACTCTCTCTGCCCTCTGTCCAGTCGAGAGGACAGAAGCGCAGATGCGGAGCAAGAAGAAGTGATGTCCTCTCCTACAGGCCGACTGTAGGAATTGAAGATACCGACTGTACCTTCGATGATACGGTGAAGAACCAAGACCGGAGCAGGCGCTCCCAGAGACATCTTCCGCTCGAGTGAAGAGCTAACCTCCTCAGCGATGGCGGCCAACATGCCACGCTGCGTCACAGAGTGAGCATACTTCAAACTAAAAGAAATGAAGCACGTGCGACAGGTAAAAAGACAGGCGAGAGGCCGATAGACAGCAAGTTCGAGAGAAAGGTACCAGCCACCCGTGAACCTGCAGGATGAATAGCACGGGCAGTGGAATAAGAGAGAGAGAGAGAAAGCAAACCGAAGTTGAGCTGAACTACACCAAGGTGCAACCGCACCACAAGCCACATTAAGGGACGGATACACGACAACAGCAACGACAATAAACAAATGAATAATTCCGCCACCCTAGATGGGTCAAACGTCGTAGGCCTCGTGACAAACTCGTGACAACACGTTACACATAGCATGCACCCTGTATGAGAAATGGAAAGAATGAAGGAAACTGAGTGAACGATATTGACCGGATGACACGGGAGACGACTGAATGATGCACCGGAAAGCAGCTCTTCAGTTGGCACTACCTAGGTAGGCAGCCCGTTGTGTAAACGAGAGTGTTTATTATAATTATATGTAAAGCGCTTAGAGCCCTAATCTTTAGAGAATAGGCGCATAAGAATTAATATTATTATTATTATTATTATTAATTTTATTATTATTATTATAAACATGGCGAAGATTACGCTGGGTCATGTACAAATGATGGCAGACGTATTCCATGCGGTATTTAAAGGCATCTTTCTATCGGCGACCATCTGGATCTTCATTTTCCGTGGCGGTCTCCACGAATCTTTTCCATCAGAGTTGGCTTAGTCCAATGATGTGCCACCCCCACGGCAAACTCATGAACCAGGATAATCCAATGATGTGCCACCACCATGGCAAACTCATGAACCAGGATAATCCAATGATGTGCCACCCCCATGGCAAACTCATGAACCAGGATAATCCAATGATGTGCCACCCCATGGCAAACTCATGAACCAGGATAATCCAATGATGTGCCACCCCCATGGCAATCTCATGAACCAGGATAATCCAATGATGTGCCACCCCCATGGCAAACTGATGAACCAGGATAATCCAATGATGTGCCACCCCCACGGTAAACTCATGAACCAGGATAATCCAATGATGTGCCTTCCCCATGGCAAACTCATGAACCAGGCTAATCCAATGATGTGCCACCCCCACGGTAAACTCATGAACCAGGATAATCCAATGATGTGCCACCCCACGGCAAACCCCTGAATCGGGATTGTGTTGCTCTGCATGCACAGATTGTGGGACCATTCTGCATCGTTTTTTTCTTTCTTTCTTCCTCTAGTTTCAAGGCGAAGTGATTGAAGGCGGAAATTGAAACAGATCTTAAAAAGAATGGATATTACTTCCGCAAGACAATACAAACAAACATATTACAGGACAAAACACGATGCATTCCGACCTCTTGGGTCTTCTTCAGGCAAAAACAAACAACATATAGGATAATGAAAACGAAGAACGAGCATCCACTTACCTTCTCATTTTGGGCGCAAAATGGTTGTGGAAATTTTTCTTTTTTTTAGTTCAGATTTCAAGTCGTCAGCCGCTTGATTTTCATTCCGCCCAACAGTACAGCAACAGGTATGGAGCCGTTGGCAGTGTGGTACAGCATGCTGTGGTATGGAGCCGTTGACAGTGTGGTACAGCATGCTGTGGCTGTGGTATGGAGCCGTTGACAGTGTGGTACAGCATGCTGTGGCTGTGGTATGGAGCCATTGACAGTGTGGTACAGCATGCTGTGGCTGTGGTATGGAGCCGTTGACGGTGTGGTACAGCATGCTGTGGCTGTGGTATGGAGCCGTTGACAGTGTGGTACAGCATGCTGTGGTTGTGCTATGGAGCCATTGACAGTGTGGTACAGCATGCTGTGGCTGTGGTATGGAGCCGTTGACAGTGTGGTACAGCATGCTGTGGTATAGAGCCGTTCGCAGTGTCGCACAGCATGCTGTGGCTGTGGTATGGAGCCGTTGGCAGCATGGTACAGCATGCTGTGGTATGGAGCCGTTGGCAGCGTGGTACAGCATGCTGTGGCTGTGGTATGGAGCCGTTGACAGTGTGGCACAGCATGCTGTGGAATAGAGCCGTTCGCAGCGTGGTACAGCATGCTGTGGCTGTGGTATGGAGCCGTTGACAGTGTGGTGCAGCATGCTGTGGCTGTGGTATGGAGCCGTTGGCAGCGTGGTACAGCATGCTGTGGCTGTGGTATGGAGCCGTTGGCAGTGTGGTACAGCATGCTGTGGTGTGGAGCCGTTGGAAGTGTGGTACAGCATACTGTGGCTGTGGGATGGATCCGTTGGCAGTGTGGTACAGCATGCTGTGGTATGGAGCCGTTGGCAGTGTGGTACAGCATACTGGGGTATGGAGCCGTTGGCAGCGTGGTACAGCATGCTGTGGCTGTGGTATGGAGCCGTTGACAGTGTGGCACAGCATGGTGTGGCTGTGGTATGAAGCCGTTGACAGTGTGGTACAGCACGTTGTGGCTGTGGTATAGAGCCGTTGACAGTGTGGTACAGCATGCTGTGGCTGTGGTATGGAGCCGTTGGCAGTGTGGTATAGCATGCTGTGGCTGTGGTATAGAGCCGTTGACAGTGTGTGACAGCATGCTGTGGCTGTGGTATGGAGCCGTTGGCAGTGTGATACAGCATGCTGTGGCTGTGGTATGGAGCCGTTGGCAGTGTCGTACAGCATACTGTAGTATGGAGCCGTTGGCAGCGTGGTACAGCATGCTGTGGCTGTGGCATGGAGCCGTTGACAGTGTGGCACAGCATGCTGTGGCTGTGGTATGAAGCCGTTGACAGTGTGGTACAGCATGTTGTGGCTGTGGTATAGAGCCGTTGACAGTGTGGTACAGCATGCTGTGGCTGTGGTATGGAGCCGTTGGCAGCGTGGTACAGCATGCTGTGGCTGTGGTATGGAGCCGTTGACAGTGTGGTACAGCATGCTGTGGCTGTGGGATGGATCCGTTGGCCGTGTGGTACAGCAAGCTGTGGTATGGAGCAGTTGGCAGCGTGGTACAGCATGCTGTGGTATGGAGTCGTTGGCAGCATGGTACAGCATGCTGTGGCTGTGGTATGGAGCCGTCGACAGTGTGGCACAGCATGCTGTGGCTGTGGTATGGAGCCGTTGACAGTATGGTACAGCATGTTGTGGCTGTGTATGGAGCCGTTGACAGTGTGGTGCAGCATGCTGTGGCTGTGGTATGGAGCCGTTGGCAGTGTGGTATAGCATGCTGTGGCTGTGGTATGGAGCCGTAGGCAGCGTGGTACAGCATGCTGTGGCTGTGGTATGGAGCCGTTGACAGTGTGGTACAGAATGCTGTGGCTGTGGTATGGAGCCGTTGGCAGTGTGGTGCAGCATGCTGTGGTATGGAGCCGTTGGCAGTGTGGCACAGCATGCTGTGGTATGGAGCCGTTGCCAGTGTGGTACAGGATGCTGTGGCTGTGGTATGGAGCCGATGGCAGTGTGGCACAGCATGCTGTGGTATGGAGCCATTGCCAGTGTGGTACAGCATGCTGTGGCTGTGGTATGGAGCCGTTGGCAGTGTGGCACAGCATGCTGTGGCTGTGGTATGGAGCCGTTGGCAGCGTGGTACAGCATGCTGTGGCTGTGGTATGGAGCCATTGGCAGCGTGGTACAGCATGCTGTGGCTGTGGTATGGAGCCGTTGGCAGTGTGGTACAGCATGCTGTGGCTGTGGTATGGAGCCGTTGACAGTGTGGTACAGCATGCTGTGGCTGTGGGATGGATCCGTTGGCAGTGTGGTACAGCATGCTGTGGTATGGATCCGTTGGAAGTGTGGTACGGCATGCTGTGGCTGTGGTATGGAGCCGTTGGCAGTGTGGCACAGCATGCTGTGGCTGTGGTATGGAGCCGTTGGCAGCGTGGTATAGCATGCTGTGGCTGTGGTATGGAGCCATTGGCAGCGTGGTACAGCATGCTGTGGCTGTGGTATGGAGCCGTTGGCAGTGTGGTACAGCATGCTGTGGTTGTGGTATGGAATCGTTGACAGTGTGGTACAGCATGCTGTGGATGTGGGATGGATCCGTTGGCAGTGTGGTACAGCATGCTGTGGTATGGAGCCGTTGGAAGTGTGGTACAGCATACTGTGATATGGAGCCGTTGGCCGCGTGGTACAGCATGCTGTGGCTGTGGTATGGAGCCGTTGACAGTGTGGCACAGCATGCTGTGGCTGGGGTATGGAGCCGTTGACAGTGTGGTACAGCATGTTGTGACTGTGGTATGGAGCCGTTGACAGTGTGGTACAGCATGCTGTGGCTGTGGTATGGAGACGTTGGCAGTGTGGTATAGCATGCTGTGGCTGTGGTATGGAGCCGTTGGCAGCATGGTACCGCATGCTGTGGCTGTGGTATGGAGCCGTTGACAGTATGGTACAGCATGCTGTGGCTGTGGTATGGAGCCGTTGGCAGTGTGGTACAGCATGCTGTGGTATGGAGCCGTTGGCAGTGTGGCACAGCATGCTGTGGCTGTGATATGGAGCCGTTGACAGTGTGGTACAGCATGCTGTGGCTGTGGTATGGAGCCGTTTGCAGTGTGGCACAGCATGCTGTGGTATGGAGCCGTTGGCAGCGTGGTACAGCATGCTGTGGTATGGAGCCGTTGGCAGCGTGGTACAGCATGCTGTGGTATGAAGTCGTTGACAGTGTGGTACAGCATGCTGTGGCTGTGGTATGGAGCCGTTGGCAGTGTGGTTCAGCATGCTATGGCTGTGGTATGGAGCCGTTGGCAGTGTGGTACAGTATGCTGTGGCTGTGGTATGGAGCCGTTGACAGTGTGGTGCACCATGTTGTGGCTGTGGTAAGGAGCCGTTGACAGTGTCGTACAGCATGCTGTGGCTGTGGTATGGGGCTGTTGGCAGTGTGGCATAGCATGCTGTGGCTTGGTATGGAGCCGTTGGCAGCGTGGTACAGCATGCTGTGGCTGTGGTATGGAGCCGTTGACAGTGTTGTACAGCATGCTGTGGCTGTTGTGTGGAGCCGTTGGCAGTGTGGTACAGCATACTGTGGTATGGAGCCATTGACAGTGTGGCACAGCATGTTGTGGCTGTGGTATGGAGCCGTTGGCAGTGTGGCACAGCATGCTGTGGTATGGAGCCGTTGGCAGTGTGGTACAGTATGCTGTGGTATGGAGCCGTTGACAGTGTGGTACAGCATGCTGTGGCTGTGGTATGGAGCCGTTGGCAGTGTGGTACAGTATGCTGTGGTATGGAGCCGTTGACAGTGTAGTACAGCATGCTGTGGCTGTGGTATGGAGCCGTTGGCAGTGTGGCACAGCATGCTGTGGTATGGAGCCGTTGGCAGTGTGGTACAGTATGCTGTGGTATGGAGCCGTTGACAGTGTGGTACAGCATGCTGTGGCTGTGGTATGGAGCCGTTGGCAGTGTGGCACAGCATGCTGTGGTATGGAGCCGTTGGCAGTGTGGTACAGTATGCTGTGGTATGGAGCCGTTGACAGTGTGGTACAGCATGCTGTGGCTGTGGTATGGAGCTGTTGACAGTGTGGCACAGCATGCTGTGGCTGTGGTATGGAGCCGTTGGCAGTGTGGCACAGCATGCTGTGGCTGTGGTATGGAGCCGTTGGCAGTGTGGTACAGTATGCTGTGGTATGGAGCCGTTGACAGCGTGGCAAAGCGTGCTGTGGCTGTGGTATGGAGCTGTTGGCAGTGTGGCACAGCATGCTGTGATATGGAGCCGTTGGCAGTGTGGTACAGCATGCTGTGGCTGTGGTATGGAGCCGTTGGCAGTGTGGCACAGCATGCTGTGGTATGGAGCCGTTGCCAGTGTGGTACAGCATGCTGTGGCTGTGGTATGGAGCTGTTGGCAGCGTGGTACAGCATGCTGTGGCTGTGGTATGGAGCCGTTGGCAGCGTGGTACAGCATGCTGTGGCTGTGGTATGGAGCCGTTGGCAGCGTGGTACAGCATGCTGTGGCTGTGGTATGGAGCCGTTGACAGTGTGGTACAGCATGCTGTGGCTGTGGTATGGAACCGTTGGCAGCGTGGTACAGCATGCTGTGGCTGTTGTATGAAGCCGTTGGCAGCGTGGTACAGCATGCTGTGGCTGTGGTTTGGAGCCGTTGGCAGTGTGCTACAGCATGCTGTGGCTGTCGGGGTGCCCTCGTGGCATTTTAGAGAGGCAACGGAGGAAAGCCAAGTACTGCCTGTGTCCTCTCCACGTAGGCTCTACATATCTTTAGTGATCTAGGATGTAGCCGTTGGTCCCTAAACTCCCCCCTCCCCCCCACCCTATTTGTGTGTGGAATTAAATTCAAGATTTGCATATCTTATTTCACAGACGAGCACTTCTTATACGAGCACTTAATTCACTGAGTAACGCTTCACTCTAATTTCCATTTTTTTTTTTCAAATCACCAAAGATGGGCTCTTGCGACAGTTGCATTTCAGTTCTTTATAATTATTTCAAGAAAGAAGAATCGGTTATCCCCAAGCGTTGTTTTGCATTTACCAATAATGACCGCATCCACTGCTCTCTGCTTGTCATCTCCTGAGAGTAGCTTTTGCATCTGTCTTCCTAGTTTGAAATAGAGACCGCTTGCTTAAGAAGTTCATTGAAGGTTAGAGGTGTACCATTTATGGTTTAACCTGGAGGATCTGTACAATCGCCTGGACTGCTAAAACTGTAGGGTAAAAAACCACCACCACCCCCCAAAAAAGTAATAGTGGTCTGCTCTTTACATTCTTATTTTTTCTTGTTATATTCTAAACCTTGTTTGAGTGTACTTGCTTTACAGTCTTTAAATATTGTGCTTTGTGTTTATTTTCTCTTTGTTGTTTTTGTTGTTGTTGACTGTATTTTTTTGTATTCATACGGTGATGCTGAAGTGGTCATGATACTGACATGACATGTATACAAACTGAAACTTGAAAACTGAACCATTTTGATTTTGGATATGCAACTGAGATACACATATATTTTCAGATCTTGGTGAAACATAAAACAATTCAATGTTTTGCCAGTTGTACTGAATTTCCTTAGACCAGAGTTTATGACTCCTCAAGTTTCCTCAACAATTCCGGCGATATTTGACAGAGTGATGCTAACGTTTAAAACTGATAATCTAGAAACACTGAATCAAGGGTTTCATACTGAACTGTACAATTAAT
This sequence comes from Conus ventricosus, assembly GCA_018398815.1. NCBI lineage: Eukaryota > Metazoa > Mollusca > Gastropoda > Neogastropoda > Conidae > Conus > Conus ventricosus. Next base: position 136,568,751 of record CM031597.1, on the reverse strand, counting down.
ATCCTAGAGGCTGGGCTAGTACGTGCTGGGCTAGTATGTGCTAGGCTAGTGTGTGCTGGGCTAGTATGTGCTGGGCTAGTATGTGCTACTGGCGCAAGAAATCGGTCAAGAACAAATCGCTGCTGTCTTTTCTGAATTGTAATCATACGCTACTGTGCACATCATGGACAATTATTCAGCAATATTATTATATGTAGATCACCGAAGCTCTCATTTTCAGAACGCTAGTCATGACGGCCTGTGAGTTTGTCACCAACCTGATATGTCACTGTGCTGTACATTCAGTGGCATTCTTGTCAAACTGTTTGTCACCAACCTGATGTGTCACTGTGCTGTACATTCAGTGGCATTCTTGTCACACTGTTTGTCACCAACCTGATATGTCACTGTGCTGTACATTCAGTGGCATTCTTGTCAAACTGTGTGTCACCAACCTGATGTGTCACTGTGCTGTACATTCAGTGGCATTCTTGTCATACTGTTTGTCACCAACCTGATATGTCACTGTGCTGTACATTCAGTGGCATTCTTGTCAAACTGTGTGTCACCAACCTGATATGTCACTGTGCTGTACATTCAGTGGCATTCTTGTCAAACTGTGTGTCACCAACCTGATGTGTCACTGTGCTGTACATTCAGTGGCATTCTTGTCAAACTGTTTGTCACCAACCTGATGTGTCACTGTGCCGTACATTCAATAGCATTCTTGTCAAACTGTTTGTCACCAACCTGATATGTCACTGTGCTGTACATTCAGTGGCATTCTTGTCAAACTGTGTGTCACCAACCTGATATGTCACTGTGCTGTACATTCAATGGCAGTCTTGTTAAACTGTGTGTCACCAACCTGATATGTCACTGTGCTGTACATTCAATGGCATTCTTGTCAAACTGTGTGTCACCAACCTGATTTGTCACTGTGCTGTACATTCAGTGGCATTCTTGTCAAACTGTGTGTCACCAACCTGATATGTCACTGTGCTGTACATTTAATGGCATTCTTGTCAAACTGTGTGTCACCAACCTGATATATCACTGTGCTGTACGTTCAGTGGCATTCTTGTCAAACTGTGTGTCACCAACCTGATATGTCACTGTGCTGTACATTCAATGGCATTCTTGTCAAACTGTGTGTCGCCAACCTGATATGTCACTGTGCTGTACATTCAATGGCATTCTTGTCAAACTGTGTGTCACCAACCTGATGTGTCACTGTGCTGTACATTCAATGGCATTCTTGTCAAACCGTTTGTCACCAACCTGATGTGTCACTGCGCTGTACATTCAGTGGCATTCTTGTCAAACTGTGTGTCACCAACCTGATGTGTCACTGTGCTGTCCATTCAGTGGCATTCTTGTCAAACTGTGTGTCACAAACCTGATATGTCACTGTGCTGTACATTCAATGGCAGTCTTGTTAAACTGTGTGTCACCAACCTGATATGTCACTGTGCTGTACATTCAATGGCATTCTTGTCAAACTGTGTGTCACCAACCTGATTTGTCACTGTGCTGTACATTCAGTGGCATTCTTGTCAAACTGTGTGTCACCAACCTGATATGTCACTGTGCTGTACATTTAATGGCATTCTTGTCAAACTGTGTGTCACCAACCTGATATGTCACTGTGCTGTACGTTCAGTGGCATTCTTGTCAAACTGTGTGTCACCAACCTGATATGTCACTGTGCTGTACATTCAGTGGCATTCTTGTCAAACTGTGTGTCACCAACCTGATATGTCGCTGTTCTGTACATTCAATGGCATTCTTGTCAAACCGTTTGTCACCAACCTGATGTGTCACTGTGCTGTACATTCAATGGCATTCTTGTCAAACTGTGTGTTACAAACCTGACATGTCACTGTGCTGTACATTCAATGGCATTTTTGTCAAACTGTGTGTCGCCAACCTGATATGTCACTGTGCTGTACATTCAATGGCATTCTTGTCAAACTGTGTGTCACCAACCTGATATGTCACTGTGCTGTACATTCAATGGCATTCTTGTCAAACTGTTTGTCACCAACCTGATGTGTCACTGTGCTGTACATTCAATGGCATTCTTGTCAAACCGTTTGTCACCAACCTGATGTGTTACTGTGCTGTACATTCAGTGGCATTCTTGTCAAACTGTGTGTCACCAACCTGATGTGTCACTGTGCTGTACATTCAGTGGCATTCTTGTCAAACTGTTTGTCACCAACCTGATGTGTCACTGTGCTGTACATTCAGTGGCATTCTTGTCAAACTGTTTGTTTCAGCGTTACGCTCGGAATGTTCCGGTCTGACCATGTTCTCGGAGAAAGTCTGCCGCCACCTTGTCGACAGAGACACCACTGTCTGTAACGGTTCCGTGGCTGTGAAGTTCACCAACTTCTTTAGAATACCTAACCCCCAAGCGGTTCTGAATGCTGTGCTAAGTCAGCGCAATGCCACTCGGTCATTTGTCTTCCTCGGAGTTGGCTTGCATGATGGTCTGCATTCAGAAGTAATCACGACTCGAGTACTTGAGCCTCTTGTGCAGACAATGAGATCCCAAAACCTGACCTCCCTGCATTTGCTGTGGGCCGGCGTGCACCAGTTCGGGCTGATGAAATCGCCGTTCATGAAATGTAACAATCCAGCCGTCAGGGTGTTCAACAAAGCCACCGAAACATTTTTGGCACGCTATGGTTTGCCTGTGTTTGACACCTACAATTTAACAAACAACGTCATGAGTTTTGACGGGACGCACTTCGGCTATGGCGTGAACGCTATGAAGGTCAATATTTTGCTGCACTACATCCATGAGTTGGAGAGTCTGGGAAAGTGGTGAAGGAATCATTTCTTAATACTCAACGTCGATTCTCCATCCTGTCCTCGTGCGTATCGAGGCGTACAGACGAGTCAAAGAACACAACAGAATGGAACTACTCACCATGCACAACTAGATTAAGTTAAGCAGCGTTTTAAGAAATCGCTACGCTTCAAGACTAGAATCTAATCCTATAAGCACTGTAGAAGAAAATGAAGATTGTTTTATTTACAAATAATGTAGACACTACCTATGGCCTTGGGAATGCTGTTTTGAACATTTTCCCGTGCCTGTTGTTTATTTTGTCTGAAGAAATCATATTTTCGAAAATTCACCTGTCTGCTTCGTACTGTGTGTGGAATGGGCGATGCATTGTACATATACATTTTTTGTGTGAGTTCAATTGTATTTTGCCTTATTTAAGCACGGTTTTTGTTTTGAGGTCTATGTGGCTGGTGTCATAGCTCCTCAACATTATTGCGGTCGGCTGGGCTATAAGCAACATTATCTTATCTTATCCTCAACATTAGTATCTCGCAAACGGTAAAAGGGAGATAATATTTCAGAGGTGGCCCACGTGACACGGTGTGCCGGGACCCAGGAGCCACACGACTGTACGCAAAAACGGAAACAAACATTCTGGTCGAGTTCAGAGGAAACAAACATT
>CM031597.1:136545290-136560290 GCA_018398815.1 Conus ventricosus | reverse complement strand
ACACACACACACGCACGCACGCGCGCACACACACACACACACACACACACACACACACACACACACACACACACACACACGCACGCACACACGCACGCACGTACGTACGTACGTACGCACGCACACACACATTTCAAAACATTCAACTTTTAAGCGGTTTTTCGAGACACCGTGTGACTTGAGATGATAGTATGCAGACCTAAACACAAGCCATTCAAGCCTACAGATTTATCGTCACTAAATGAAAAGCACAATGTGTGTGTGTGTGTGTGTGTGTGTGTGTGTGTGTGTGCGCGCGCGCGCACACGCGCGTGTGTGTGTCTTTGTGTGTGTGTGTGTGAGTGTGAGCGCGCGCGTGGGTGCGCACGTGCGAGCGAGCGTGCGTGGTTGCGTGTGTGTTGGGGGGGGGGGGGGGGGGGGGGGGGGAGGTAGGTGTGTGGCTGCGTGCATGCGTGCGTGCGTGCATGCGTGCATTCGTGCTTACGTGTGATCGTGAGTGCCCACGCGCGCGCGCGTGTGTGTGTGTGTGTGTGTGTGTGCGTGTGTGTGTGCGTGCGTGCATACGCATGTGCGTGCGCGTGCGCGTGTGTGTATTCAACCCCCCCCCCCCCCCCCACAAAAAAAACATTCTTGTTTTAATTCAAAGTGATGTTGCGCACATTGTGAATAAACGTGTCTTTCTTTTCTTTATTTCTGCTGTCTCAATTCATATACTTCCGTCGCTGGTTCTTGGATTTCAGCCTTGGATCGTCATAATTATGTCCCCACGCAGGGCCTTCACCCACACATGCTTCCAGCCTGCTCCCCGTGGTCGGCGGGGCTATAAACAGCCAGCATGACGCACTCCAACCACCAACCACCCACTTCATGCCGAAAAGGCACAGAGCGAGAAAGAAGAGAGGCATCACTACACGGCTATAAACAGCAAGCATGACGCACTCCAACCACCAACCAACCACTTCATTCCGAAAAGGCACAGAGCGGGAAAGAAGAGAGGCATCACTAACAGGGTTACAGACACTGGGTTAGTGAGTGAGCGAGTGAGTGTTGCATTAAAAGAAGGGTGTGAATTGAACAAGAGTGGTTTGAAGACCAAAAAAAAAAAAAGGTAGAGGGGGACGGCAGGGAATGGTGGGGTGGGGTAGGGGTGGAGGATAGAGGGTGGACTGGTCGGAAGGGGTTTCCGACACTGTTCACATCGCTTGAGGGCGTGTCGGACGGATACTTCGGCAGAGTTTGACCAAGGGACAGCTTAGGGCCCTTTTTGCAGTTGCTTCCCTTAGACCGTTCTTGCGTAGTAGTTTTTATACGGATTTGAATTATTCTGCTCTCAGTTCCCGCGATCACACGGTTTTGAACACGATCGCACGGTTTTGAGTGGATCAAGCATTTTGTGGTCAGATTCTAGTGTTGTATGCAGTTGTCATAAATATGCTATTCTCTGGAGGCCATGCCAAGTGCTCAGAAGTGTAATTGAACTTGTGTGGGAGGAGAGAGAGCATGAACAAGTGGATTACAGTGAGCACAAAAAAAAGTTTTCGTTTTTCTGCAAATGTGTACCAATTTGGATTACTTACATCATGTGAATTGTGTAGATTCCTGACTAAAGGTAAGCATTTTTGATAAATATATTGGTGTTTCTATCCAGTGGTGTATGTTTCATGTTCCTAGGTGAAGTGGTTGATTATTTTATGATTTTTTGAAAATTGCCAAAAATCGTGTGATCTGAGCGACCAACTGGTCCAGTTTGGCTGTGGCTTGATTGAGTTAAAGGAAGGAAGAAGCTGCCAAAACCCACAAGACTCCATCGACGTCTGGCAGTGTAGATGCTGCAACGCCTCGAGAGCAGCTGCCACTGGCACCACCTTTCTGCAACATCCCCCCCCCCCCTCTCTCTCTCCGCTTTCTCTCCCACTTCCTCCCCCCCCCCCCCCCCTGAAAAAATAGGGAGAAAAAAATCACCTGAATACTCTCGGAAGAAAACAAAGAGTAAATGGAAGCGAGACACTGTCCTCTATCATTCATTGCCGACTGTCTCTGACTGGTTTCCGTACTGGGATATGTAGGGCCAAGTGAGAGATAGCACTCTTTGTCTGTCTCTCTGTCTGTCTTTGCATGTGTTATGTGTGTTAGTGTGTGTTAGTGCGTGTTAGTGCGTGTTAGTGTTAGTGTGTGTGTGTGTGTGTGTGTGTGTGTGTGTGTGTGTGTGTGTGTGTGTGTGCTAGTGTGTGTGTGTGTGTGTGTGTGTGTGTGTGTGTGTGTGTGTGTGCGCGCGCGGGTGGGTGGGTGGGTGCGTGCGTGCGTGGGTGGGTGGGTGCGTGCGTGCGCGCGTGCGAGGGTGGAAACGTGCATGCGTGTGTGCGTGCGCACGTGTGCGCGCGCGCATGTGTGTGTGTGTGTGTGTGTGTGTGTGTGTGTGTGTGTGTGGTTGATCCATAGCCTGTCTGCACAGAACACACAGGCCCAGTGTGAAGTGGAAAGCGCACTTGGTCTTGGGACTTCCTTGGTGTAGCGTGAAACAACAGATCATGAGAAAGCAGTGTGGGGAGGAGGATGGTGAAGTTGGAAGAGATGGGAGAGATGGAGGTGGGGGGGGGGGGGGGGGGGGGGGGAGAGTAGAGAGGTGAGGGGGGATCTGAGGGTTCCCGTGAAATGCTGTGCATCACTGCTGTCTGAATCACGCTCGTCTGTCCGAATTACGGCTGTCCGAATTGTGGCTGTCCGAGTTACGGCTGTCCGAATCGTCAGACTGAGAGCTCAATCCATATGTTTGACACGCCTTACAAAGTCGGTGGATATATGCCTCCTCTCTGTCTGTCTGTCTGTCTGTCTGTCTGTCTCTCTCTCTCTCTCTCTCTCTCTCTCTCTCTCTCTCTCTCTCTCTCTCTCTCTCTCTGCCTTTACTGACTACAAAGATTCAACACCCAATTAATTTGAAGGCCAAACAGAAAATGAAGCAGAGCGCAGCGTTACCGGAAAATGGGTCACCATTAATATAAACACAAGAAACAGACAGACAGACAGACAGACAGACACACACACACACACACACACACACACACACACACACACACACAACACTGTGTGTGTGTGTGTGTGTGTGTGTGTCTGTGTGTGTCTGTCTGTCTGTCTGTCTGTCTGTCTGTTCCCGTTTGTTTTCCTCCCTCCTCTCTTTCCGTTTGTCTGTCTGTTTTCGACAGTCTCTCAGTCTCCGCTAGTCAGTGTCCACCGTTACTGAGAGAGAGAGAGAGAGAGAGAGAGAGAGAGAGAGAGAGAGAGAGAGAGAGAGAGAGAGAGGCAGGCTTGTTCTCTCTCTCTCTCTCTCTCTCTCTCTCTCTCTCTCTCTCTCTCTCTCTCTCTCTCTCTCCTTGTGTGTGTGTGTGTGTGTGTGTGTGTGTGTGTGTGTGGTGTGTGTGGTGACGAAGGAGCAGAGAGAAGGGCAGTGAGTGAGGGCAGGTACGTCTTTCTGATCCAACCCACCCCTTTCTTTGCCCAGCTCTTCCTCGCTCACCTGCTGGACCATCAACAGAGGAGAAAGAAGAGGAGGAGAAGGAGGACTACAAAGCCAACTGAACAGCAGTGTCTGCTGTGCGAACCTTTGGAGTAATGTGACCACAGCAGGCACACCACACGACAGGACTCTGTTGTGAGCAGCATGCCTTCAGAGTTATGGGCCTGCAATGATTTCATCTTGGGAGCAAGAGTTACCCTACTTGTTTGTCCTTGACCTTTTTTACTGTTCTCTGCCTCGTTTAAGGTTTCCTTGCAGACCAATCAACCGAATTTAAGTAATTTGTTGTAGTTCATCTGTGCTTTTGTTTGAATATTTCAAACTGGAAAAGGCTGTGCCAGTCTTGAATAAATGTTGATTTGTATTTGTTCATTTACCCAGTCGTTCATTTTTCCAGCGCACAGACATGATTGATAAACTGCAATGATTTTCGATTCAAGATCCAAGACTACCGTGAATGAAAAACATGTCCCTAAAAGCTTTTACTATGAGGACGCAAAACTCAACTATTTTCGATTCGAGACAAAGATTACCGAGAATGACAAACATGTTCCTAAAAGCTTTTGCTATGAGAACGTAAAACTCAACTATATTCGATTCAAGCTGAACATCAACAACTACAATGAAAGGAGACAACTTTAACGACTACCACCGTCAAATAACAACAACGACCAACCGCGCCACGAACATCTCTTAAATCCAATGACACCAAAGACTACCTTGAATGAAAGACATGTCCCTAAAAGCTTTCGCTATGAGGACGTAAAACTCAACTATTTCGATTCAAGCCAGACGCCAAACTATATAATTCGCTATGCTGTAAAAAAAAAATTGGCATGATATAGTGTGCATGAAACAAAGTATGGAAGTTGCCAAAGGAAAGGCCGCAACCATTTTCACATTCAACCACAATGCTGCATACAATACCAACGATAGTCTTTTACACTAAAACCAGTACGTGTCTGGAACAGCCTGTCCCAGAGCGTTGCAGAGGCAACAACCATCAACACCTTTGTGTCAAGGACCTCAGTCTCATTATATAAAATTTGTATGTGTTTGTATAGTGCTTCAACCTTCTCCACAGCAGTAGAATAATCACCGGTTACGGTCGTTTTCCTGGGAGAAGAAGAAGAGCCGTTGCTATTGACAGGTGCGCATATTTAAAGCAAGCTCAGTATAAGTAAAGGTGACGTCGTCGTATGTAAATTCCATGTTTGCATATTTCATGCTTGCATATTTCTATTCACTACATGCACTTCAGCCATAGAGCTAATCCTACATTTAACATTTTCCTCGTTCTATCTACTAGCAATACATACGACTAACATTACCCTTCGTTTAATCTTATTCGGTCGCGATCTAGGCGACGCAAATACTAGGCAATGCGGATGTCAATGGATTCGTGTCTGTCAGCGGTACGACGGATACGCGTCGAGTTACATACAGTCTTGTAGTTGCTGCTAATGCCTTCTCCTATACTACCTACCTTCTACCACTCCTCACACTCTTCTTGGCCAGGCGCTGCCAACAAGGGAGCCTACTATACCTGTGTGATGTGGGGCATCATCCGGCAGGAAGTTAGCCCGCCCCTGTGTGGAGCGTGAGAATCCTGACACTGTCACAACTCCAACTGGGTATCTGATTGACGGCCATGTCTGATATGCTTACGGGAACGGGACTGTTCGGGGCTTCCAGCTGGCGCAAAGAGAGAGGGTCACGGGTGAGTGCAAAGCCCTGAAATGGGACGTCAACTGACTAGGAGATTATATAGCTGAGGATTGTAGGAGATTTCATTGTAGGAAAAAATCCCTCCAAGCAATGAAAAGAATTGGTGGGGAGTTGTTCTTTTGATCAATTATCAATTGAACAGTAAATGGTGGCGCAAACGTACCGTGGGCCTCAAAACGCTTACATGGATTATGTGGTGTTTTAGTGCACAATCCTAACTGTGGCGTGTGGCCTCTGACCGAGACAGGCGACTGTAACGAAATCGACATTGAGACCAGAGTGACTCCCCTTCCCATCCCACTGTCGTGCCAAAGAAAAGAACGGACTACTTTCAAAAAGAAATGGTTGCCACCACTCCAGGTTCTCTCCTTTAGTTTGACGTTTTGTCCGTAAGTGGGAGAGCACAACACTTTACAAGCTGACAAAGAGCACTTCTCGTTTCCTGATAACTTACAAACAAACAAACAAACTGACTGAGAGAGGAACTCACGAAAGCAGAGCATGGACGGACCACGATGGCTCACAGGGGAAAACGCGTTGTTGATATTTGTTAAAACCTGAACTTTACAATGAATTCATTTCAAAAGAAATTCGCGGAGATGAAATGACAGTATGACAAAGACAAAAAAAAATATACAAGTTCACCAAAGCCGATGATGTAATTTTTGTTTCATGCCAGTAGTGTCTTTATAAACATGTTGCAGCCGTTCGATCTATGTAGTTCATGACACCGAGAAAGCTGCTGTCGACAGCTTCTTATTAAGTGTACGGGACAGTCTAAGGGAAATAATTCGGTGTGACCTATGATTATTGACATCGGGCAATTATTTCCCTTTTACCAAGAACGTTTTTTTTTTGTTTGTTTTTTGTTGTTGCTGATGTTCAAAAGAGAAAATGCACGTATCCTTCCCTTTTATACAGCACGCGCACGTGTGTGTGTGTGTGTGTGTGTGTGTGTGTGTGTGTGTGTGTGCGCGCGCGAGAGAGAGAGAGAGAGAGTGTGTGTGTGTGTGTGTGTGTGTGTGTGTGTGTGTGTGTGTGTGCACGCGCGCGCACTTGTGTGTGTGTGTGTGTGTGTGTGTGTGTGTGTGTGTGTGTGTGTGTGTGCGAGCGTGTTTAATGCGCGCGCGCGTGTGTATGTGCGCTTTGTGCACGCGCACGTGTGTGTGTGTGTGTGTGGGGGGGGGGGGGGGGGGGGGGTATGTGTGTTTTGTGCACGTATCCTTCCGTTTTATACAGCACCGCCAGAGTTGCTTTCGTCCCTACTGTAACCCTGTATTTCACCGAATATCCGCTGCTTGACATCAATGGCCTTTGTTGCTGAAATCTGGGCCTGGTTTGAATCAAAATATTCAAAACTGTTCCAGATTCATCACAAGTTATTCTTATTTTCGTGTGCGTGCGTGCGTGCGTGTGTGTGTGTGTGTGTGTGTGTGTGTGTGTGTGTGTGTGTGTGTGTGTGTGTGTGTGTGTGTTTGTTGTGTGTGTGTGTGCGTGCATGCGTGTTTGTGTTTGTGGCGCGCGTGCGTGTGTGTGTGTGCGTGCATGCGTGTGTTTACTCAATCAAGAAAAAAGACATTCTTGTTTTCATTTAAAGTGAAGTCGTGCACATTGTGAATAAACTTATTTTTTTCCTGTGTGAATTTACATAGTGCCTTCATCAGTTCTTGGATTTCTGTCTTGGATTGCAATGTGTCCCCACACGTAGGGCCTTCACCCACACATGCTTCCAGCCTGCTCCCCGTGGTCGGCGGGGCTATAAACAGCCAGCATGACGCACTCCAACCACCAACCACCCACTTCATGCCGAAAAGGCATAGAGCGGGAAAGAAGCGAGACATCACTAACACGGTTACAGACACTGGGTGAGTGAATGAGTGTTGAATGAAAAGAATTAGACAGGAGGGTGGTATAACAGAAAAAAAAAAATAAAAAAAAAAATAAAAAGAAACAATGGAGAGGGGACGGGAGGGAAGGTTGGGGTGGGGAGGGGGTGGACGACGGGGGTGGGGTGGGGGGTGGGGGAAGGGGGGGGGGGGATGTACTGGTGTGCTAGGAAGCGCAGGCCCCACAGCAAGGAAGAAGCTGCCAAGGCCCACAAAACTCAATCGATGCCTGCCAGTCTAGTTGCAGCCATGCCTTGGAAGCATCTGTCACTGGCACCACTTTTCTGCCCCCCCCCCTCTCTCTCTCTCTCTCTCTCTCTCTCTCTCTTACAAGAGTAAATGGAAGCGAGACACTGTCCTCTATCATTCATTGCCGACTGTCTCTGACTGGTTTCCGTACTGGGATATGTAGGGCCGAGTGAGAGACAGCATTCCCTCCTCTCTCTCTCTCTCTCTCTCTCTCTCTCTCTCTCTCTCTCTCTCTCTCTCTCTCTCTCTCTCTCTCTCTCTCTCCTTTCTCTCTCTCTCTGTTTGTATGCATAATTATGTGTGTGTGTTAGTTGTGTGTTAGTGTGTCGTCGTCGCGCGCGCGCGCGCGCGCGCGCGCGCGCACGCGCGTGTGTGTGTGTGTGTGTGTGTGTGTGTGTGTGTGTGTGTGTGTGTGTGTGTGTGTGTGTGTGTGTTCGCGTGCGTAGGAGCAAGCGTGCGTACGTATTTGTCCGTGCGTGTGTGCGTGAGTGTGTGTTTGTGTGTGTTGTGTGTGTGTGTGTGTGGGGTGTGTGTGTGTGTGTGTGTGTGTGGTTGATCCATAGCCTGTCTGCACAGAACACACAGGCCCAGTGTGAAGTGGAAAGCGCACTTGTTATTGGGACATCCTTGGTGTAGCGTGTAACAACAGATCATGAGAAAGCAGTGTGCGGAGGAGGATGGTGAAGTTGGAAGAGATGGAAGAGATGGAGGTGCGGGGAGAGTAGAGAGAGAGAGAGAGAGAGAGAGAGAGAGAGAGAGAGAGAGAGAGAGAGAGAGAGGGAGGGGGGATCTGAGGGTAAGCTAGAAGTGCTGCACATGTCAGCTGTCCGAATTACGGCTGTCCAAATACGTCTGACCACAGCTGTCAGAGTGAGAGGTCTAACCGTAATCTTTGACACGTCTTGTGAAATCGAGGGTTACATGCCTACTCTCTGTCGTTGTCTCTATCTCTCTCATTGTCTCTGTCTCTGTTACTGTCTGTCTCTTTCCGTCTGTATCTCTTTTTGTCTCTGTGTTCGTCCCTCCCTCACCCTCCCTCCCTCCCTCCCCCCTCCTTCCCTGCCGCCCTCCCCTTCCTCCCTCCCCCCCCCCCTTTCTCTCTCCCTCTCTCTCTCTCGTAATATTCACGCAGTACATGCTGTCATCATGAAATGAAAATACTGTTTAAAACGTTAGCTATTTCTATAAGGCATTCAAAAGAAGAAGTGTTTATACGACATGAAGAAGATCAATATCCATGTGAGAGTGAAAATGTATATCCCCATTCTAAGGGCTATGGTCTTTACGAATAAAACATTTGAATCTCTCTCTCTCTCTCTCTCTCTCTCTCTCTCTCTCCTCTCTCCTCTCTCTCTCTCTCTCTCTCTCTCTTCTCTCTCTCTCTCTCTCTCTGGGAGTGCATGAAATAAGGTAATAAAAGGATCAGTTTTATTGACTACAAAGAGCGCAGCGTCATTAGAAAACAGGCTACCATTTAAATAAACACAAGAAACAGGAATAGATACACTGGCATTCTCATAATGCTTATCAGGGGGGTACTGTTCTGTGCATTTTCGTTTTACCGTTCATAATGTCTGAAGAAGACATTTTTTGGGGTCTAAAATTAACTTGTCTGTTTTCTATTATACAGAAAAAAACTGCGGCAATACTCTGGAATTCACTACCTTTCGATCTACGTCATGCCCCTCCTTCCCGACTTTCAAGTCTACACTTAAAACGTATCTGTTCAAACGGCAGTTGCAGGATACCACCTGAAATATTACTAAATTACTACATGTCACTTGCACACTTTGCTCGTGTACAAATGAGCTGTTCACCGATCATATAGTGTGTTTATGTATGCAACATTATGTTCCTGTGTGTGTGTGGTTGTGTGTGTGTGTGTGTGTGTGTGTGTGTGTGTGTGTGTGTGTGTGTGTTCTTATATATTTTTAGATGTTGAATTGTTAAAACGTGTAAAGCGCCCTGTAGCCTACGTTGTTAGGATGGGCGCTATAGAAATTGTCCTCATTATCATTATTATTAATATTATTATTTTACACTTTGTTTGGTGTGTTTATTTGTATTTTGGCGTTAAGTTCAAACAGTTTTAAAAAAAAAACTAGTGAGAACGCAGAATCGTTTGGTAAGAGTGAACGGGGTTATGTGCGGGGCTTACATGGTTTCACAAGGATTTTCTCCCCTTGTTTTCGAAAGACGGCTTAATCGTCCGCATTCTGGCATTCTTTCTGAAAATGGCTGGCATTGGGGGATGAAGGTGTAGAGAGTGGTGGGGGTGGTGGGGGAGGGTAGGGATGGGAGTGGGGGTGGGCCTGTCGCAAGTCCGTGTCACCACGCCCTCATCTCTTCAGCGACTCAGGCTGATCATTTATGAGACTAGGAAGACAGAAAAGGGGGGGGGGGGGGGGGGGGGGGGGGGGGGGGGAAAGAAAAAGAAAAAAAGAGAAAAGAAAAAAAAAAAGCGGAAAAGAAAGAAAAGGAGGAAAAAAGAGAAACCAGATGCAAGAAAAAAAAAGAAAAAAAAAGGAAAAAAAAAAAAAAAAGAAACAAAGAAAATAAAGGGGGGGGGGGGTGGAGGGGGGGGGGGGGGGGGGGGAGAAAGACTAGGAAGACATTTTGAAATGTTGGGAATTGCCCTGAAGAGACCAAAACACAATACAGACAGACACACGTGTACGCACATGTGCAAGTGTACGTTTTCTCTATGTCTATCTGTCTGTCTGTCTGTCTGTCTGTCTGCCTGTCTCTTTCTGTCTCTCCCTCTCTCTGTCTCGGTCTCACTGTCTGTCTGTCTGTCTGTCTCTCTGTTTCTGTCTCTATCTCTGTCTCTCTGTCTGGCTCTCCGTTTCTGTCTGTCTCTGTCTCTGACTGTCTGTCTGTCTGCCTGTCTGTCCGTCTCTCTCTCTTTCTCTCTGTGAGCATGTGTGTGTATCTGCCTGTCTCTCAGGCTTTCTTATATTGAAAAAAAAAAGTAGAAAGAGAGAGGGGTTAGTTACCGCCAAGGACATTGACAAACAAAGCACAGGACAAGACACAATGCATTTCGACCTCTTGGGTCTTCTTCAGGCAAAAAAACAGGTAACATTTAACATTCAGGACAGTACGAACAAAGAACGAAGAGTCACTTATCTTTCCATGTGTTCAAATAAAATGGCCGCCAGACGGAAACGACAGAGGGGATTATGGGAGATGAAATGAAGGAAGGGGGGGGGGGGGGGGGGGGGGGGGGGGGGGGGGGCAGGTGTTAAAGTGAAACGATGAGGTTTGTAGTTGCATTTTGAAACTTTCTTATATTGTTCCAGCACGCATGACACCAGAATTCCCTTTCCGTTTGAGGGATGGAGCGACACACAAACACAGCGGGAACGTGTGATGTAATCATGAGGGAAGGAGCAACACACAAACACAGCGGGAACGTGTGATGTAATCATGAAGGAAGGAGCGACACACAAACACAGCGGGAACGTGTGATGTAATCCATTCTAGTTCATTTTGGACATCGTCACGGTACCTGAAAGGAACAATTAAAACAATGATTGAAAAACAAAACCCTGATGACTTGAATTCACAACAGAAACAGAAATTGAAGAAAGGTTCATAGCTCTGAGACGGATGAAGAAATTGCACACACACACACACACACACACACACACACACACACACACACGCACGCACGCACGCACGCACGCACGCACGCACGCACGCACGCACGCACGCACGCACGCACGCACGCACGCACACACACACACACACAACACACACTCACGGATCATCATGAAAGACGTAAGGCGTGGAACAACTTTTATTTGCTTTTGACTTGAAGTCAAATACGACAATACAAAAAAAAAGCCCGGATATACATTTCATCATTCAGAATGACATCGGATGAACAATCATTGTCAGATATAAAAGGATCCAAACTTTTGCACTAAACTGCGGATATATCTACAGGGTTTTATGCTTCATGAAAAAGGACAGGTTTGAGGAAGGCAATTTGCATAACCAGTCTAACTTTTACAGATATGTGTATATCTTGCAAGTGTGTGTGTGTGTGTGTGTGTGTGTGTGTGTGTGTGTGTGTGTGTGTGTGTGTGTGTGTGTGTGTGTGTGTGTGTGCGTGCGTGCTATTTCAAATTTTGTTTTCTTGGGCTAAAATTGTGCCATAAGAATGCCTCGTTTCAGACAGCTTCCAAAACAACCGACACTGCAGCAACTTAGGGAGTCCGCCTTCTCTCCCCTTCTCCATATTGCTCTGACCTTGACCCCGGTAATCTCTTCCCGCTTCCACCTGTCAGGAAACAGCCGCAATGAACCACTTTCGACAGCCCACATGCTGCTGTCGGAACTTCCACGAGAGTTATTGAGAGTATCGACGAAACCACTTAGCTGACATGTTCGTGAGGTGGTTCGACAGAATGTCGAAGTGAATTGCAGCTCAGGGAAGATTTGTCGAGAAAATGGTGCAATCATTTCAATAGTTCGCTGTCCGAGTGCATGGGATTCTGCAGATGTTCAGAACATCCCAGGCATTGAGAGAAGGGATGGTATGTGTTTCGACGCTGAGGTCTTGGGCAGTCTTGTCGTTTGTTCTGCTCGTCTGGTGGAGGTCTCGTGACACTTGTGCAACATCTGTACGAAGCAAATCTGCTTAAAGCGGCGTGATGTTTCAACGAATTGGACAGAAAGGATGCAACAGCCCCTTTTCCTTCTTTTCCTTTCTTTCTTTTCATCTTTTTTTTTCTTTTCTTTGAACTGCAAAGTGTGAGAGAGTCATTTAATCACAGGTAGTTTACTGCTGTCCCACGCGCTCTTCGCCAATGTCCTTCCTCTTGGAATCAGCGGTCCTGCTATGAGCATGATGCATAGGGCACATGACTGCAATGGGCAATAATCGGCTGTCCTGCTATGAGCATGATGCATAGGGCACATGACTGCAATGGGCAATAATCGGCTGTCCTGCTGTGAGCATGATGCATAGGGCACATGACTGCAATGGGCAATAATTGGCTGTCCTGCTGTGAGCATGATGCATAGGGCACATGACTGCAATGGGCAATAATCGGCTGTCCTGCTGTGAGCATGATGCATAGGACACATGACTGCAATGGGCAATAATCGGCTGTCCTGCTGTGAGCATGATGCATAGGGCACATGACTGCAATGGGCAATAATCGGCTGCCCTGCTGTGAGCATGATGCATAGGGCACATGACTGCAATGGGCAATAATCGGCTGTCCTGCTGTGAGCATGATGCATAGGGCACATGACTGCAATGGGCAATAATCGTCTGTCCTGCTGTGAGCATGATGCATAGGGCACATGACTGCAATGGGCAATAATCGGCTGTCCTGCTATGAGCATGATGCATAGGGCACATGACTGCAATGGGCAATAATCGGATGTCCTGCTATGAGCATGATGCATAGGGCACATGACTGCAATGGGCAATGTACAAGTCTTGTTTTAGTCGTGATTTTCCACTTGGTCTGTGGAATCAAGGTCTATGTTGAAGAATGGAAACACATTTTGATTTTTTTTTCTTCTGACAATAATCGGAGAATAATGTGGGAGGTATTTCGTTTTGCGTCAGTAGTTTGTGGGGTCAGCACATCATGTAGGAAAAAGAACTTGTTTGTTTTCCAGTGTGCATTAAAAAAAGTCTGCTGCTTTAAAAAAAGAACAACAACAGTAGTTGTAGTAGTAGTAGTAGTGGCAGTAGTTGTAGTAGTCATAGTAGTAGTAGTAATAGTAGTAGTAGTGATGATGACGACGACAAGAATGATGATGATGATGATGATGATGATGATGATGATGATGATGATGATAATGATGCTGCTGCTGCTGCTGATGACGATCATGCTGATAACGGCAACGAAGACGACAACGACGACGAGAACAACAGCAATAACGGTAGCCACAGGCAGTAGTAGTAGCAGTAGCAGCAGTAGTAGTAGAAGTAGTAGTAATAGTGATAATGATGACACTAACGACAACATCAAAACAATAACAGCTGCTGTGTTTACTATCCAAAATGTGGAAGTAGCGGATGATTTCTGGAACCATCGCATTACTGACTGAAGCAAGCAGTCGTAACGAAAATACAAGCTTTTTTTTTGTTATGGACATTGTGGCGAAAGTGACTTGCCTTCCCATTCCTCTTCTGGACAAGAAAAGAACCTGCACACCAGAATTAATGCCCAGGGCCTTGCTTAAGGAGACATGTATTCATAGGCTGGCGCAATTAGAGTGTTTTGAAACTATTAATGTGAAGTTGATTCTCCTCATTTTCCTTCATAGGGCCATCAAGCGACATGCCAGATGGTTCGAAGCAGATCAAATCAAAGGAATGGGACTGTTGTGGGCTTCCAACTTGCGCAAAGAGAGGGTCACGGATGAGTGACAAATGTGACGTCAACTGGGGGGGAGATTATTTTTATATATAAAGATTGTTTGTGATTTCATCGTAGAAAGGAAATCCCCCCCCTCCCCCAAACAATGGAAATAATTAGCAGGATTTGTTCTTTTGATCAATTATCAATTTAACATTAAATGCTGGTCAAATCATTGTGGGCCTCAAAATGCTTATTTGGATTTTATAGTGTTAAGTTAAAAAAAAATCCTAATTGTGGCGTGTGGCCAGAACGGACTAACTCTCAAAAAAAAATGGTTGCAAACCATCCAGGTTCTTCTCTCCTGTGAGTTTTGTCCACAGGTGGCGGAGTATAAACACTTGCAAGCAGACAAGGACCGCTTCTTCTCGTTTCCTGATAACTTCTTTTTATTTTCAGCCGAGAGGGGGTTTTTCCCCGAGAGCAGAGCGTGGACGGAACATGGTGGCCACAGGGGAAAAATTTCTTGGTGACTGGAAAAGGAACACGCCTGCAGTGATATGGGGAGACGGTGAAGAGGGATGGTGGGAGAGAGGGAGAATGTGGATAAGATGGAGAAAACGGAGGCGCGGGGGGGGGGGGGGGGGGGGGGGGGGTGTGAGAGGGGGGGGGGGAGGAGAGGGAGGTGGAGGGGAAGGAAGTGGACAGTGGAACGTGATCAACTTGTGTCCTTGTTTACGAATTTTTCTGTGTTTTTGTCGAGTAGTAGACCCAGTTTTGCCCCCCCCCCCCCCCCCCCCCCCCCCCCCCCCCTTCCATGATTCTTCTTCTTTCTTTTGCCCAAGGGTGGGTGGAAAATAACATTGTATTGGTTATTTCATTACCTGGTTAAGTAAAAATTTCGTTTCGTTTCATTTCGTTTTTTTTTTTCTGTCCCTTCTCCACATCCTCCTTCTCCGCCCAACCTCTCATGGTTTGTCTCATTTTCACACGGAATCGACAGGGAAACTAGCCCGCAGATGTATGTGAATGGAGGTTTTCAGGGCATTGGGACAGAATCTAGCCTGCAGATGTTTTGTGATGGAGGTGTTCAGGGCACTGAATCAGCGCGCTGATCGGTCACACATGTAGGGCACAGATGAACGTGGGGCGTGCGTGAGGGCTGGACTCTTTTCATTTATGTGTGCAGAGTTCTGCCAAGAATCATTGAGGTCTGGGGACTTGGTCGTAAAGTGCCCGGAGGCAGGGGATGGACAAGTTGTGTGTGTGTGTGTGTGTGTGTGTGTGTGTGTGTGTG
>CM031597.1:136530290-136532790 GCA_018398815.1 Conus ventricosus | reverse complement strand
CACACACCACACACACACACACACACACACACACACACACACACACACTCGCGGCAACAACAACTGCCGTATAACATCTCGTGCACAATTTGGAAATAAAGGTACATTAGTTATTTCAAATCAGGAAGAAACAGCCAGAATTCCCGTTTTTGAACTCAGTTATCCAAGGTTTGGCTCTCATGATTTCTCTGGTCTTCTTTGACCTTCTGGTCACAGTACAATTCTCATGATGCCGTCCCAGTATGTCTTCCAGAATAGATCCCACAGCTATTGTCCAGCGCCTCCTTCTTCAATCATGTATCCGTTTACATATAATAATACTGTCCTACGACAGTGAACATGATTGAACCGACGTCTGCGAACGATCGTGCTTTTCTTGTGTAACGTCTCTTAGGTGTGTTAAATATCTCTGTTTCTTATCTAGCAAAGTGCTTATTTTATTGTTGTTGTTTGTCCTTCGCAGGCGAAGAAGACCACAGCTTCTGCTATCACTAGGTGGTGATGTATGTACAAAGATGGCTGATCAGGTCAATCCTATCATTGAATAGTCTGTTGCAGTGGGGACAGGGCAGACGTGGAGATGAGCCTACCAAATCCATCTTGGAGTCTTGTTGTGTGCATCGTTATGTCTGTCATTTGTGAAATTTGAAAAAAAGACATATTTGTCGAGAACCCACTTGTTTAACTTGTACTGTGTGTTATACACATACTGCTTTGCACTGTGACTTGCGTGTTCATTTGTACTTTGACGATTTTTCAGTCACATTGCAGCATGTTTCAGTCATCTAGGCCAAAGTTCAGGCAGGAAGAGAATGGGAAGAGGAGTACAGAAATCCAACGCATCACCTATCACCTATCATCTATCACCTATCACCCATCCCGGAGTCTTGAAGGCCGTTGAGGCGCCACATAAGACTTCCTCCACTCCTCCCGGTTCTCAGACGCTCTGAAGCAGTTGCTGAGTGTGAGGCCACTGATGTCAGGGAATTCGGGGTGGAGCTAACACCTTTCCTGTCTGGCAGCTGCACCCTACGTGATTCTCACCCATCTCCTACATCTCTCACGTGCTGGCTCCAAGCGCCACACCCTGGTACACCGCTTCAGCTGGCGGGCTGAACCACGTGAGGGGGTGATGTTGACACGGCATCACTGGGCGGAGGAACTCCTTACTGAGTCAACGGCCAGGGCGGAAGGGCTGCCATCCAGCCTAACGGCTACATGTCCACGACCAGGGCGAACTTTCGAGTTGGATGACATGGGCTGTGGTCAAACCTGGAGAGGGATGGGCTCCGGCAGGTGTCAGCTGCCCAAGACACGCCCCATGAAGATGAACACCAAGGCATACGGGATTCAAATCAAGGATTAGAAGTCATGTCGCTTCCAGGACGGCGTGTAGCATCGGTCCAACAGAGCAGATTTTCTCCCCTTGAAGTGACATCATCCATTTCTCCCCACCTCCCTTCACCTGCCCTTACCCTTCTCCTCCTCCCTCTCCCTCGGTTCGTCCTGTTGCAGTTCCGGGTTTGGGAAGCCACAGGGTGGTGATGAACTTCACGGCGCCATGAGGCAGTCTGTCAGAGTAGACACTGTACGTTTCCACCCAGTCTCTCTTCCACTGTGTTAAGTGATGCCTCTTCTGATGCCGCATTTTTCGGCTTGCCCCTTAGCTAGTGCAGCTACGTATATACACAGGACACTACCTATTAATTCTCTTCATGAAGCTAATATTTCATCGACCGTTTTGGCACAAAGTCTGTTTGTTTCTTTCTTTTTAACCTCCTTCTATTCTCATTTGGCGGGTGCCTTTACGACCATCCAACGACAGGCGGCCCCACGAACTCATCGACATTGGAGATTTGGAGTCAAAATCAGTGTGGGCATGAACATCATGGACATTGGAGATTTGGAGTCAAAATCAGTGTGGGCATGAACATCATGGACATTGGAGATTTGGAGTCAAACTCAGTGTGGGCATGAACATCATGGACAAACAGAACTGAAGTCATCATCACAGCAGGGCATAAAATGGGTCACATAATTTGAGATTTCTTATATGGTTATGTTGAAATTGATATTACTGAGGTTGTTTTGTTTGGTCCGAGATTGCATCACGGAGCTGTATTCTAGGCGTCCTACGCTTATTGTATGGCAGCGTCAACTAGCTGGAGAGACGCTGCCCTCAAAGTTTGTCATGGAAATGACCTGAAACACTGTGAACTCAAGAGTTCTCATAGAGAGGAAATGTCGTGCGATAGATACTGTAGGTAGGTTTGGCTTGTCACCACCTCTCTCTGCCCTTAGACGTTCTGTGCGTTTTATAACATGTCATTTTTAGGACTGTGCTAGGACAAGCTGGGATAAGCTCGCCCTTCGGGAGGAAAAGCAAGAACTAAAAGCCTGATGACAAAACCCGCATAGAGTAAACTGACCGTTGAAATCCTAACTGCCTTACCCCCCCCCCCCCTCCCCCATTTTTCCCATCCTGATTATGGCTATCTGC
>CM031597.1:136507790-136525290 GCA_018398815.1 Conus ventricosus | reverse complement strand
CACACACACACACACACACCACACACATGCATACTAACGCACGCACGCACGCACCCACGCACGCACGCACGCACCCACGCAAACACGCACGCACACGCGCACACACACACACACACACACACACACACACACACACACACACACACACACACACACACACACACACACACACACACACACACACACACACACACACACTTTGTGAGTCTCCCAAAGTCGCTTAAAAAGATTCATCTACATGTTTGTAACTTTCCGCAGCAGATTACCCGCAAATACAATACAAATAGCACGTGTGTGAAAAAGATCTGTTTTTAAGTATAATGATCTATATAGCGGTTCTCATAAGATGAAATCATTCTTCGAATTTTGAGACGTAACATTTTGTGGCAACAATTGTATTTACAAAGCGAAGAGAGAGAGAGAGAGAGAGAGAGAGAGAGAGAGAGAGAGAGAGAGAGAGAGAGAGAGAGAGAGAGAGAGAGAGAGAACGACGACGATATTTCATTCAAAAAAGGGCCAACACCCCAATTGAAGGAGAAACACGCAAAACCTAAAGGAAACTTGTCAAGCACTTTGGTGTACAAAATCAACATTAACATATGACTGGTGTTAACACGAATTACAGTAGCATCATATTATAGTATTCATCCTGTTTGAACGACTTTTCAGATTTATATAGAAAAATTGTTTATAACACCTTCATTTCTTGACGACAAATGTAAGACTATGCCTAAACGTTTAACTTCATGAAGATGGCTTTTTGCGATACCCAGTAGTAAATCCTTTTTGCTCTTATTTCAGCATGAAATACTGTGCAACACAGAACCAATTGAACTTCATCCTCTACACACTGTGGCATCAGAGGCAATGAAAAAGCGGACATTCTGGCAAAAGACGGTGCACAGAAGGAGCAGGCCAACAACCTGGTGTCATACGATGAAATTAGGACAATCATCAAGGCACAACAAGGAATAAAATGGCGCCTCCTGCATCCCAAACACAACCCAGAAGACACATACCATTTGCTGGGACGACGGGAACAGGTCAAGATCTTCCGCCTGAGGACTGGACACAATCGCCTGCTCCACCACATGCACACAAAATTTGGCATTGGACAGAGTGGAGAGTGCCCTTGTGGTGAGGGACCAATGACAACTGACCACATCCTTCAAGTCTGTACGACGTATGCAGCATCCAGGAGAAAGTACTGGCCAACACCGACAGCAGTGGAAGCCAAGCTGTACGGCACCCTGGAGGAACTGCGACGGACGGCAGCCTTCATCGAGGACACCGGGCTGCTCATCTAACGGGATGGCGAACGAGGAAGAAGAAATCCTCTACACCGGATCCTCACAGAGGGCACAACAAAGTCCTCTTATCTTCAACCTTTGAATATGCTCTGTCTTTGTGTGCGTGTGCGTGTGTGTGTGTGTGTGTGTGTGTGTGTGTGTGTGTGTGTGTGTGTGTGTGTGTGGTGTATGTGTGTGTGCGCGTGTGAGTGTGTGTGTGTGTGTGTGGTGTGTGTGTGTGTGTGTGTGTGTGTGTGTGTGTGTGTGTGTGTGTGTGTGTGTGTGAGAGAGAGAGAGAGAGAGAGAGAGAGAGAGAGAGAGAGAGAGAGAGAGAGAGAGAGAGAGAGAGAGAGTATGTGCTTCTAAGTAATTGCCTGTGAACGTAGAGACTGTAGATCAGTATATCACAGAGAAATATCGATACACCTTTTGATAGCCTTCGTAATGAGGCTGCTAATCATGTTTAATGAGTTTCCCTGTTTGTTTGTTTTTTCAATGAGGTTAAGACCGTTTAATGGACAAGGGAAAATAGAGCTAAAATGACAGAATCTCACAATGCGGAGAGGCGATGTGTTACGTAAATAGTTTGATATGATCATAACGTGACCTAAACATTTTTTGATTGATGTAAACTATATGGTATGTCATGACATCATGATGTGATGATGTAAACTATGTGGTGTGTCATGACGTCATGATGTGATGTGCTATGACATGGTTCATCAATGTTGACACGGCATGCTTGGCCAAGTACGTCATGTGGACTGTAAATGACGTGACTGAATAATCTGGCTCCCTCCTACCTCTCTGACTTCCTCCATCTCTATGTTCCGTCTCGCAACTTACGCTCATCCACCGATTCTCGTCTGCTTCGGCTTCCCTCCGCTCGCCTGAAAACTGCAGGCCAACGATCTTTCTCTTACCAGGCACCTGCTATGTGGAATGGTCTTCCTTCTTCTCTGCGTAACACGGACTCTTTAAAGACTTTTAAAACCTCCCTAAAGACACCTCTTTTCACCCGGACTGATTAACCATATCCACTTACCTCTGTACGCGTGTTTGCTTGTTTTGACGCGCTCGTGTGTCTGTCTGCGTGCGTGTGTGTTTTGTGTGTGTGTGTGTGTGTGAGTGTGTGTGTGTGTG
Organism: Conus ventricosus; assembly: GCA_018398815.1. Taxonomy (NCBI): domain Eukaryota; kingdom Metazoa; phylum Mollusca; class Gastropoda; order Neogastropoda; family Conidae; genus Conus; species Conus ventricosus. Next base: position 136,522,858 of record CM031597.1, on the reverse strand, counting down.
TGTGTGTGTGTGTGTGTGTGTGTGTGTGTGTGTGTGTGTGTGTGTGTGTGTGTGTGTGTGTGTGTGTGTGTGTGTGTGTGTGTGTGTGTGAGAGAACAGTAAAATGCAGGTTCTAGCTCACCCCACCCTCAACCAGTTTCGGGTGGGGTGACCCTAGAACCTGCATTTTACTGTTCTCTGACAAGTAAGACTTCAATAACCAAAAAAATAACGATTATCTACAAACAAACATACTGTGTAGGATTATCCGAAATAAAACTACTGTCTTTAACTGTTCTCTAAAGTCTTTTAACACTGAGTTATATTTCTGACATAAAATCCACACACTTATCCCAGCTAGATTCTACCTACATTATACTTTATAAGTTTACAAAACTTTGCATAACAGACAGACAGACACGAGGCAGCGGCGGGGCTATAGATACCCGTTATTAGGCTGACACCCGATCACTTAATTTATGCTCTTCTATTCTAGGGTCTTACGACTTGGCACAGACAAGAGGTCTTCGTTCACACAGAACACAGCACACAGTCAATTAGTTGTCAATGCCAACAACCAAACAATGCTACATACCTTCTTCACCTCCAGTCGATTGCCATATTGGAGTGGGTTTTTAGAGCAGAATGTATCTTTGGTGTCAACGCGATGGCTTGTGTAATAGAAATTGTCAGATTTGAGAGTTCTGGATATTTTTCAAAGAGTTCTGACGTCTTCCTCAGTTTATTAATCCAACGAAGGGAGTACTTCAAATGACTTGTAGCAAATTTCTTAAAATTTCCTCTCTCTATTGTAAACAACCTTCGCAGCCATTTTCCATAATCTAGATACTTTTGAAGGCTGCGGCTATTTATTAAGCCAAGTGCAGTTTGGCCTTCAGTTAGAATTCTTTCTATTTCTTCAGCGTTTTTGTTTTCATCAAAGACTGGGATAACGCTTTCAACACATCTTAAACGTTTTTCTGTTTTGCGATTTTTCAGGCTGTTTAATAAATCTTCACCAGACAAAGAATGCAGACTTTTCTATGTTTGTCTTTTTTATTGAATTGAAACTGGCCCGGGTGTTTTGGTAATTTTTTCTTTTCTTTTTTTTCAAATTCTTTTGCTGCTCTCTCGCCAGATGTGCTATAAATGTGTTGAAAATCTTTCCAGTACTGAGCACAAGCAGAATGGTAGTCTATCTGGTTTTGAATTAATTGATTATTTCTTTCAATAGCACTATTTGTGACTTCTTCCGCATCAATCTCTATGTCCTCCTCGTCACTAATAGTTATAAACTCCAGTTCTTGCGATAGCCCAGTATTTTGAGCCATTACAAGTAGGCCGCATATTTAATTTACACACACACAAACACAACAGCGCGCACACAACAGCAATGTTTGAAGAGTTGAGACAGTTATGGGAGGCCAGCCAACTATTCACCAAATGATTGGTCTGTTCACACAGCGGGCGCGTACTAACACGCTGAAGGCCAGCCAGGCAACGAATTACTGCTCAGCGCGTGGGGCACATCCTGTTCAGTCACAAAGCATGGTGTCTCTTAGTTCCATTTTTTGGCAGCTCTCCAAGTCACCCCAAGTCCTTAATTAAGTCACCCAAGTCCTTAATTAAGTCACCCCAAGTCCTTAATTAAGTCACCCCAAGTCCTTAATTAAGTCACCCTAAGTCCTTAATTAAGTCACCCCAAGTCCTTAATTAAGTTCTTAATCAAGTCACCCTAAGTTCTTAATTAAGTTCTTAATCAAGTTCTTAATCAAGTTCTTAATTAAGTTACTCTAAGTTTATACTTAAGTTACTCTAAGTTTCTACTTAAGTTACCTCAAGTTCTTAATCAAGTTCTTGATCAAGTCACTTCAAGTTCTTAACTTAAGTCACCTCAAGATCATAACTAAGTCATCCACTAAGTTCTACTAAGTTCTTATTCAATTCAACTTATAATTATTTATTAAGTTCTTGAAATATTAATGCATCACAAATGGATCAAAATGAACTTTTGTTGTTGGTGGTTCTGGCATGCTTTTTTGTTCAGCTTCTGTATTTAGTGGTTGAGATTTTTTTGACTGCTTTGGTTTTTGCTGTCGTTGTTTATATATTTTATAACCGTAATAACCGCCCCCAGCAGCAATGGCGCCAAAAATGACAACTGTTTTAAGTTTAATATTCCATGAAGACTTTGGTGTTGTAGGCCTTGAATCAACTTGTTCTTGTTCTGGCGTTTTTATAGCTGGCATTGAAACAACTTGCTGCAGCATCACTGTTGGCGTTGGCGGTGTTATCTTTTCATTATGAGTTTATATTATGCGCTTGTAATTTTAATTTTGTTTGTTTGTTCCACTCTGCTAATCTTTTTCCTGCTGCAACGCGTCCAGGATGAGGAGGCTTTTTACTGGTCACTTTCTCCACCTGATTCAATGTTTTCTGATTCAATGTTTCCTGATTCTGCTGTTTTTCTGGCTCGTTCATTTTGAAGGGAAATAAAATCTATATGATTAAAAGTTATTAATCCCATGATTAGCGGCGACAGTAATCTTCCAAATTTGTAGTATAGATCACAGCTTAGAGACTCTAATGACTTTGTTAAAACTGGATCCTGCGTTAAATCATACATAAAATCATGTTCAGAATCAATGGGAGCAAATCTACTGACTAGTTTAGTGTACAAACTAAGAACCGTTTGCCCGACGCTTTTCACCATTCTCGACCCTAGTTGCGCTTCATACCTGTTATGATACTTTACAATGTCTTGTGGCGACATCTGTTGAATCTGTTCTATGCTGAATTCATTTCCGAGGAACTGTTTTGTTTTTCCACATGCCGCCAAAGAATACAGCCTTTCCTTTTTGGGCATAATAGCCTGGTCATCAACTTGATCATTTGTAATCATAAGTTCAGGATGGTTTAGTAGATCGTCGCTGTTCATGTTTTTTTTATTAATTATAATTATTTTATTTTTTAAAAATGAGCGCCGAAAAAACTGTTACCAACCTTGTATACCATTCTGCTGTTATTGGAGGTCTAAGCGTAGGATACACGATGCTTGGTAAAAGCTTGTTAAAAATAAAACCAGCAGATCTTGGCAAACTAGACTTTGAAGACTCGGCAAAGCTGATTGCTGTTATTACAGCTTCATTTGCTACGAAAGATTTTCTAGTTAAGCAAGGAATAATTCCTGACAGTATCAATATGTAAAATTAAAAAAATACATTTATAAAAATGGCTTCACTCGTAATGATGATAGGTGGCGCTGTGGTGAATGCGCTTGCTTTTAGCGGAAGTAATTATGCATTTAGTAAACTACGGGATGAAGGCGAGAGAAAAAGACATAACAAAGCTGTGGAGCAACTAGCTGCAGCACAAGATCACTATGAAAAGCAGAGAATTGAGCAGTTGGATTTCATTAACGACAAACTGAAAAAACAGGGACATGCAGCTTACACATTTAAAGATGTTGATCAAGCAATAAAAGAGTATTATCTAGTAACGGGCAAACCAATCGAGACATTGCCCCCGCCAAAATTTAGTGACTGTTATCAACCATCAGAAAAACAAAAGATGCAAGAAATCGCGTTTATTGCCTTTGGTATGACCGTTGTGTATTTTGTTGCGCATAATATTGGCTGAATAAAAAATGAACAAAATCTATTATTCGCCCAAAGGATATTGGAAGGGAATAACGGCAATTAAAAAGCTAAGCCAAGCAGCTGGAGTCAGTGAACAAACAGCGAAGGAATGGCTATCTAAACAAGCAATCTGGCAAATTTATTTACCTGCGCCTAGGCGAATACAGAGACCACACTTTGTGAATACAACGCCAAACGACACCCATCAAATGGACCTTCTATACCCTCATGATACGATTAGACGAAAAAGATTTAAGTACGCACTCACAGTCATTGACATAGCTTCAAGATACAAAGATGCGGAACCTTTAACACAAAAGAGTGCTTCTGCTGTTGCTGTCGCTATACAACTGATATACCAACGAGGTCCTTTAACTTATCCTCGCATGATTCAAGTCGATGATGGAAAAGAATTTAAAGGCCAAGTGAATCAATTATTGTTAAAACATAGAGTTGCTATAAAAGAGGCATTCCAGGAGTTCACAGATCACAGGCTTTAGTTGAAAACTTTAACAAACAGTTAGCTGAAAGACTTTTTTCCTACCAGTATCACAGAGAGCTTATTGACAATTCTCGCAACACAGAATGGGTTAGAAGACTGCCCTCAGTTCTGCGCGCAATGAATAATGAAGAATTTAAATTAACAGGGCTAAAACCAGTACAAGCATCAAAAAACAAACAATAAATGCTGTTGAAGGAGACTCCAGTACAACCAGCAAACTATTACCATTTGGTTTTAAAAGTAAGGTACCTTTATTTACCGGGGGAAGTAGAAGGGGACACTCGCATCAGGGCAACTGATCCAGTTTGGAGTGTTGATCCATATGAAATAAAAAGAATTGTAAAAATGAATCCGCCTGTGTATTATTTACGAGAAACTGACACAACAAAACAACCAGCTCCTCAAAGATCTTTTGTGAAGGAAGAACTGCAGATAATCCACCAGACACAGTTCCAGTTGCTTAATTAATTTTTTAATTTACATAAAAAAGGAAGCTCAGAAGGAAGCGCAGAATGAAACAAGAATGATAAAGGAAGAGACCTGGGAATTGATACAGGAATCATATGATGCGAGTTCTACTATTAAGGTAACATTTGCGGGGATTCATAAGCATCCAGATCGCCCGCTGCCCAAATTCCCAAATTTTGATTGTCAAATATGGGGAAAAGAATATCTTCTTATAATAAAACTTAAGGAATATGAAGATGGTATGTAATTATGCCGTTCTCCAGTGTCCAATTGCATATGAAAACTCTGGATTAATAAATACTCGTTTTTTGTTGGTGCTGTCGAGAGACTTTTTTGTTACAACAGTTGTGTTGATCTCATGTAGATTAGATCGTAGTTTTACGTTGTCATGATGAAAAGTATGTTTATTGAACAATGCTTCTTTGTAGTTGTCATGCGATATGTTTGACTTCACAACACTGCGAGATATTCCTTTTGCTTTCTTAATGGTTTTCTCCTGGCTCGAAATACTGTACATTTTCGACCTTAAACCAATAAACTCCTTTATCACCCCTCCAGATAATTCATCCTTCATCTTTCCTAAAACCTTCTTATTAACAGTTGAATGTAAAGGTGAATCTTAGGGTAATCAGATGTGTCATACCATCCCGCATGCCCTTTAGCTACTTCTATTTCCATGTCTTTATAGACGTCTTCTGTAGGAATATCTATAACAAAACTATCTGTATCTGTGTAAGTACTTTGGACTCTGGATACAAGGGGTTTAAAGTAGTCATAAAGAAATTCTAACATCAAAAGCTTTGATAATTCTAAAAAAAGTAAACCCCAAAAAAATACAGGCTTGTCCAATTTGACTTTCTTTTTTTCATCATTATGCCAAAAAGCTGATCATGAAATCTTCGAAGTCCTGATAATTAGGTTTTGAAATCAGCTTAATTGCTTCGTTCTCTCTGGTGACCAATCTGACGTCTTTGCGCTTGTGTGGATTCTCCATAGTCTTTCCAAAACAGCTGTTGTTCATCAGCTTGAAAAGTCTTTTTCTGAAGCATCTGTGGATTTGGTTCTGAGATCAGTGTTTTTTCATGATGTATGGTTTCATGAACTGTTCTTGATCAAAAGCAATTATACGATGAACTGCTGTCAACTTCAAACCACGTCTTAAATAAAATTGTAGAAGTCTGTAATGACAGACATAATTTTTTTTGCCTCGAAGATTGGGCACAAGTTTAGGCGGCTCTGTTGGATTCGTCTTTAGGCTTTCTGCTGCTAATGGATAGTCATTATGCAGGTCATGGAGTTCATGAGGATATTCTAAATCAACTTCTAGAATGAAACCACGCTGTTGATCTGGCGTCAAACTGCCCAACCACTTTAATGCCTTTTGAATATTTTTCGGACCGTCGTCTGTGTACATTTTAAAGTTGTGTAATGGAAGTGATTGCGCCATTGCCCATCCATACAGATTGTTTGCATCTAAATACATGGGATAGTTAGACCTTTTACTCGGATCATAGTCATCCAAGTATTTGTTGTTTGCTTTACAGTAATGATGTGACGCCATACTAATTCCTCCACGCAATCCGTTTTCAATCATCTGAATCATTGGCAGTCAGACAATAAATCAATCTGTACTCAAGTAAACTTTAAGAAAGCATCCCAACTCATCCCGGGCGCAGAAATGTAATGCGCGGGATCCAGGCTATAATGTTTCATGCAGGTCTTTCTATAATTTTCAAAGACGTCCGCCAACAAACAAACGTCAGCCATCAAGTATAAATCATGATAGTCTCCCATCGTTTTACACTCTAACTTCTGCCACGCATCTTGAGCATGCTGGTAATCAGAATCACTGATGTCCTTTCCTCTAAGACTAGAAAAGAACGCGCCTTTAGGTGGAAGTGTATCTTCGTCAAACCTTTGCCAACTGTTCATGTACTCATAAGGGTAAACGCCCTTTCTAACGAGAGTTGGGTCAAAATATTCTTCCGTTATTGGCAGGACTTTAAGGACATAGCCAGCGACTCTAATGATCCCATCATGTGCTGCATAGAGTCATAAAAAGACATGTTATTTAAAGCGAAACACATGTACTTTTCTGATGACTGTGCAATGCATGTTATGTTAAAGGCGCTGGTTACTGCTTGCAATATAAGGTGAGAGTCGTAACCTCGCAAGTTATGAAAGAAGATGGGTAATTTTCATGTCCTTGGGTCAAACCTTAGTTGAAGATTGCAGTTGTTGTGCGCTGCTCCTCTGAACTTCCCGCTAATGTGATCATGGTCTCTTACTGTTGGATTCGCTGCGTCTGATGAGAGGCCTAAACCGCAAATCCAACAGTGAGTGGCTGAGTCAAACTGTTGTTGGTCTTCAGGCGTCATCATGATTTCAGATAAATTCAGATTATTAGAACAATCATTACGCAATTGCTGCATGCGTTCTAAGAAGCATTTGCAGCATTTGGTCCTCTGTATAATTCTGGCGTTGAATGAGCGCCATCCGACCTGACAACGATGAAAGCGAATGAACAAATCTGATGATTACTCACTAAGACTGTTTTTGGAAGTCTCTGTGGGGTTGGTCCCTCATAAGGAACAATGAGTGATTCGAAGTCTGCGTAAACAACATATGGGCTCGTTTGCATCCGTTTCCAGTTCTTAAAACTAACTTTAGATCCGGGTGGGGGCGTAGTTTAGTTCTGTATGGCAATCTACCGGGCCGATACAATGTTTCTTATGTTCAAGCGCGGCTTTACCGGATGGAATTCTTGTTAAACATTTTCTACAGAATTCTTGCTTATGTCCTTGCTTTGAAGTATGCTGCAATAATCTACTCATTGTTCGTATCAATGTGTAATGTGGCAGCCCTGCTGGTGAAAACATCAGTAGTAAGTCAACATGGCTTTTGCCTGGATCGCCAATCGTTGGACTGTTCTTGGACACTTTAATCGGCTGTAGATTTGTTTCCTCATCCCATGTGTAGATATTAACAGTTATTGGTTTGTTTTGTTCTTCAAACTGATCAATTTTGTCCACGCTAACAGGAAAGGATATTCCACTAAAGTTAAGATCATTGACGTAAGGTTCATAGTTAGACACTCTCTCTGCGTTTTTGCCGACGTAATGCAGCCTTGCAAGAACACACCACATAAAACATTTGTTGTCTGTATTCTTTATGTTTAAAACTGCTCTTTTTGCAACTAATGCTGGAGGTAGTGGAATTAAGACCTGCCTACAATCGGCGCATACTTAGCCTGTTTTAATCTGATCTCTATGACTTCGCCCTCTGACCAACCAGAGCCTCTCATTTTGGCTTCTTCAGCGGCCACATCAAACTGTGTAAGCAGTTGGTCTGCCCAACCAGGCGTTAAGTCATTATGAGAAAGAATAGTCTGTTGTTTAGTCGAGACCCAGACTTCTAGATTTTCTTCATTTATTGTTACATAGTCGATTAAAACAGCTAACATTACTTTAACTGGCGGGTCTATTGTTAGTTTACCTGGAACTTGAGAAATAGCATGACCAACACTTGCCCGTATGTTTGCTGGATCAATGACTTCTAGACTGATATCATTTAAAGCTTTTGTTAAATCTTCTTCCTTAAGCATTGCTTCAAACAATTCGTCTGGACCTTCATATATCTTATCCATGCTGAGTTTCTTTTCTAACTCAAAATATTTATTTAAATTAAAAACAAATACTTAATCAGAATCAATATCAACGGTCTTTTTGCGCTTGGACTCATAAACTAAAGTATAAACACCCTTTGGCATTGTTAATGCGAGCTGTTTAGAGCAGAGTTTAATGTTTCGTTTACTTTTTTAAACATTCCTTTTTTATCTGCTCAGTGTCTGGCTGTTGAGAAAAAGTTGTCCTTGCCTTTCTTTGAAGATCAAACTTTTGTCTTTTGTAGTCATCAAAATCGGCCTGTAAACGACTAAATTCTTCATCCGTGATGTTTGAGTCAGCTAGCGCTTTATTTATTGTCAGTTTGAAGGAACTAAGTTTAGCCGTTATTAGTTGAACTATAGCTGTGTGCTTTTGGAGTTTAGTTTTTAATTTTTTGCTAGCAGCACCTACAGCTAATGAACACAGGCCAAGAGATAAAGACAAACCGCCTAGAGGTAAAGCTGCGGGTGCACCAACACCCGTTGCTAAGAGACCAACGCTTGTCCCTGCAGATAGAGCACTTACAGTTGATGTTCCAGTATTAACATATGTAACAGCATTAAAGGCAGCAGAATACCTTCGTTTGGTTTTGCTGTATTTTGAAAGGTCTTGCTCTAGTTTTTGTTGCATTTGTGTAATGTTGGTTAATCTGAAGGTTTTTACTTCAGGGCTTTCTACAGCTGCAGAGACGGCCTTGGAGCCGATGCTGCCTACTACAGCAGCAGAGTTGCCTACTATCTCTTCTTTAGGTGCTTTTGGATAATACTGAACAGCCATGCTTTTTTAAAATAAAAAAATAATTTAGTATTGTATATCTTTTAATCTGTTATCTTGAATATTCAGCTGCGCATCATATATTAAAAACAAATGTACATTAAGTGGTTTATCGCCTTCTTCTTCTTTATCAATTTGAATGTTTATTACGTCTTTAACCGTTCTCTCCCACTTCCATGCAACTGATTATCCTCTGTTGACCTTAGGTCAATCCATAAACCGTATTTCGTTGTTAAATAATCGTCAAGCCTAACATTGTGAAGGTGTAGATCTTTAGACACAAGGTCTGCTGTTGGACTTCTACACCTCCCACCCCCAAACAATTTTCTTATTTCGTCAAAATGCTGATAAGGTCTAAGCGCGCTAGCGTAGATTTGGTTAGGACTACCCTCAATCGAACATTGTACTTTCGTTATTTTTGGATTAATAAACTTTTCACTTGCTCTTGCGAATGGTTCTTCATCTTCACACAGCAATAAAATACCTTTAAGCGATCTTGCTGCGACACTAAGATTAAAATTCCATATAAACGTCTGCCTTGTTTTTGGGATATGTTGTATGATGAATCACTCTTTCGTAATATATTGCTAATTTTGACTGATATTGTTGCTCAATCAGTCTTGCTAAATTAGGGTTGCTAACAACGTCAAACTCTAACGAGATGTCAGAAATGCTGTACTTTGCTGCGGTGTCTTCAGATATAATAACACGTTTGTATTCATTAAAAGTTAGTTCGTATGACAATCTGTCTTTTAATGCTCCTTGAAAGTATGGGGCATGCGCTTTTAACAACTCAAAATCTAAGGGAATGGAAAAGCGATTTCCAAACGCATAATTTATAGCTACATATTTTTTGCCGTCTTTAGCATCTGCAGCGCCTATTCTACGTTTTAGTGCATCATTATTTTCGATTCCTTGAAACGCAAGATCAGCCCTTTCATTCCGGTTAGCCATAAATCAGAATAGATTAAAAATATGTCTGCATTGTGTAAAGAAAATATTTCTTGCCCCTCAAGTTCTATAGAAATTTTCTTAACGATTGCCCATCCCAGATTCTGGACAACTGTTCTGCTTGCATTTGTTGAAGCGAGTTCTATTTTGAAAGTAAGTTGCGCAGAGCCTGGCACAATCACTTCATCCGCTCCTAGGTCTGGAAATTTGACAGTAAGAATTTGATCTGCACCAATAGTAGATGGATTATTTGGAACAGTAATATTCCGTTTATTTCCCTTCATGCCAAAGGGCTTTTTCAGTCTTCTATGCGGGTCAAGAATTGAGCCATATACTTGTGACATTTTTATAACACAAAATAAAAAGTTAATTATTTAATAACATGGCAGGAATTGGAGGTGAAGAAGATTATGATGTTTTTGATCCTGGAGACGACATGAGTGAAATGACTCCTTTGGTACAACATCGCTCAACGCTCTCATTGCGGCATGAATTAACAGAAAGTACGGCCGGAGCATTTTACAAAAGTTTAGGCCTAGAACCTCCCGAATTTATAGACCCTAATGATTTTGAACTAAAAGATAAACATTTGTATGTGAAAAACGACAAAGGAGAACGTGTTCCGCTTAGGTTTAAACGAGACCCATCAAGGTTTGTAGGCATGGGTACAATTAATCAAAAGCTCCGTGCAAGCGAGCGGAATCGCCTTGGCTTTACTAAACCAAAATTAGATGAGGAGGCAGTTGCTAAACTTCAAAACATACAACAAGAACTCCCAACAGATAACCAAATACAAAACATGGAACTTAAAGATTTAAGTCAAACAGCAGACAAAATAATAAATACAATAGAAGCAGAAACCACTTTTTCAGAAGAAACAGCATTAAAAACTATACACGATCCACCGCTACGAGAAATAGCGGCCCCTAATCATGCTTTGAGAAGCATCAGAGATGAATTAACAAACATTTCAGCAGAACTGGATGAACTAAATGAGCATATAAAAAGAGAAAAAGAAAAGCTCGTTGAGGCTGACGACGCCAACTTAGGACTTGATATTAAAGAAAGAATAACCCAAAGACTAAAAGATTTTGAAAAACAAAGATCAGCAACACAAGAAGTGTTGTCTGCTAACCAAGAACAATTACGAACTCAAGTGAGCAGAATAAGAGAAACTATCCAAAGAATTTTATATGAAGACACGACGCTAGCAGAACGAATACGAACACTGTTCAGAGAGCAGGGAGTCACATTAGCAAGCGTTATAACAGCCTTAGGATTTGCAATAAGTACACTGGTGATAGCTATTACAGGCGGCGGTGGTCAAAGTCCAGTGCCTCCCCTGCCATCTCCTCCATCACTGCATGATAAATCATGGGTAAAAAAACAGCTTGATCATCTTGCGGGTTTATTAAAAAAATTAGCCGGTATAGCTATAGACTCTTTACCTAGTATATTAGGGAGTGTCGTTAGCTGGCTTTTGTTTACTGCAAGCAAAGTAGTTGGCTTTATGGCCGAGCACTTATGGGCATTAGTTCTCTTAATAGTCGGGTTACTCTTAAGTAAAATAAAGAAGGAGTAATCCTAGGCCAGTTAATCCAACAACAAGTGCTGTCTTTTCATATTCATGGTCATTATTTTTTTTGACTTCTTCAATGGCCTTTGGGCTTTGGGCCTCAGGGATTGGATGACTTAATCTTGGGGGTCATCTTGTTTTTTTATTGTTTGTAATATTACTGGCTCAGAATTTATGTCGTTTTTTCCGACCTTCTGTTCATTGCCCACCACAAGGATTTCATTATTGTAGTTTATTATTGTACCTATCTGGAGTCTGAGGTCAGAAGGCAGCATGTATAAACCAGCGCCAACAGCAAAGTCTACTTTCGATCTTGCGTATTGTAAAACATTTTGGTACCTTTTTATACTTGAAGGTAAATCAACTGTAGAATTAATGGCGTCCTCTAAATTTGCTAAGTATTGTTTTTGTGCATCAAAACCAGTAGAAGGATCAGTTATGCTCGATCTCGTTTGTGCTTGCGAACCTAGCAAACACCAAACGTAAGTACGAATAGAGTCGTTTATTCGTTCTATTCCTGCTTTAGTTAGGCCCTTAGAAGTGTCTAAGATAAATGTTGTCCATGCTGTTTTATGCTCTTGCTCTATGGACCCGAGGTGAACACCTGTGCCTGAAGAGAAAGATGTGTAAGGAGGATGCCAGTCATAGTTATACTTTCTGTGCACGCCCCCAAAATAAGGGGTGCCTAGACCATGATTAAGATCCAACTTTTGTCTAAAGTCTTCCTTAACATTAATATTGAATTCGTTACAGATCCTTTCAAAAGCCTTCATGTCTATTCGGTTGCTGAATGGATTAAACGGTTTGTCATTTGGTAATGGCGCTTGCAGTTCAGTCAAAATACGTCTGAAGGTGTAATAGAAATGAAATCTGTACACTGACCTCACCAAAGGATCAGGATGATTTAAATGATCAGCATACGACACTCCACACCCAGTTGATGCACAAAACACAGCAAAGTTTAACTGGTTCTGATAAAACTGCATCGGATGACTGAACCACACTTTTGCGATGTGTTTTTTTTTAATAGGAGGGTTAAGATATTTAGCCAATGGAGTACTCACCTTTACTTGAAAGGCGTCAGACTGAGTCACAGAAATGTCGAGGGTGTCAGTTGTTATATTTTTAAGATTGTAGCGCAGCCCAACAGAATATTTTGCACCAGTATATTTGAACGCACTCATTTTTATTTCGTTTAAAAAATGTTTGTAACAATAACAATCCAAGACCGTCCTTCGTTTTTAGAACATGCTGTTGAGAACGATTGCAGAACCAAAATGGTCGCACTCCATGAAATTTTTTACAAAGTCGTATGGTTTAATATAACTGAATCCCTGAATAATAATACGATTCTAAAAGTTGACAAATCAGGGTCCAAAGTTAGCCAGTTAACAATACCTGATGGTTATTACGGGTTTTGCTCACTAAAAGAAGCAATGAGTAACTTCGACATTACTCTCAAACTTAGCAATGCAAATCTAAAAACAATGTTAACCTTTACCAGTCGAGTCGTGACAAAAGTGGACGACAGGATTTCTCTCCCTTGAGGCGAGTCGTCCAAGTCCGGACGACGGACAGACAGCAATACATTCTGCCGTGTCGTCCACAATCAGATGACGGGAACATAAAAAATTCCTACACTTTCCATGAAATGGTCCAAGGGAAATAACCTCTGAAACTAGTCTTGGGGATGTTGGAACGAGTTGTCGACCATACTTTCAGTGGCCTATTGTGAACTTGGCTGACCCCGGGAGATTTGAAACAAAGAAACTGACGGCACCGCCACGTGGCGCGTGCCACGTATTTCCTGTGCTAGAAAAAATGTCGGTCAGGCAAAGGGGTGGTAGCAATTTCTCGCGAAATGAAGCGCTTGAAATCGTATTACAAAGTGGATCTGGTGATGATTGGAGTTGAGTGTTTGTTCTTTCCTGTGACACCTAACACAAGACCGTCAGTTGTTGTAGAGCTACCGTAAAAATAAATTAAAAAGTGGCCAAATCTGTGCGTCGGCAGGGAAAGAGCGCTGTGCATGGTGCGCGGCAGCAGGGAATCGTGCAGTCGAGCCGCGCTCGGCTGGAAAGTATTAACATTCAAGCCTGAAGAAGAAGAAGTAGGTTACTATTTTGATAGAGAGCTAGCTAAAATGTTAGGCTTTGCAACTGACAATCAGGACATTCATAGTTTTAGAGTTGCGCCAGACAAAACTACTTATGAGGGGGAAAGTCCGCTCGATCTTGCATTACATTCATTACTCTATGTTCATTTGGATGAGCTAAGCACTGATGAAAACTTATATGATGGAAGGCCCTCAACTGTTTTAAGAGCTCTTCCGGCAGGGAAAGCTGCATATTGCGATTATGAAATTATACAATTCCCTAATTTACAGTTTAAAAAATTAGCTTGTGGGAGGGTCGGATCATTTAATATAAAGATCACAGACAAAACAGGAAAAGTCATAAAATGTGATAACCTACACATTGTTTTGGAAATAAAATAATAAACTGTACTAAAAATAATGTCACGTGGGCCAGGAGAACCGGGAGTTACATTAGCGCCTGTAAGGTGTATAACTTTAGAATTAAAAGACCTTGCAGACGTTGCGGACTTTGAACAGAATGGCGAGATAGGCGCTTTGTATGGTTTTGAGTACACTAAAGATGGTGATTATAAACGCAAAGAGGTTGGCGACAACAAAAGGTTTCCTAAACTAGAACAACTACGCAATCTAGAAGCAAATAATGCTGGCCAGTATGAATATAAAATAGTTCGAAAACCTGACAGCAAATGGCACTTAGAACCATATTTAGAATGGGACATAAAATTTGAATTCATAGGCCCATTTACATTTTTTGACCGTCAAAAAAGTTTCAGAAAAGCTTTCAACTCTGGTCCTTTACATATAAGTCTTTTGCCAGAGGACAATAGTCGGAAAGAGATCGAAATAAAGCCGTATGGGAACAAACAGTACATCCTCCACAGAAGAGAAACGGTTTTAAAGGATGCTTCTACAAAATTACAGTTTATTCCGCGCGAAAAATTAGGAGACGCGTTCACAATGATATTTGAAATTTCTGTCTTAAAAGATGAAGCAAGAAATGGAGCTGTGGGCGTCAGTGACATACTTATGAAAGGAATTCTTATTAGCTGGCAAAACTTAGACGTTGAAAGTCTTAAAGTTACCATCGTCGTTCTTCACAATGGTGAGGATATTAAGGTCATAACAACAAGCAACAAAATCAATATTAGTCTAAATAGAAACAATCTTACAGAACTAAATTGGATTAATCTTACACATTTAGACCTTATAGGGTTTCATTATACTGAACAAGTTTTGACAGAGAGTATGATAAACATAATAACTGGATTAAATTAAATTCTGTTATAAAACTATGGAACAGTTAAACTTCATGACAAAAACCCCTCATTGTTCATTGATTTGTGGACAGACTGGTTGTGGGAAAACAATATTTATCCTCGACTTGTTACAAACAGTTTATCGTTATAATTTTGATCAT
>CM031597.1:136492790-136502790 GCA_018398815.1 Conus ventricosus | reverse complement strand
TAGTTTCTACTCGGTGCCCTGTTTTGTTTTGCTATATTTTGTTAGGCTTTTTTTCTGAGCCCTGCTATTGATAAAAAATCTCAACATTTACGGATTTCTATGGTGGGGAGCATGTTGATGCGTCCACGGCCCGATACGTCCACGGCCCGATACGTCCAAATGGACACATAGGGCCGTGGACGTATCGGGTGCTGGCGTGCCGATGCGTCCACGGCCGGATACGTCCACGGCCCGATACGTCCACGGCCCGATTCGTCCAAATGGACACA
The DNA here is from genome assembly GCA_018398815.1 of Conus ventricosus. NCBI lineage: Eukaryota > Metazoa > Mollusca > Gastropoda > Neogastropoda > Conidae > Conus > Conus ventricosus. Next base: position 136,502,521 of record CM031597.1, on the reverse strand, counting down.
TCGGGCCGTGGACGTATCGGGCTTGGATGTATCGGACCTTGGACGTATCGGGCCTTGGACGTATCGGGCTTGGACGCATCGGACCGTGGACGCATCGGACCGTGGACGCATCGGACCGTGGACGTATCGAGCTGACACCTCTATGGTGGTGTTTGTCAGAATACTGTACATGGACGACTGAGGGTTGTTTTTGACTGGATGTACATGGACGACTGAGGGTTGTTGTTGACTGGATGTGCATGGACGACTGAGGGTTGTTTTTGACTGGATGTACATGGACGACTGAGGGTTGTTTTTGACTGGATGTACATGGACGACTGAGGGTTGTTTTTGACTGGATGTACATGGACGACTGAGGGTTGTTTTTGACTGGATGTACATGGACGACTGAGGGTTGTTGTTGACTGGATGTACATGGACGACTGAGGGTTGTTGTTGACTGGATGTACATGGACGACTGAGGGTTGTTGTTGACTGGATGTACATGGACGACTGAGGGTTGTTGTTGACTGGATGTACATGGACTACTGAGGGTTGTTGTTGACTGGATGTACATGGACGACTGAGGGTTGTTTTTGACTGGATGTACATGGACGACTGAGGGTTGTTGTTGACTGGATGTACATGGACGACTGATGGTTGTTGTTGACTGGATGTACATGGACGACTGAGGGTTGTTGTTGACTGGATGTACATGGACGACTGAGGGTTGTTGTTGACTGGATGTACATGGACGACTGAGGGTTGTTGTTGACTGGATGTACATGGACGACTGAGGGTTGTTGTTGACTGGATGTACATGGACGACTGAGGGTTGTTTTTGACTGGATGTACATGGACGACTGAGGGTTGTTGTTGACTGGATGTACATGGACGACTGAGGGTTGTTGTTGACTGGATGTACATGGACGACTGAGGGTTGTTTTTGACTGGATGTACATGGACGACTGAGGGTTGTTGTTGACTGGATGTACATGGACGACTGAGGGTTGTTGTTGACTGGATGTACATGGACGACTGAGGGTTGTTGTTGACTGGATGTACATGGACGACTGAGGGTTGTTGTTGACTGGATGTACATGGACGACTGAGGGTTGTTGTTGACTGGATAAAGGGTGACCTGGTGGGTGAAGGTTGGTTTGAGTTTTTTTAACTCTCCGGCGAGAATGCTGAGAAAATTTAGAGTATCAAAACCATTGAAGGATCATGTCTCATTGTACGGGACTTTGTTGTGGCTTAATTCATACACATTCAGTAACTTGAGAAAAAGTTCAGAAACAGTAATTAAAAATGACGTACCTGCAGGTATGTATATTTTGCTACTGGGACGATTTTCTGCAATAGAATGTGAGAACTCTGATAATCATCGTTTACGATAAATGTCTTGCTGATGTATATGAGATTTTTTTTCTCTCTTTATTCAGTATCACATAGGGATTGAAAAATATTAGCTTTCAGAATGAAAATATTCTTTTTTTTTAAATTCCGTTTCAGTTCTACATCTGGTTCGAGTTAGTTGTCGCAGATGTGTTATGTATTTCGTGAATTCTACGAACAGTCATTATTAAAGTTGCTGTAAGTTTAACGGTTTTGTAGCCCCAGTTCTGTATGGAATTGGGCTTTCTAACACTAACAGGGGTAGAGGGAGGACTGTTAAAAGGAAATGTATTGAAAACTGCGTGGATATATAACAAAACTTAGGTCACTCTCACGGCTCTGCCATACAGAAATTCGAGGGAGGAAAAACTGGTGGACTGCTGACGTACCTCACGGTAGGCGAACAGCACCACCGCTTTGGCTGTCCACTGCATAATTTACTCACCACAGATTTCAATGACCCATTGAAGTTTCTTGACCGGTCTATAGCACAGTGGACAATGGTGGGTCGTGGTGACAAGACAAACGTTGGGTAGCTTCGTAACTCCCTGCATACTGTTTGACGAATTGGGGGTCCAGATCACTTAGGGTCTCTTCAGGAATCCTTAGTCTGCTGAACGTATCCACGAGAGCTTCAGCCACAGTTTCTGCATCAGCTTTCTTCAGAGGAACAGCCTCGGGGCTATCTCATAGCATAATGTGCAGGTGTCTTCTCTTTCAAGTCTCTTTCTAGTTTCTCTCGTATTTTTCTTTCTCTGTTTTCAACGTTTTTCTTCTTTTTTTTTCTTTCGCTGTTTGTACTTGTTGATTTTTTTCTCCCTGTCTCCCCTCTTCTCAGATCTCTCCTTTTTACCCTTTTTTCACATTGTTCTTTCACTAAAGTAAATTTCAAGCAGTTTTTCCCTTTCAGCCCAAACTTTCAAGCCAGAGTATTGGTTTCTCTGCACTGTCTGCCATAATGAAAATATGACATTTTCCCCAATTTTCTTTTCTTTTACACGAAAACTAATATGAATGGCTTGACTATGAATAATAATTCTGTGAGATCACAAAGACTTTATATCGGGTCTGGACAGCACATGGACACAATATTTCAAAATGACACATCTCTCTGGACTACAGATGTTTCATATTCACGTGAATCATCCCTGTGTCCACACAAAAACATAAGATCGATATAGATCAGGCGCTAGATCTCCCTCTGTTTAAGATAAAAGCGAGATCACAGCCCCTGAATACTCGGATCGCTTTCACAATGTTCACACAGATGCCACATCGAAACACTGCAATAATGTAGACACAAACACTAGATCCACACACAGAATTTTCCTCGAATAAATTCTTCACTATTGTCACAACCTCATTCGCCAACATGACGACTTCAGCTTGAGATCCACAGTCAAGATGGACAAACTCCTGTTCTTTAATACTTCAGTGAGCTGGACGTTGAGTGAAGAGAGGTGACAATAGTCTTGGTTCTGATTCCCGCTGAATTGATCAGGACAGAGACACGGTCGACTTTGGTAAGAAGATCAAAGCTTTTCACTACAGCAAAAGAAGCTTAGATCAATACTCAATGACCATGGAAATGTTCGCGGAACAAGAACGTGAAATTTTCAAAAAGTTCACTTTCAATTTCAGCTCTCTCTCTCTCTCTCTCTCTCTCTCTCTCTCTCTCTCTCTCTCTCTCTCTCTCTCTCTCTCTACGTTTCATTTCATATCGCTCATTCTCTCAATTATATATAAACCATCAAATCAAGAAGCTCAAGAAACACAAGTGGCTCAACTAATTGATAATCATATAATATTCTGGAATAATGGAGCATTATGACATCAAAATGCAAGGAACTATCCGAAGAATCACGTAGCATCACAGCTTGTAGCCACTCAAAATGCTCGAAGTACTCAAGAGACAATTTCTGTAGGCCTCTCTCTCTCTCTCTCTCTCTCTCTCTCTCTCTCTCTCTCTCTCTCTCTCTCTCTCTCTCTCTCTCTCTGTCCCCATGTGTGTGTGTGTGTGTGCGTGCGTGCGTGCGTGCGTGCGTGCGTGCGTGCGTGCGTGCGTGCGTGCGTGCGTGCGTGCGTGCGTGCGTGCGTGCGTGTGTGTGCGCGCGCGTGTCTATGAGAAATATATCCTTTTTTTTAAACAGTGGCTTCAGCGTGCGTATTCGAAGTAAGAATGCACATACTTTCTCGTCTCTTTCTATTACTTGTCGTAAACGTTCCAGTCATGTTTTGGTTAAATTCGAAACTTAAAACTAGCTATACTGGCCTAATTCCTAGATATGGGTAGGACTTTCTATTTGTGGCTGCAGTGTAGAGCTATGACAATTCTCTTTGTCCTTCTGCATGGCCATAGAGAAGTCTTTGTTTACTTCACTTCCACTGTCCTAGCACAGCCAGACATTCAGTTTCCCCTTTGATGGCATCGTTTGAAATAGACTGTCAGAGTTAATTCCCTTGAAGGGGAAGTCAATTGTACACAGAGCTGATGAAAATAAGAAATGCATTGCAAAATTCCGGCTTGAAATCTGTTCAGCATATCAGGTATGTGAAAACAGATAGCTGGATGCAGCTTGGTCCCAAACATTGACTACATGTCCAGACTGCCCAACAATCTTGGGGACGAGGTGCGGCTCAATTTAAAAACGTGTCGGTCGTTTTCAAGAGCAGTCTGGTCATAGGTGTCGAAAAAATACGTAAACACTTCTTACTTTCATTTATTCTTTATCTGTTTTGGAGGCAACTGACATCTGCAAAACAGCCAATCTGTGCTCTAAGAGTTTCACAAACAAACACATCTAATAACGATTGTAAAACTGTTCTTCTCTCCTGGGTTCTGGATCATGTCGACCTTTAGGGCAACAAAATCATCGTTCAGCACGCAAGGAATGCCACTAACAAAGAAAACAAAATCTGTTACCTTCAGAGATATTGATAAAAAAAATTATATGAACAATGAGATGAGTGAAAACTTATGGCAAAAGGAATGGAAGATACAAACTGTTAAAAAAAAACTTTCAAGGAATTTATTTCGTCCTTTCTTCCAGAAATAGGGAAAAGGAATTATGTTGTGCAGATGAAATATTCTTGACATCGATCTGACTCGTTTTTCTTTTTTATCTTGGTCTCATGGCTAGGCTTATTACATGGTGCATATAATCTAACAAGGCACCCAGCCGTAAACATGGTGCATATCATCTAACAAGGCACCCAGCCGTATACATGGTGCATATCATCTAACAAGGCACCCAGCCGTAAACATGGTGCATTATCATCTAACAAGGCACCCAGCCGTAAACATGGTGCATATCATCTAACAAGCCACCCAGCTGTAAACATCTTTTATAGAGTGTAAGGATGTGTACTAACAACATGAACTAAAATCTCGCTGCAGATCCCGCAAAGAGCCTGTACTGAGATGTTACATTTTAGATGATGATTATTTTTCCAGGAAAACGTCAGGTTTTTCCACCCGACAGTTCATAAAGTGGCTGCTCATTGATTTCATTTCAGGTCAGTCCTTTAGTTTGAATACTTGAAATGGATTTTTAGAATAATTCTTCGTGAGTCCGCCAAAAACAAACAAGTAAAAAGGCAAACCACGACGCGTTTCGACGTCTTAGGTTTCCTTCAGACAAGATAAACAACGTTCAGGACAACGAAAACGAAGAGCGAGCAATCATTTAGCTTAAAAAAAAAACTGGGTGCAAGAGATCAAAACGCGTGGTGTTTTGCCTTGTGACCTGTTTGTCCTCGTGTTTGGCGGCCTCGCTAAGAATTTTCTTATTTCAATTTCCGCCTGCGGTCGCCTCATTTTCAAATGAATTGAAATGATTTTCATTTTCAGTCTTGGCATTTTAACTCGCATACAATTATGATTTTGTTTTGTTGATTTTTAAAAAACATCTTTCTGCAATATGTTTCTCACAATAATACAAACGGGGAGATACAGTATAAGAAATATAGTCATGTAGTAGTTGTTGTAGATTTGTTGATTTTTGCTTATGTGGCCTCCGCAGTCAGCTGAGGTTTGGAATCTGATGTATCTGTATGGTACTGTGGAATTTGATGTATCTTTATGGTACTGTGGAATTTGATGTATCTTTATGGTACGGTGGAATTTGATGTATCTTTATGGTACTTTGGAATCTGATGTATCTTTATGGTACTGTGGAATTTGATGTATCTTTATGGTACTGTGGAATTTGATGTATCTTTATGGTACTGTGGAATCTGATGTATCTTTATGGTACTGTGGAATTTGATGTATCTTTATGGTACTGTAGAATCTGATGTATCTTTATGGTACTGTGGAATCTGATATATTTTTATGGTACTGTGGAATCTGATGTATCTTATGGTACTGTGGAATCTGATGTATCTTTATGGTACTGTGGAATCTAATGTATCTTTATGGTACCGTGGAATCTGATGTATCTTTATGGTACTGTGGAATTTGATGTATCATTATGGTACTGTGGAATTTCATGTATCTTTATGGTACTGTAGAATCTGATGTATCTTTATGGTACTGTGGAATCTAATGTATCTTTATGGTACTGTGGAATCTGATGTATCGTTGTGGTACTGTGGAATCTGATGTATCTTTATGGTACTGTGGAATTTGATGTATCTTTATGGTACTGTGGAATCTAATGTATCTTTATGGTACTGTGGAATCTGATGTATCTTTATGGTACTGTGGAATCTGATGTATCTTTATGGTACTGTGGAATTTGATGTATCTTTATGGTACTGTGGAATTTGATGTATCTTTATGGTACCGTGGAATCTGATGTAGCTTTATGGTACTGTGGAATCTAATGTATCTTTATGGTACCGTGGAATCTGATGTATCTTTATGGTACTGTGGAATTTATGTATCTTTATGGTACTGTGGAATCTGATGTATCTTTATGGTACTATGGAATTTGATGTATCTTTATGGTACTTTGATGTATCTTTATGGTACTGTGGAATTTGATGTATCTTTATGGTACTGTGGAATTTGATGTATCTTTATGGTACCGTGGAATCTGATGTATCTTTATGGTACTGTGGAATCTGATGTATCTTTATGGTACCGTAGAATCTGATATATCTTTATGGTACTGTGGAATCTGATGTATCTTTATGGCACCGTGGAATCTGATGTATCTTTATAGTACCGTAGAATCTGATGTATCTTTATGGTACTGTGGAATTTGATGTATCTTTATGGTACTGTGGAATTTGATGTATCTTTATGGTACTGTGGAATTTGATGTATCTTTATGGTACCGTGGAATCTGATGTATCTTTATGGTGCAGTGGTTGGTAAACAGTTTTAGATTGGCCCTCACTCGTGTCTGCCATTTTCATTCGTCGTCTGTTCCAGTTTTCTTGTTTATATGTTTGTTTGTTTCTTTCTTTACTTGCTTACAATCCTGGTGGGTGTGGCGTGGCCTCAACGGGCTGGTCAAACCCTACTCACCATGTTCACGGTTTGTAGCTAAATTAGTGCTGTTAACATGTTCACTGTTGTAACTACAGTAGTGTTGTCAACATGTTCACTGTTGTAACTACAGTAGTGTTGTCAACATGTTCACTGTTGTAACTACAGTAGTGTTGTCAACATGTTCACTGTTATAACTACAGTAGTGTTGTCAACGTGTTCACTGTTGTAACTACAGTAGTGTTGTCAACATGTTCACTGTTGTAGCTACAGTAGTGTTGTCAACGTGTTCACTGTTGTAACTACAGTAGTGTTGTCAACCTGTTCACTGTTGTAACTACAGTAGTGTTGTCAACCTGTTCACTGTTGTAACTACAGTAGTGTTGTCAACATGTTCACTGTTGTAACTACAGTAGTGTTGTCAACCTGTTCACTGTTGTAACTACAGTAGTGTTGTCAACATGTTCACTGTTGTAACTACAGTAGTGTTGTCAACATGTTCACTGTTGTAACTACATTAGTGTTGTCAAACTGTTCACTGTTGTAACTACATTAGTGTTGTCAACATGTTCACTGTTGTAACTACAGTAGTGTTGTCACCCTGTTCACTGTTGTAACTACATTAGTGTTGTCAACATGTTCACTGTTATAACTACAGTAGTGTTGTCAACGTGTTCACTGTTGTAACTACAGTAGTGTTGTCAACGTGTTCACTGTTGTAGCTACAGTAGTGTTGTCAACATCGTCACTGTGTAACTACAGCTGTGTTGTCAACCTGTTCACTGTTGTAACTACAGTAGTGTTGTCAACATGTTCACTGTTGTAACTACAGTAGTGTTGTCAACATATTCACTGTGTAACTACAGCTGTGTTGTTAACGTGTTCACTGTTGTAACTACAGTAGTGTTGTCAACATCTTCACTGTGTAACTACAGCTGTGTTGTCAACCTGTTCACTGTTGTAACTACAGCAGTGTTGTCAACATGTTCACCGTTGTAACTACAGCAGTGTTGTCAACGTGTTCACTGTTGTAACTACAGCAGTGTTGTCAACATGTTCACCGTTGGAACTACAGCAGTGTTGTCAACGTGTTCACTGTTGTAACTACAGCAGTGTTGTCAACGTGTTCACTGTTGTAACTACAGCAGTGTTGTCAACATGTTCACCGTTGTAACTACAGCAGTGTTGTCAACGTGTTCACTGTTGTAACTACAGCAGTGTTGTCAACGTGTTCACTGTTGTAACTACAGCAGTGTTGTCAACGTGTTCACTGTTGTAACTACAGCAGTGTTGTTAACGTGTTCACTGTTGTAACTACAGCAGTGTTGCCAACATGTTTAACTCTGTAACTACAGTAGTGTTGTCAACATGTTTAACTCTGTAGCTACAGTAGTGTTGCCAAGATGTTTAACGCTGTAGCTACAGCAGTGTTGTCGGTATGGCAGGCGTTTGCTGTGTGTGGACGTGTTCGTTGCACTCACGGTGAAAGAGGAGACACTGAGATCACTTCTTCCACATCAATGCTACATCAAACCCAGGTGAGTTAGCAAGCGACGACTGGTTTCGGTAGAGTACGCGGAAGAAACCACTGGATGGTTCAAAGGACAAGAAGGCGGATCCAGCAAAGCGTTGTGGAGCATGAACAGAGGTCAGTGAGACACGAAGGACACTGCTGGTCATCCACTGCATCATCTCCAGCCGCCGTGACTTTGTCTTGCCGCTGGATTCAGATGGGCAGGGACGAGAGAGTGAGGCTGACCACCCTGCGCAACTCTCCCTCACTATAATCCGATTCACGCGCAAGTCATAAGTTCACCTTCTATCACATCAATGCTGTCTAATTCTAACCTCTTATGCTGACTTTGGTTCCACACCGGGTCATAGACAGCTCCGATATGTTTTCAACTTGTACGCCATTCACATACACCTCTGATTTGATGCGTCAGTAGCATCATACATTTTGTTTTCGCTGTCCCATCTTCTGTCCCACCTCAGTGGCATTGCACCCATGCCTCTCATTCCGATCCCCTGTCCACAGCCACAGCCTGACCCGTCCCGCCACAGCCCCAAGACTGGCAATCCACGGGGAGCAGTCCATGTCAAGTCGTCAAAAGGCAACCCAGTAGCATCATACCACTTTGATCTCTTCCGCCAGCTTCATAGTTTGAAGACTGCCGGTCAGAGACCTCAAAGCAGGTCAGATGGTCGGGAATGCATCCTTGTGAAGAAGATCTTGCTGGTTCTATTCGAGACAGGTGTTGAAAGGAGAGTCACAAAATGTTCCATGGATTTTGTGAACGGATAGTTGTTTAAAAGAGTCAGAACTGGATTGAATACCCTCATTCTTTTTACAGAGAGATAAAGATCAGGTTTGTTATTTACCATAACGGGATATGGGTGAGAATGAAAGGAACAGATGGGAGTGGGTGGGTCATGACATTTATAACATGATTTATTGATGATGAAATGTGTGAAATTGGTATGAACTTAAGAAACAAAAACAATGATGTACCCTTATGAACGATAGTGACCATGTGAAAAGAGTAGACTGCACTTCAGTCCACTGTGTATGCCTGCTTACTCGTGGTAGGAAGACGGCATTGCTGTAAAGTTGGGGTGGGGGTGGGGGTGGGGGTGGGGATTCAGCAGAGTACTGGACTTTACAGCAAGGGTAGGAAGGCTGGGAACTGACAGGATTGTTCATGGATTCAGGTATGAGAGGAACAACTGGCCAGATATGTGCGAAGATGAGAACGTCCATAGCACAAGGCGAAAAGGGTAGATACCAGTAGGAAAATATGGGGGCGAAGAGTACAGCTGTTCTGGCTGTTAATACTGCTATTATTCTGGCTGTCGAGTAGATATCACTATAAGAACGACATAGCTTGAAGAAACTGGTTGTTCAGCTCCTCCTCTT
>CM031597.1:136430290-136487790 GCA_018398815.1 Conus ventricosus | reverse complement strand
ATATCTATGCTTTGCAGTGTTTGCACTTTTTCATGAGTAGCCATTCTTTTTTGTTTAACAAGTCCAGAGACAAACATTACAAACCAAAGCGGTGCCATGAATATTCTTCCCGATAAATACGGACAGAAATGTGATTAAGTAGAATTCATACATCTACTGAGCGAGCACTGTTTTAGAAAGCACTTTCAGTTGACCAGGTGATGGGGTTTAAGTCAGTTCAGAAGGGTTGGAAAAGGAAAGGATTGGGATGGTGCTGTATCCTCTTTACTGGCTATTTTCCCCTGTCTCCAGTAAACCTCAATGGGCGGAATGATGGTAATCTATGCAATGAAATGCTAAACCGAGGTTACACAGTGCTGTGCTGTGTACAGTGCGTAATTAACACCCGCTAGAGACGGAATTAGTCAATGCTTGTATATGATGTAGAAAATTCACCTGAACAGAGCTTGTATGGAAAATAAACATGCTGAGCCACATTTATTGGTAAGTTTGGTTCACCAAGGGAGTAAGTCACAAGACATGTCACACGAGGGGAAACAATCACCTCAGAAAGGTCACCATACGGGTTGCAAGGCCATCAATCGGAACATTACTGAATGATTGGGGATAATAAGACACAATGGGTTTAATCGTTTGTATCATATTTTCGCGAAATGAATGGAATACGTACGTTTTAGTATGCTCTAACTATGACATGACCAAATCATCAAAAACATGGGTTAGTGAGGGCAGCCCGAATGTGGACTCTCGCAGCTGGCTGGGAAACAAATAGTGTGAACTGAAATTGGATCGTGTGCAGCATGGAAAATATGTTGCGGTCCTTTTGTCTTACTATGTCATTACATATTGGCAGTGGCCTGCTATATACATTCACACACACACACACACACACACACACACACACACACACACACACACACACACACACACACACACACACACACACACACACACACACACACACACACACACACACACACACACACACACACACATCTATCTATTTATCTATCTATCTATCTATCTATCTATCTATCTATCTATCTATCTATCTATCTATCTATCTATCTATCTATCTATCTATCTATCAGTCTGTCTACCTTTCAATCTCCCCTCATTGAACATCAGATCAAGACGACGGAAAGGTTTCTCTGGTGACAAGTTCAAACTCTTGATTTTCAGCCGAAGACTCCCAAACCAAATTCCATACAACTGTTATGACCTTTATCAAATGGAAACATGTCCATCATTTCTTATAGAGTTTGTTAATGACTCTCCTAAACATCCCCACCCTCAGATCATTTACAATTCATGACATGAATCATTCGCGGAACGTGGCGTGGCACAGCTCGTCAACAAACATGGGATGTTCTAGAAATTCCAGAATAACGGCGTGGTAAGAGCACAGAACGTTCCAGCATGATCGAGAACCATGATCTCTCAGAACATGATGGAGAACCATGATCTCTCAGAACATGATGGAGAACCATGATCTCTCAGAGCATGACACAGAACGTTCCAGCGTGATGGAGAACCATGATCTCTCAGAACATGATGGAGAACCATGATCTCTCAGAACATGATGGAGAACCATGATCTCTCAGAACATGATGGAGAACCATGATCTCTCAGCACAGAACGTTCCAGCGTGATGGAGAACCATGATCTCTCAGAACATGATGAAACTCCACGGCAGGGATTGGTGTTGGCTACTTCGGCCTGTCGTGGAGCTGACACAGAACCCAGTCTCTCCAGGGGTCACATGGGCATCACGAAAATGCAAATGTAATGCACGCAGAACAGGCCAGAACATCAAAATAACAACGCACGATTTTGCAGTGGTGTGTCGCAGAAGACAGCTCCGAGATTGAAAGTTGGGCTGGTTCGTTAGGCACCGGAAGCCTGTCGCAATATTTCTCTCATTTTTGTTGTTTCTCCTCCCATGTAGTCTTTTACTATAGGTTCCTTTGAAATGAACAACGAATTGCTCTGTGTTCACGTAGGATCTCTGACGTGTGTTTACGGGGAACATATTTCGATTGGAAAGAGGTTGGGCTGGGTACAGATCTGTGTGAGTCACCAATGGGTTATTTCCCTTGTGCCACAGTCTGTTATCGCCCAACTAGACCGGCGGGTCTGTTGAATAGGAGAGTTATAACGGGGATCGAGAGATTCGAAGTGGAAATTTGATTCCTGCTTCTCATTCTGACGTACGTTTGGACTATCCTTGAAAATTCACCAAGATTCCTCTACATTAATTAGACTGAAAAATCATTGAGATTTCTGTTGCCGATCTCCAGATGAAGTGATGGAGTAGCGGAACAGAGCCCGGGCGACTTGTTTTTTAGCCCCGTCACTTTCCACGAATCCTCCCGCCGCTTCAGGAGAAACGTGGAGGGTGCTGGTGGCTGTGTTGACTACGAGTCTCCCAGGACTGAAGGTGCTTGACGACCAACGAGGCGCCCATGTCATTGTGCGTATTTCTTAGGAACCAGGGCCAATCCCCAGCAAAGACTGACAACAGATAATTCAGTGGCGTGGGATAGAAAGCAATGTAATCAATGGACAAGCATTGTGACCTACTTCACCGTGTGAACGAGACGGGCAACTTGACGGGCTATGAAAGCGTAAACATTTCTTATCCGTGCAAGGATATGTTCATAAGAACTGTGAGTGTTTCTCCTTTTGGAGGGAACGAACGAACGAACGAACGAATTTTATTTTAAGAGGTAGTGGATTAAGCATGAATACTTTTTTACATCCAGCCCTCTGGGCAAGAAAAAAATCGATATATAGTAAAAATGCAAATCAAACAAATACATGAAAAAATGGAACAATTCCTTGCATGGGAACCTTTGACAAAAAAGAAGAAAGAAGAAAAAGAAACCAGTGAACACCACCACCACCACCACCAACCACAACAACGAGAAAAAATGATCAAGGCAAGAGGTGGGGAGAGAGAGAGAGAGAGAGAGAGAGAGAGAGAGAGAGAGAGAGAGAGAGAGAGAGAGAGAGAGAGAGAAACCGACCGACTGACCGACCGACTGACCGACTGGCGGAAGAAAGGCAGAGATAAAGGAAGAGAAATACAATGAAGCAGACATGGATAAACACCTACGAAAACCTTTGAAAAAGCACATTAATGGCACAGCATGATCACTGCAATTTGCGTAAAATTGAGTCAACTTCCAACATCACATATTTGTTAAATTGAGAGAGAGAGAGAGAGAGAGAGAGAGAGAGAGAGAGAGAGAGAGAGATGGAGAGAAGAGAGAGACAGGGAGAGAGATGGAAGAGAGAGAGAGAGAGAGAGAGAGAGAGAGAGAGAGAGAGAGAGAGAGAGAGAGAGAGACTGACAGGCAGACAATACAGACAGACAGATAGACAAATAGGCAGAGAATACAAGCAGCAGCAGAATAAAGACAGAGAGATGAGGTTAAAAAAAAAAACATTTGAGGAAATTGGATACAAGATTACGATCCAAAAATACCACAGAAGGTTAGCTATAACTTAGCATTAGATATTTATGATAATGTGTTTTAAACGTAGATAAGCTATTTTTATTTCTTATGTCACAAGGAATTGCATTCCAAAGTTTACCACCCGAATATGCTAAGGAAGACATGAATAGATCAATTCTGGGCCGGGGAATGGATATCAAATGTTTATTACGAAAGGTGTTTACAAGGAATTTGGTACGTAGATAAGAAGGTGTGCGATTGTTCATTATTTTGTACATGAACACACCCTTATTGAAACGACATTTATGACTGAATGGGAGAATCTCAAGTTCTTTATAGTCTACAACTTGAAGAGATGATTTAAGGAGTACGATTTTTAGTGAACGTCTATACAAACGCTCCAGTGGTTTCAAGCAATTGTGACTGGCCATGTCCCAGCAAGTTGAAGCATAGTCAATATCAGATTGTATATAGGCATGGAAAAATAACTTCCGAGAATGTTGGTCAAGGAAATGCTTAATTCTGTTTAATTGAAATATCTTACTTGAGATCTTCCGAGATAAAGCAGAAACGTGATTAGACCAAGATAGATTGTTATCGATAGTGAGACCAAGTAACTTATGTGAATCAATTTCTTCTATAATCTGATCGTAGAGATACAATGGAGGTGATCTAGTTTTCATGTTTTGTCGTTTTTGCCTTGTTGTTATCAACATAAATTTGGATTTCATGGGATGGAGGGCCATGTGATTTAGTTTGGACCACTCAGTAAGACTATTTATATCTTTTTGAAGAGCACTGCATACAGAGTGTACGTTTTTACCTTTACTGTGGAGTGTCGTGTCGTCAGCAAATAGTTCACATGAAGAGGAAATAGCTAGAGGAAGATCATTTATATAAACCGAAAAAAGGATTGGACCTAAAATTGATCCTTGGGGGACACCATAATTCACTGGTAGGAAAGTGGATTTTTCAGAGGCTTTAAAAACTGACTGTTTCCTGTTGGTCAAAAAGAGGATAATAGATCAAGAGATTTTCTGGATATACCGTAAAATAGAAGTTTTTTTACAAGAAGATTATGGTCAATAGTGTCAAAGGCTTTTGCAAAGTCAACAAAAAGTACACCTGTAAATAGATTACAATTAATGTTTGAAAGCCATTGTTCAACTAAGTTGGTTAGTGCTGTATGACATGAATGGTTTTTTCTAAAACCACTTTGGTTTGGATGAAATAAATCATGTTTAGTAAAGTGTAACTGGATATTGCGTTTAAGATGTTTTTCTAGAGGTTTAGACAAAGTAGATAGAATTGATATTGGTCGATAATTTGAAAAATCAGTTGGGTCGCCGGATTTATAAACTGGTAGTACTTTGGCTACCTTAAAAGCCTGTGGGTAGTAACACTTTTCGATGCAAAGGTTGTAATGTAGGTGAGATGCTCAGATATAACAGATGCAGATAATTTCAAGATTTTACTATCAATGTTGTCTAGACCACAGCAGTTAGATTGTTTTAAAGCACATAGTGCCCTATACACTTCGTGTACACTTAAATATTCAAATTGAAGTTTTGTATCTATATGTTTAGAATCACAGTAATCTTTCAACGATGACAGATCATTGTTTATCATGTGATAAGAGTTTATCGTTTTCTGAGCTATTGTTGAAAAGTGTAAATTGAATTTTTCGGTAGATAAAACCATACCCGAATGAACAGCAGTATCAGATTTTTCCCCAGATAATTCGTTAATGGCTTTCCAGATGGATTTTGTATCTGTTTTAGAAGCAATAAGTTCTTTGAAATATTTTTGCGAGTATATCTTTTTAGGGCAGTTACTTTATTTCGTTGTTTTTTAAAACTGTCACTTTTCCCTGTAGACTGTAATAAATTATCTCGAAGTTTAATGGCTGCATTGATTTCTTTGGTTAACCACTGTGGTTTGCCATCAGCTCTTACGCGTTTAAGCCTAATAGGGACATGTTTATCAATTACAGATAAAAATATACGATACCAAGTTTCAAGGGCCTCATCGGGGTCGGTATATTGATAAACCTCTGAAAAATTCGCAGAGCACAGATCAGATAGAAGGACATCAATATTTAATGTTTTGTAACAACGAGAAGATATGTATTGGTGGCTACATCTGGGAATTTTCGTTCCTTTTTTGGACCATGTTAAACAAACAGGAAAGTGATCACTAAGACCAGACACCGGTACAGAAATTTCAATAATATTAGACGGGTCATTTACATATATATATGGTCAATAAGTGTTTCAGACTGTGATGTTATTCTGGTTGGTGTGTTAATCAATTGTTTTAAATTCTGCAGTTCAAAGATTTTTTTCCAGTTGTTATGCGGTTTAAGTAAATCAATATTAAAATCTCCAAGTAGTATTACCTCTGTTGCATAAGCGTATACATCCTCCATCATGAGATCGAAGCGATCAAACCACTCAACACGTTCTTCTGGATTTCTATATAGAAAACCTACTAAGACTGGTTTTGACCCTTTCAAACAAATATCTATCCAAATGCACTCAATGCAGTACTTATCAAACAAGTTTACTTGTTTATAATTTACCGAGTTGTGCACACATGCTACCAGTCCAGTGTCTAGTTTAGCCATGGCATCTCTCCTAATCAGACTATAGCCTGGAATCGATGCTAGATTGTCAGTTATAACCTCTGTTAGTCTTGATTCAGAGAACCAAAGCAATGGAAGTGATCATTTAAATTTGATAAAATAGAGGGTATGTCTGACATTTTATTTAATAAGTGACATACATTTAGGTGACCTACTTTTAATCCAAATTTACTTAACCATTTCTCATTGCATTGATTGCTTGTCATAATGATCAATGACAGATAATTGTAGGAGACAAATGATCGACACTTAAACAACACACACAGTTTATACCAAATACTAAGATTCTAAATATGAAGGTGCTGAAAAACGAGGACAAACACGACCTCAAAGAGAAGAAAGAAATACAAGTGTTACCTGATAAATTCAGGCAAAAACAATAAATGTAGAAAATGTCAACAATTTGAAGAAGAGGAAGAAAACACACACACACACACACACACACACACACACACACACACACACACACACACACACACACACACACACACACACACACACACACACACACAAAAAAAAAAAAACAATAACAAGATGAGACAGACAGTTAACAATCAAATGCACTTGGGTAGAATCACTTGGCATCAATTATCGAAATGCAACCCAAGCAATATTAAAGTGCGAAAACAACAACAATAACAACGACAACAAACTATAAGCAAGTTTTGTAATTCAGATCCTACAGTCAAAAGACCACTGCAAGTCAGGTGGTCCGGCAATCTGTGACCCACTGAATAGTACCTGTGGGGTACTCATAGATACACACATCCACACACACACACACACACCCCAACACACACACACACACACACACACACACCACACACACACACACACACACACACACACACCACACACACACACACACACACACACACACACACACACACACAACTCTCATAGAGCGCAAGCACTTTTATCGTTTTGCGCCATAATACACCATACACACACACACACACACACACACACACACACACACACACACACACACACACACACACACACACACACACACACACACACACACAGCGCGCGCACGCACGCACGCACACACACACACACACACACACACACACACACACACACACACACACACACACACACACACACACACACACACACACACGGAAAGAGTCTATAATACTAACAATCAATATATTCTCCTATTATCATTTAACCCCGTAATCCTCCCATGAACTTTTCCTTTCCTCCTCCAAACATCCACTTCTACTTCACACCAGATCAGCCACATGTTATACAGTTTGACACCGACAGCATCATTGGACAGGCACCAGAGAGTAGTATCGAAAACAATCATGTAATAAAGGCAGAAAACTGGCAATTTAGATTCGATTTCCTTTTTAGCCATATATGATGCCAATTAACAAGTTGGCAAAGTCCAGTTTTGTTAAGGTTTTATTGTTGAAAGGGAGGTTGGTATGGGCTGAAATGACGCTGATTTGTCAGCAGTTGAGACGCTATGTATAATAAATGTTCTGCATAAGGGTGGATCAGGTTAGAGGTGTTTGCTCCGTCGGTTTTCGAACTAGCAGTCATGGGGGTATTTATGCCCCGTTCGTTGGCGCTCAAGAAGTGATGGTCAGGGGGATGACTTTCCTGAAAATGGTGGGGTGGGTTAGGAGCAATGATTTGTTCAGGAGGGTGGTTATGTTGGAGATGATAGCGAGAATTTGGAGTGATGTTTCAGGGGGGTGGCTATGGTGTAATAAATGGTGAGGGTTAGGGGGAGTTATCTGTTTAGGGTGATGGTAATGTTGAAAATGATGAGATGGGTTTGGAGGAGCGATGTGTTCAGGGGGTGGCTATGTTGTAAGGGATTCAGAGGGTTAGGTGGGATAAGGGACGGGGTCTCACTGGAAGACTTTGGAGGGAGAGGGGGGAAATGACTACAGGACGCCAGGGGAGGGGATAGGGGGGCAGACGTTCATCACCTATCAAACTTGTCGTTGGCCGTTCTTGGTAGCAGGTTTGGAAAGGGGGGTGGGAGTGGTTGAGGTCTGATGATCTGGGAGGGTAAAAAGACGTTGATTCGTGTACCTGGGAAGACAAAGGGGGGCCACGCCTACTGTATGTCTGGCGATTCTTGCTGCAGCACTGCGCCATAGTCCTTTCATGTTTTCAGCCAGTCTGGCAGTTCCTCTAGCATTTGGGTGTTTCACGTTGCTATACAATGTCAAATCAGACGCAAACGAGGCGAAATTATCAAGGAAAATGACATTTTGTAGTTCACATGCAGATTTCAAGTTTTGATTTGATGGTATGATCGTGTTGTTAAAGTGATGTTTACCTCTTGCTAGTAGTATTGAACTAAGAACAACACGAGCCTGCGGAAAGGTCTTACAGCAGAGTACAATAAAATCGTTCCATGATTCCAGGGAAATGGGACCTGAGGGGCACGAATTAATACCCACATGGATGATAACATCTTTGATGTAAGGCGTAACTGGGATAGTGAGGAGCCAGTTGCTAAGATCCTGTAATGTCATTCCTGGCACACATAATTTAAAAAGATGAACGCCACGAGGGGCAAGTCTTTAGGGTCAATAAAACGAATAACGGAGTCCCCAGCAAGTAGCACTGTAGCATTGCCAGTACAGACATGTGATGTAACACTTCACTGGGGGATGGCTTCAACGTTGGATAATGTTGATTAATTTGTTTATTCTTGTCTAATATCTTTTCAGGTGGGCGGGGGTCGGACAAAAGGGTTTTATCATCATCACTCTGAGAGAACAGCATTTTACCAATTCTAACTCACTTGCTCCTCCACCAAGTTTTTGGGCGAAAGTGGCCTAAAAGCCGCCTTTTCCTGTTCTCTGACAAGTAAGACTTCAATAACCAAAAAATAACGATTATTTACAAACAGACATACTGTGTAGGGTTATCCGTTTTTAATACTAATTTACAAAACTTTTCAGTTTTTAGTTTTTGTTTAATCCTATGTTTTTCTTGATCGTTTTCAATAACATCATTTTCGCGCAAACATTCTCAAATGAGCTCTGTCTTTCATGTGAAATAACACTACAGTCTTTAACTGTTCTCTAAAGTCTTTTAAAACCGAGTATATTTCTGGCATAAAATCCACACACTTATCCCATCATGTCTTCCGCTGAAAGCCAGCTTTGACAAAGTGTTTCTCTTTTTTAACTATATCTTTTTCTCCCAAACCCAGTCATTTATAATAAAGAGTGTCTGCGTTCCTTCAAACACTTTATAAAAGTATTCTAAACACTCACTCAGTTTAGTGCTAGGATTAACTAAATATACTCATTGTCTGTCCATATAAACCTTCAATCATGATATCTTTGTTCCTTTTAAGTGTTGGACAGAAATCACAATATGATCAAAATTATAGCGATAAACTGTTTGTAATAAGTCTAGGACAAATATTGTTTTTCCACAACCAGTCTGCCCACAAATCATTGAACAATGAGGGGATTTTATCATAAAGTTTAACTGCCCATAGTTTTTAACAGAATTTAATCTAATCCAGTTATTATTTTTATCATACTCTCCGTCAAAACTTTTTTCAGTATAATAAAAAACCCCCCGAGGCCTAAATGGGGAAGATTAATCCAAATTTAGTTCTGTAAGATTGTTTCTTTTAAGTCAACATTGATTTTGTTGCTTGTTGTTATGATCTTAATATCCTCACCATTGTGAAGAACGACGATGGTAACGTTAAAGGGGTTTAACGTCTAAGTTTTGCCAGCTAATATTAATTCCTTTTATAAGGTCATCACTAACGCCCACAACCCCATCCCCCCTCACATCTTTAAAGACAGAAATTTCAAATATCATTGTGAAAGTTCTCCTAATTTTCTGCTTGGAAAGAACTGTAATTTTGTAGAAGCTTTTTTTACAACTGTTTCTTTTCTGTGGAGGATGTAACTGTTTTTTCCCTACGGCGTTATTTCAATTTCTTTCCGACTATTTCGTCCGGCATAAGACTTACATGTAAAGGGCCAGAGTTGAATGCTTTTTGAAACTTTTTTGACGGCTAAAATATGTAAATGGGCTTATGAAATTCAAATTTTATTTCCCATTCTAAATATGGTTCTAAGTGCCATTTGAGGTCATTTTTCGAACTATTTTATATTCATACTGGCCAACTTATTTGCCTCTAGATTGCGCAGTTGTTCAGTTTAGGAAACTTTTGCTGTCGGAACCCTTTACGTTTAAAAACCCATCTTTAGGTATTAAAAAACCATAAAAAAGCGCCTATCTCGCCGGCTGTTCAAAGTCCGCACGTCTGAAGGGTCTTTTAATCAAAGTATAACCCCACGCTAAGTAACTCCAAAATTCTTCGGCCCACGCGCCCTTTATTTTTAAAAACGTATTATTTATTTCCAAAAAATGGCAGGTTATCACATTTCCAACTTCCCCCTTTTTCTTTTGTTTTTTTTAAATGATCCGACCCCCCACAAATAATCTTTAAAAGTAAATTTGGGAAATTTTATAATTTCAAAAATCGCAAAGCAGCTTTTCCCGACGGAAAAGCCCTTAAAAAAAATTGAGGGCCTTCCACATAAAGTTTTCATCATGCCAGCTCATCCAAATGAACAAAGAGTAAGAATGAAAAACAAGATCAACGGGTTTTTCCCCTCATAATATTTTTTTTTACGTAACTCAAACATGAGGGTCGATTGGCAGTTGAAACCAACATTTTAGCTACCTTTTAAAACAAAATAGACCCACTTCTCTTCTTCAGGGTTTTAAGGTCAAAAATTTTTTTCAGATTCGCATTGTTAAGTTTTAGAGCAATGTCAAATACTCATTTTCTCTTTTTGCGACAAAAACCCTAATAAAACCACAGGGATGGTTAACTCGCTAACAATTGGGCCCCTAAAATTAACTTTTTTAAACTAAATTTTCCTTGGGTTTGCTTAATTTAAACCTACGCTTTGGATATTCATGGAGCGCGACCGTTCTAGTTCCGCATTCGTTATTAATAGCATGTTCTAAAAACGAAGGGCGGTCTTGAGTTGTTATTGTTACAAACATTTTTTAAAACAAATTAAAAATGAGTGCATTCAAATATACTGATGCAAAATATCTGTTGGGCCGCACTACAATCTTAAAAATATAACAACTGAAAACCCTCGACTTTTCTGTGACCCAGACTGACACCTTTCATAAAAAGGTAAGTACTCCATTAAGCAGATATCTTAACCCTCCTATTAAAAACGACCGCATCCCAAAAGTGTGGTTTAGTCATCCGATGCAGTTTTATCAGAACCAGTTAAACTTTGCTGTGTTTTGCGCATCAACGGGTGTGGAGTGTCGTATGCTATCACTTAAATCATCCTAATCCTTTGGTTAGGTCAGTGTACAATTTCATTTCTATTACACCTTCAGACGTATTTTGACTGAACCTGCAAGCGCCATTACCAAATACAAACCGTTTAATCCCTTCAGCAACAGAATAGACATGAAGGCTTTTGAACGAATCTGTAACGAATTCAATATTAACATCAAGACAGACTTTAGACAAAAGTCTGATCTTAATCATGTTTAGGCACCCCTTATTATTGGGGCGTGCACAGAAAGTATAAGTATGACTGGAATCCTCCTTACACATCTTCTCTTCAGGCACAACTGTTCACCTCGGGTCCATAGAGCAAGAGCAAAAAACAGCATGGACAACATTTAACTTAGACACTTCTAAGGGCCTAACTAAGCGGGAATAGAACGAAAAACGACTCTATTCGTACTTACGTTTGGTGTTTGCTAGGTTCACAAGCACAGGCAAGATCGAGCATAACTGATCCTTCTACTGGCTTTGATGCACAAAAAACAATACTTAGCAAATTTAGAGGACGCCATTAATTCTAACTGTTGATTTGCCTTCAATATTAAAAGGTACCAAAATGTTTTACAATACGCAAGATCAAAAGTAGACTTTGCTGTTGGCACTGGTTTTATACATGCTGCCTTCTGACCTCAGGCTCCAGATAGGAACAATAATAAACACAACAATGAAATTCTCGTTGCAGGAAATGAACAGAAGTCGGACAAAACGACATAAATTCTGAGCCATAATATTGCAAGCAGTAAAAAAACAAGATGACCCCCCAATAATAAGACATCTAATTCCCGAAGCCAAAGCCCAAAGGCCATTGAAACACATCAAAGCTCGCAGACACAGTTACGCGATGACCATGAATATGAAAAGACAGCGCTTGATCATGGATTAAACCTGGCATAGGAATACTTGTCCTTTATACTTACTAAATATAACCGACTATTACATAACTAAAGTCCATAAAGTGCATGGCCATACAGCCAACTACTTTGCTTGCAGTAAAAACACCCAAAAAAAAAAAAAAGCCAGCTGACAATACTCCCCAATATTCCCGGTAAAGCGTCCGCGGCATTACCATCAATTTTATTAATAAACTTTGCAATATGATCAAGCTGTTTTTTATACCCATGATTTATCAGGCGGAGATGTAGGCCGATGGCGGCGGAGGTAATGAACTTTGACGCACCGCCGCCTGTAATAGCCCATCACAGAGTACTTATTGCAAATCCAAAGGCTGTAATAACGCTGCCAATGTGACACCTTGCTCTCTATACATGTTTCGTATTCGTTCAGCTAGTGTTTGTGTCTATATAAAATTTTTCGATAGTTTCTCTTTATTCTATTCACTTAGTTCGTAATTGGGTCCCTGTAAGTAGTCGTCCTTCAAGTCCCTTGCTGATCTTATCTTGTCAAGTCTTTAGTCTTTGGCTATTCTTTCTTTAATATCAGGCCCTAAGTTGGCGTCATCAGCCTCAACTAGTTTTTCTTTTCCCCTCTTTTATATGCAAGTCTATGTGTGTCACCTAGTTTTGCAAATGTTTGTTAATTCGCCTATGATGGTTACTTAAAGCATGATACACGGGCCGTTAGATCTCGCATGGGGTAGCGGCGATTCGTGCATAGTCCTTTAACGCTGTTTCTTCTGAAAAACTGGATTCCTGCATCTATTACATTTTATATAAATTCACGCTGCGTGATTGATTTAATTTCTTTAAGTTCCATGTTTTTGCATTGGTTATCAGTCCGTGAGTTCTGCATGTGATTTGAAGTTTAGAAACTGCCTCCGCCCTTAATTTTTTGGCTAACAGGTCAAGTCGATTTTGTACGCTCGCAGGGAGTCTATTTCTAAATTGAACCCACGCAAAAACTTGAGGGTCTTTTTTTTAGTGTAATCCAGAACACGTTGACCTGGTCGCTCCTCAAACAAACAAATGGTCATCTTTTACTTCAAAAATCATTAGGGTCTATAAATTCGGGAGTTCTGCCTACACTTTGGAATATATGATCTTACCATAACTTTCTAGTTAATTCACGCCGCAAAGAGAGCCCCGAGCGATTGTTGTACCAAAGTAGTCATTTCACACAGTCGTCTCCAAATCTAAACATCATAATCTTCATACTCAATGCCTGCCATGTTTTTAAATATAAACATTTAATATATTGATTTTATAAAAAATGCCACAATCATATGGCTCGAATTCTTACCCGCATAGAAGTACTGAAAGACCCCATGGCGTGAAGGAAATAAACGGAATCTAAATGTTCCAAAAAATCCATCAACTATTTGATGCGATCAAATACTTACTGGTCCAATTTCCAAACCTAGTAGCAGAATGATATTGATTGTGCCAGGCACGTGCGCTCCTTACATACAAAATAGAACTAGCTTCAAACAACAGACCCAAACATGACAGTTGTACAATCTGGGGCTGGCAAGTTGTTAAGAAAATTTCTATAAAACTTTGAGGGGCAAGAAATATTTTCTATTACACAATGCAGAGCAAATTTATAACACCTATTCGATCTAGGCAAACCGGGATGAAAGGGCTGATCTTGCGTTTCAGGAAAACGAATATGAAGAATCACAAAAACCATAGATAGCGCCGAAGATAATTTAAAGACTGCAAACGTATGCAGCCTGTAAATTTTGCGTATGAAAATCGCTTTACCATCCCCATAGATTTTGAGTTGTTAAAAGCGCATGCCCCAACTTACTCAAGGAGCATATAAAAGACAGAATGTCCATATGAACTAACTTTTATGAATACAAACGAGTTATCAGATCACAGACAACCGGAAGCAAAGTACAGCATTTCTAGACATCACGTTAGATGTTTGACGTTGTTAGCAACTCAATTAGCAAAGCTGATTGAGCACCAATATGTGTCACCATTATAATATAATACGAAAACGTCGTCATCATTCAACATTATCCCAAAAGCAGGGCAGACACTAAATGGAATTTTAGTTTTAGTGTTCAGCACAATCACTTTAAAGGCATTTCTATTGCTGTGCGAAGATGAAGAACCTTCAAAAGAGGAAGTGAAAAGTTTTTTAATCCAAAAATAACAAAGAACAATGTTGTCGAATGATGGGAGTCCTAACCAAATCTACGCTACGGTCTAAAACCTTAACAGCAAATTGATGAAAAAAGAAAACTGTTTGGGGGGCGGGAGGTGTAGAAGTCCCAACAATTTACCCATGTTCTAAAGATTTACATCTTCACAATGTTAGGCTTTGATGATTATATTAACAACGAAATAACGGTTTATGATAGACCTAAGGTCAACAGGGGGAGGATAAACATTGCATGGATCGGGAAACTGTGAGAGACGTAAATAAAACCTTCCAAAAAGGATAAGAAGAAGAACCTATAAACCGACTATGCACATTTGTTATAATATATGATGCGCAGCTGAATATTGAAACACAACAGATTTACAATATAAAAATACTAAATTATTTTTATTTTATAAAAAGCATGTCTGTTCAAGGTTACCAAATGGGTCCTTACACGCCGCCAAAAGAAGGGATAGTAGAAAGCCCCAACATAAAAACCTTTAGAATAACAAACATTACAACACAAATGCAACAAAAACTAGATCAAGACATCATTTCAAAATACAGCAAAACCAAACGAAGTATTCTGCTGCATTTTAATGCAGTTCATATTTAAATACTGGCACATCGACAATAAAGCGCTCAATCACAGGTAACAGTGTTTGGTCTCTTAGCAACGGCCTAGGCGCACCCGCAGCTTTACCTCTAGGAGGTTTTGTCTTTAGCTCTCGGTTTTGTGTTCATAGCTGTAAGTGCGCTGGCAAAAAATTAAAAACTAAACTCCAAAAGCACACAGCTATGGTTCAATAATAACGGCTAAACCTAGTTCGTTATTAACTTACAAGAATAAAGGCACTAGCGAGACTCAAACAATCACGGCTGAAGAATTAATCGTTTACAGGTCGATTTTGATGACACAAAAGACAAAATTGATCTTACAAAGAAAAGGCAACAACTTTTTCTCAACACCAGACGCCGAGCAAAAAGGAATGCTAAAAAAAGTAAACGAGACATATAAACTCTGTTCTAAACAGCTCACAGTACAACACCGAAAAGGGTGTTTAATACTTTAGTTTATGATCCAAGCACAAAAGACCGTTGATATTGATTCGGATTAATTATTTTTTTTTAATTTAAATAAATATTTGAGTTAGAAAAGAAACTCAACAATGGACTAAGAATATCTGAAGGGCAAGACGAAATTTTTAGAAGGAATGCTTGAGAGAGAGCGTTTATCAAGAGCACTGAATGATAATGATCAAGAAGTCATTGATCCAAAAACGTACAGGCAAGCGTTGTAACAAGAATTTCACAGTTCCAGTAAACTAACAATAGACCCCGCCATTAAAGTAATGATTAGCTGTATTAATCGACTATGTAACAATAAATGAAAGAAAATCTAGAAGTCTGGGTCACAAACTAAACAACAGACTATTCTTTCTCATAACGACTTAACACCCTGTTTGGGCAGACGAACTGCTTGCACAGTTTGACGCTGCCGCAGAAGAAGCCAAAATTAGAGGCTCTTGTTGGTCATGGGCGAAGTATTAGAGAATAGATTAAAACAGGCAAAGTATGCGCCGGATTGTTGCAAGTCCTTACATTCCACTGCCCTACGCGTGTTTAGCGAAAAGAGCAGTTCTAAACATAAAAGAATACAGACAACAAATGTTTAATGTGGTGTGTTACTTGCAAGTGCTGCATTACGCCCGCAAAAACGCAGAGAGAGGTGTCTAACTAACACCCTTACATCAAAAACTTAACATAATTGGGGTGCCCTTTCCTTGTTAGTGTAGACCAACTTGGATCCATTTTGAAGAACAAAACAAACCAATAACTGTTAATGTATACATGGGATGAGAAAAAATTTGGTAGCAATTACAGTTGTCAAGAACGTCAACATAGGCGAACCAGACAAAATCATGTTGACATACACCTGATGCTTTCAACTCAGCGTGGCTACCGCTACACAATGATTCGCACTATGAGTAAGACTAATGAAGCATACTTCAAAAGATGGGCACAAACAAGAAATCAGCAGAAAATGTTTAACAAGAATGCCATCAGTTCAAGCCGCGAGCGAACATAATAAACATTGTACAAGTTCTGTAACTGTAAAACGGAACTAATTACAACCTCCACCCGGATCAAAAGATAGAATTTAAGAACAGGAAACGGAAGCAAACAAGTCCATATGATGTATATGCTGACTTTGAATCACTCATTGTTCCTTATGAAGGTCCAGCCCCACAAAAACTTCGAAAAACCTCTAATAGTAATCATCAAATAGTTCATTTGCTTCAACGTTGTCAGTCGTGATGGCGTTTATTCAAAGCCAAAAATTAAATAGAGGGCCAAATGCGCAGAATACTTCTTAGAACGCAATGCAGCAAGTGCGCAATGCCTGTTCTAATAATCAAAAATTATCTGAAAACATAATGACGCCTGAAGACCAAACAACAGTATGACTCAGCCCAGACATTGTTGGCATTGCAGGTTTTTCTCTCATCAAACCAGAGAACCAACAGTAAGAGACCATGATCACAGTTAGCAGTGTAATATTTCAGAGGAGCGGCCGCATAACAAATGCAATCTTCCACTAAAGTTTGATCCAAGACATTGGAAGCTGCCCTGTATTCTTTCACAACTTGCGAGGAATACGACTCTCATCTTATAATGAAAGCAGTGACGATGCCTTCAGAGTGTCATTCATTGCAACAGTCATCAGAAAAGTACATGTGCTTAATCTAAATAACAGTCTTTTTATGACTCCTATGCAACGACTTAGGTGGGTACGTTAGAGTCACTGGCTAATGTCCTTAAAGTCCTGCCCAATAAGGGAAGAATATTTTTGCCCCAACTTCTTAGAAAGGGGTTTACCCTTATGAGTACAAAAACATTTGGGATAAGGTTTGACGAAGACACCTTCCCCAAAGGCGCTTCTTTTCTATCTTAGAGGAAAAGGGACATCATGATTCAGATTACCAGCAGCTAAAATGCTGGCAAAATTTAGATGTAAAACAAGGAGACTATCATGACTCCTATTAATGGCTAAAGTATGTTTGTTGGGAGTCTTGAAAATTATAGAAAACCTGCTGAAAATATAGCTTGGATCCCGCGCATACTTTTCTGCGCCCGGGATGATTTGGGGGATGTTTAAAAAAATTTTACGGGAGACAGATTGTTTTATTGTCTGACCTACCAATGATTAGATGTTTGAAAAGGGTTGCGTGAGGAAATTTATAGGGCTCGCATCTTTATGTAAAGCAAACAACAAATATTGGCGACTATGATCCGAGTAAAAGGTTAACATCTCTGATTTAATGCAAAAAATCGGGATGGGAAATGGGGCAATCACTTCCCTTACGCAACTTTAAAATGTAACAGGCGGCATCCGAATAATATTCAAAAAGGGATTAAAAATGGTTTTGGGGAGTTAAAAAGCTGATCACACGTGGGTTTCATTCTAAAGTTGATTTAGAAAATTTCCTCTAACTCCAAAGACCCGCATAATGATATCCATTGCAGCAAAAGTCTAAAGATGGATCCAAGGGCCCCTAAACTTTTCCAATCTTCGAGCAAAAAAAAAAATGTCTGTCATACAGGGTTTTACAATTAAAAAAGACGGGTTTAAGTTGACAGGTTTACGTAAAATTGCTTTGATCAAGAACAGTTCATGAAACCATACATCATGAAGAACACTGATTCGAACTAAAACGCAGATGCTTCAAAAAAGCTTTTTTTAAGTGTGAACAACAGCTTTTTGGAAAGACTATGGGGAAAACCGCCCAAAACGAAAGAGGCAGATTTTCACCAAGAGAAAAAGCAATTAAGCTGACTTCAAAACCAATTATCAGGGCTTCAAAAATTTCATGATCACTTTTTGGGAAATGATGAAAAAAAAAGTCAAATTGGAAAACAAACCTGTTTTTATTGGGTTTACTGGTTTTAGAATTATCAAAGCTTTTGAAGTTAGAATTTCTTTATGACTACTTTAAGCCTCAGTATCCTGAGGCCATAGTACTTTACAACAGATACAGACAGTTTAAGTATATAGATCCTACGTGAAGACATCCCAATAAAGACATGGAATTAGAATGGCTAAAGGCATGCAGAATGGTATGACACGACCGAATATCCTAAAGATTCGCCTTTGCATTCACTTACAATAAGCAGGTTTTTAGGAAAGATGAAGGATGAATTATCCGAAGGTGATCAAGAATTTGTTGGTTTAAGGTCAAAAATGTACAGTATTTCGAGCCAGGAGAAAATCATTAAAGAAAAGCAAAGGGAATTCTCGCAGTCGTTTGTGCAGTCAAACATATCACATGACAACTACAAAGAACATTGTTATTGGCATAAGACTTTTCATCATTACCAACCTTTTAAAAAAAAAAAAAAAAACTTGCAGCGATCTAACTACATGAGATCAACACCACATATGAAAAAAGAATCGTTAGATAGAACAAACAAAAACGGGTTTTGTTCACATCCAGAGTATTCATATGCAATTACGGCACTGAGGCCCGCAAAAACAGGGGGTTTATCTTTTTCATCAAATAAGTTATAATATCAAACATAGCTTCATCCAATACATTAAAATCCAAATTTCGTCAAGATTGCTTGATGCGTTCGAATTATTTTTTATTATTTCAAGATATTCTTTTTCCCAATTTGGGGGTTTAAGTTGTAGGTGATCTGGATGAATTAGCATGCAATTGATTAATCCCCGAAAAAATGTTTTCTTAATAGCATTACAACGCAAGAAATGATTCCCGATATCATTTTCATGTCTCTATCCTTCACCATTCTTGTTGTTCTGCACTTCCTCTTCTACAACCAATTTTTAAACTCAAATATATTACGTAAAATTAATAAAGCGGAACAGTGCCTGGGTGTTACTGCAGTTTTCATTCTTTCGCAAAAGAACCATTGAGGAGCTGTTGATTTGTTGTGTCCCAGTTTCTCGAAAATAAAACACGGCGATTTCATTTTTACAATTCTTTTTATATTTCAAATGGATCAACACTCAAACTGGAATCTGTTGCCCCTGATCCGAGATTCCCCTTCTGCTTCCCCCGTAAATTAACGTACCTTACTTTCAAACAAATGGTAATAGTTTGCCGATGACGACCCTCCTTCACAACATCTATTGTTTTCTTTTGATTCTTGTACTGGCTTTACGCTTTAAATTCTTACATTATTCATTGGCGCCGCAAAAACGAGGGCAGTCTTCTAACCCATTCTGTTTGCAGAATTTGTCATAAGCTCTCATGTGATACAGGTAGGAAAAAAGTCTTTCGGATAACTGTTTTTTTATAGTTTTTCGACTAAAGCCTGGTGATCTTTGAACCCCTGAATGCCTCTTCTAATGTAACTCTAAACAAATTAGTTTTTATTTTATTTTTTATTTTAACAACAATTGATTCACATGCCCTTTAAATTCTTTCCATCATCAACTTGAATCATGCGATGGTAAGTTAGCGGCCCTCGTTGGTATATATTTGTATGCGACAGCAACAGCAGAAGCACTCTTTTGTGTAATGGTTCCGCATCATTGTATCTTGAAGCTATGCAATGACTGTGAGTGCGTACTTAAATCTTTTTTCGGTCTAATCGTATCAGAGGTAAAAATAGAAGGTCCATTTGATGGGTACAGGGGCTTTGTGTTCACAAAGTGTGGGCCCTGGTATTCGTTTGGGCCAGGTAAATAAATTTGCCTAAATCGCTGTTAGATATACCATTCTTGCCTGGTTTGTTTTCACTGACTCCCGCTGCTTGCGTAGCTTTGTTAATTGCTTGTATGCCCCTTCCAATATCCTTATGGCGAATAATAGATTTTGTTCATTTTTTACTCAGCCAATATTATTGCGCAACAAAATACACAACAGGCATACCCACCAAAGACAATAAAACCCAATTTCTTGACATCTTTTGTTTTCCCTGAATGGATGATAAAATCGCTTAAATTTTGGTGGGGGCAATGTCTCGTTTGGTTGCCAGTTTAACTAGATAATATTGTTTTTATTGCTTGACAACATCTTAAATGTGTAAGCTGCCAATGGCCCTGTTTTTTTCAAGTGTGTTTATTAATAAAATCTAACTGCTCAATTCTTCTCTGCTTTTCATCGCGATCTTGTGCTGCAGCTATTGCTCCACAGCTTTGGTTATGTCTTTTTCTCTCGCTTCATCCGCAGTTTACTAAATGCAAACTTACTTTCCCAAAAAGCGAGCGCATTATCCACAGCGCCGCCTAACATCATTACGAGTGAAGGCCAATTTTTATAATGTATTTTTTATCTTACATATTTAATATTGACTCGAAATTATTCCTGCTTAACTAGAAAATCTTTCGTAGCAAACGAAGCTGCAATTAAAGCAATTTGCTTTGCTGAATCCTCAAAGTCTAGTTTGCCAAGATCTGCTGCCTTTAATTTCAACAGGCTTTTTACGCAAGCATTGAGTATCCTACACTTAGACCTCCAATAACAGCAGAATGTATACAAGGATAGCAACAGTTTTTTCCGGTGCACATTTTAATAAAATAAAATAATTATAATTATTAAAAACATGAACAGTGATGATCTACTACAGCTACAAGGCGGCAAAACCTTCCTGAACTTATATGACCAAGTTAGAAGACCAAAGCTAATTAAGCCCAAAAAGGAGAGGCTTTTCTTTGTCGGCATGTTGGAAAAAACAAACATTACCACAACTGGAATCAACATTGAACAGATTCAACAGATGTCGCCACAAGAATATATAGTATCAAACAGGTATGAAGCGCAGCTGGGCTAGAATGGTGAAAAGTGTGGGCAAACGGTTTCTAGTTTGTATCAACTAAACAGTCAGTAGATTTGCTCCCATTGATCAGAACAAGATCTTACGTATGAATTAACGCAATATCCAGTTTTTAACAAAGTCATTAGAGTCTCCTAGATGTGAAATATACTATAGATTTGGAACATTAGTTATCGCCATTAAACAAGGGAATAATAACTTTTTTAATCTATAGATTTTTATTTCCCTTCAAAATGACCGAGCCAGAAAATCATGCAGAATCAAAAACACTGAATCAGGTGAGAAAGTAACCAAGCAGAATAATCAAGCAGAAAAACTGAATCAGGTGAAGACCATTGAAGAGCATCCTCAATCCTGGGCGTGTTGAAGCAGAAGAAAATTACAGAGAGAACAGACAAAAAAAATTAATGTTACAGAAAATAACCATAATGAAAACATAACACCCGCCAACGCCAGAACAAGTTGATTCAATGCCGCTATAAACCTTCATGTGATTTCAAGACCTACATCGCCAAAGTCCTTCATGGAATAATGAACTTAAAACTGTTTCCAATTTTGGCGCCCTTGCAGCTGCTGGGGGCGGTTATTACTGTTATAAAATATATAAAGAATGCAGCCAAAACAAAAGCAATCAAAAAATCTGATACCACAAAATACAGAAAACAACAGCAACGCCATAACCGTCAACAACAAAAGATCATTTTATCCATTCAATGGAATAATATTTTAAGAACTTGAATTTTAAATTTTTTTAAATAAAATAGATCATGGCGTATTATAAAATGATAAAGTCAATAAATAAAGACATGGAGTCTATAAAAGACATTTCCATAGACCAGAATTGTAATCAATGCGGTTGCTCAGGATGTAAGAACTTCATTAAGATCTATGCTGACCGATTTCGCGCAGAGGACGCTGAGCAAGACATCCTCAACGATGACGCGTTTTTTGAGGCGTGTGTGTACTATATAGACATTTACTATTAAGATAAAAACATAGATTGTCTTGTTTTTTGATAATTATAAGATAACTTAAATAAGAACTTGGTTGTACTTAGAGGATGACTTGAGGATGACTGAGGATGACTTGAGGACAACTTGAGGATGACTTGAGTAAGAACTTAGAAGTGACTTAAGTAGAACTTAGAAGTGACTTGGGGTGACTTAAGGATGACTTGAGGATGACTTCAGGACAACTTGAGGATGACTTAAGTAAGAACTTAGAAGTGACTTGGGGATGACTTGTGAACAACTTGAGTAAGAACTTAGAAGTGACTTGATTAAAAACTTAAACTAAGAACTTGAGGGGGCTTAAAGGGTGACTTTAAAAAAAAAAATATATTTTTTAATATTTTTTTTTTTAATTTTTTTTTTTTTTTATTTTTTATTTTTTTTATTTTTATTTTAATTTTTTTTTTATATTTTTTTTATTTTTTAAATTTTTATATTTTTTTTAATTTTTTTTGAAAGTGATTTATCTCCCTATTAATTATGCAAAAAATATAATTACCTCCCCTGAATAATTATCTATTTGTAGATCAGTGAGAGAGAATTGATTATTAAAAGTTGTGTTTTTGTGTTTAATTTGCTAAAGTTTTTTTAAAATAAATATTGTACAAAGTAGCTACTAAAAAGTACTTTAAAGCACAGTTGTTGTTTAAACCTTTAAAACTATTCTGCTTGAATAAAAAACAATTTTAATAACACCCCCAATTATGCATAAACACCATAAAATTATAAAAGCTTTCAGTTTGTACAGTATATATATTAATCCAAAAAGTGTAAAGTTGGGAATATGCCTGCGGTGGTTTTGTGCTTGTTTGTGTGGTTAGGAAAGTCTTAACTTGGCCCTCTTCTCTGCCCTATAGTGACCCTTCCCATTTTCGTGTTTCGTCTAGGTCACTGGCGCGGCTATAAACGCCCGCAAACCACAATGTGATGTCTGGGTCACTGGCGTGGCTATAAACGCCCGCAATCCACAATGACACATCAACGTTCCATTGGATTGAGTGGTGAAGTACAACGATATAGTAACACTTTTGAATGTTTGATGAAATATACGTAGCACAGTTTTGGCCAGATTAGCAGGTGGGGGGCCAGTGACCAGTAGGGAAGAGGGGGATATAACAGCCCCGGAGTGATCAAAGTCATCAAACTGAAATGTAATATCATCTTCGATGATGGCAGAGTAGCGATAGCAAAGACAGTTTCTCCAGATCAGAAGCTCTTCTTTCCCACACGAAAATGTTTTTTGGTTCATATCGAAGGTGGGTTGCAGTTTGTGTTCGTTTAAGCTGTCGTGACGTGACGCTTCCTCAGCCATTAGTACGTAGCTAAAAGACACACTGACACATAGTACTCACATACTGGCATGGCAACAGTCAGTCACAGTGCCGGACCTTCCTGATAGTTATCATCCTGTGATACACATGACTGGTGTTTTATAATACTTCAAAGTGAGGGATCCGTTGAACAAATACTGTGCACACCAGGCGAGGTATCCATTAATATCACTGCACTCCAGTGCTTGGTCCGTCGTTCACCAAACAGAACAGTGTAACAGCAGAAGGTGTAGTAGAAGTGTGAAAAAAAAAGTGTATGGACAACAGACTGAAAACACTATCCAATGCACAGCACACACGAAGAGCTATGACTGAGCATAACGATCACAGTGAAGCCGGCGGACAGGTCAGCAGAAGGCGACATCGAAGAAGACTGGATTGCTGAATCGCGCACTTGAAGTTCAGCTGTTCCGTTGTACATTACATTAGAAATTTTATATCTTCAGGTGCAGAATAATGTCATCATTCGTAATAAATTGCTATTGAAGGAAAATACATCGAAAAGAAAAGATAAATTATCAAAACATTCAATAATGATGAGGGGCGACACAGAAGGCGACTTGTCGGCACGTGAGTTCAGCTCAGAGAGGGAGGGGTTGAGAGCGGTTTTGTGGCAGCTTGACGCTGGTATTATTTCCTCTGTTCAGGGTTCTTGTATGCTCGGGAGGTAGCGAACAGTTGTTTCGGTAGATTATTGCGAAATTGTCTTCCTACAATAGATACTTATAAATCACGTTATCTCAAAACTGCTATTTGTTCTTTACACTGCAACCGCTGCTACGACTATTACTGCTGCTGCTGCTGCTGTTTCTGCCACTGCTGCTGCTGCTATAGCAACACTACTGCTATTGCCACTGCTGCTGCTGTTGCTACTGCTACAACTACTATTGATAATGATAATGATGACGAAGATGATGACAACGACGACGACGACAACGACGTCGCCGATAACAACAACAACAACAACCACCGCCACAACAAAGACAACAACTACGATGATGCAGATGATAATAATGCTGCTCTGCTGCTGATGATAGAAATTATAATACTAATTATAACACCATAACCGCCACCATAACCACCACCACCACCACCACTACTACTACTACTACTACTACTACTACTACTACTACTACTAACAACAACAACAACAACAACAACAACAACAACAACAATAATAACATAAGAATACTAACAACAATGTTCATGATTAAGAGATGATGAAGATGATGATGATGATGATGATGAGGAGGAGGAGGAGGAGGAGGAGGAAATGAGGAGGAGGAGGAGCATAACACAGGTATACAATACACATGAAATTCTATGCGACACATATCAATGACACACAGATATGCACGCAGCAAATTATACATGCAAACGTAACCAAGAAATATACCGCATGAACATTTCTGTACAATAACACACACACACACACTGATGCATGCATCCACCATCAAACATACCACAATTCTGATGAAACACATCCTCTTAGGACGGACATACCATAACCCGACCTCATGCAACGAGAAGAGATGAGTGATAGGACCAGGCTTCAAAGAAGCGGGGCATGTGAGTGTCGAAGATTGTCAGAGAGTCTGTTCCCTGTCGTTGCTTGGAAGGAACAAAAATTGTCCGTCACTCTTGGTTGCAGTATGGAATGATGAGAAGTCAAGTATTCGAAGATCAGCAGAGTTGTCGGGACGGAGTAAAGATTTTAAAGAGTTCAAGGACACATTCTGGTCCAGAGCCACTGTCATCAGTAAAGGTCAGAGTAAAGAGCATGTATTCTATTCGATCGGAATGAGGCAACCAATGGAGAAAGTAAAGAGAAGAAACGTGGACTGATGTATGAGCTCTGCTGATGAGTCTGGCAGCGTGATTCGGGATTCCTTGCTGTCTGTCCAGCGGCTATTCAGGAAGGCTGACCACAAGAGAATGACAGTAATTCATCTCTAAGGACAAAGGCGCACACGAGTGTTTAGTTGCATTAGTAGAGAGATTATGACGGCTAGAACGGATCCTACGCATTTCTGAATAAGCAGCTTAACAGATGTTTGAAATGCGCTCTAGAGAACAGGAAAACCTTCATTCTGGGCCACTTTCGCCCTCAACCAGTTTCGGGCGAAAGTGGCCCAGAATAAAGGTTTTCCTGTTCTCTGACAAGTAAGACTTCAATAATCAAAAAATAACGATTATCTACAAACTTTTCAGAGGGTAACGTAGGGAAAGCAGCAGTGGCTGAACACATCCCCATAGAGTAACGTAGGGAAAACCAGCAGTTGCTGAACGCGCCTCATACACAAACGGTCGGGGCAGTTAAGCCTTTAATTGCTAATTGTTAACCTGCCTAAGGAATCCGCACTATCAGAATACTGCAAAGACCCGCCATTAGTTGACACCTGATCACTTAATTTGTGCTGTTGGGCTTCATGACTTAGCAAGTGCAATACCGCGTGACAGGCGAGCCTGCTGCGTGCCAGATCTTGTGTAGCCTCTTATCAAATCAAATGCTGAGCTTAAATCACGTGACGCTTTGTGTTGTGGCAACTTCTACCATTTTACATCTGACAGACGTGCTGTAAAGACGTGTGTGAGTGTGGCTAGCATTTTTCAGAGAGAACTTGTGTATGTTAAAAAACATGGCGAGTCAGGGAAGTGATGTTTCAATGCCTTCTGCTAGTGCTGGAAGTGACGATAATATTACTCAAGAAACGGCTGAAATGTTGTTATCTTTGCAAGGAAAACTTTCTGATCAACAGACCGATCTTGTGGAAAAATACATTGTTTATCATGAGGCCATGGCAAATTTTTGTCAAAGAAATTGAGTGGCGAGCCTTGTTCTCCTCCCTCAAAGCCAAAAGGAAGCATTTCGTTTTTGTTTCCGCAACAAAAAACGGAACTATCAGTTGAAGATCTTGACAAATATTTGAAAACACAGCTTTGTGAGCTACCTTCCGAACCATTTGATGAAACCAAAACCTTTGAAACTGTTCAAGAAATGACTCCCATCTTACAGAGTGCTTGTTACTCTGTGAAAGATGACGAAAGGAAATCTCTTTCTCAGGCTCTTTTTTTAGGGCATTGGCTTCAGAAAGCAAAGACAATTTTGAAACAGTCAAAAACAAAAAACTGGGAGTCTTATCTGAAAGAAGATTTGCTGGTTGATCTAACTCGTGCAAGAAGACTAATTGAAGTGTCATTTTGTTTCTATTCTTATCCAAAATTTCACAAACTCGCGATTTCTTTCAATGAGTTATACAACAAACGAAAACTCATTCTGAAATACATACAATCCAACCCCAACTTTAAAGCATTCTGGCATGATACACATGACGTGTTAGAACCTGCATGGCAGGAGTAATTGAGCCACTTCCACAGCCAGTTTTACTACCGCTGGCCTGGCATTTTGCCAGCATTGATCCGGCTAGAAAGCACCCAAGCAATACTGGGTCAATCAGCGAAGCCGCCTGATTGACCTAGAAAGCGCACGAGCCACGCTGTAGTATGACATGACTCTAAATATAGTACCGTTCATGCATGAACGTCGGGCTTGTTTAGAGGCAGGGTTGTGTGGCGTTTTAGCAACAGTGCGCGCGACTGTAAGACCACTGCAGGCCTACCACTGACGTGGCTCTAAATATAGTACCGTTCATGCATGAACGGTACTATATTTAGAGCTGACTGCCTTGAATTTCCACCAAGCACTCCATGACTTTGTATATATTGCTGTGATTACTGGCTTCACTGCTTCGCTTCAACGTTTCTGCTTCAACTTTTTGGCTGCCTTCGGGTGGCCACAGAGTGTACTTTATTCAACTGTCTTGTTTATTAAATCAAGCTTTTGATAAATGCACTTGGTGGCTGCTTTGAATAATCTTCAGTTGACAGAGAGACGACAGCCGTCTTGAATTTACGGCGCTTAAGCGCCACCATAAAACCCTTTCCCATTTCCCTATGCAAGCACTTCCCTATTTTTTAAATGTTTGTGCGTGTGTGCTGTTATTGTTATTGTTTTGTTGTTTTACTGATAATAACTATATTATATTCTGAACATTCGTTTCTTATAAATAATCAAAGGTGCGCGCACACACACGCACGCACGCCCCCCCACCCCCCCCCCCACCCCACGCACGCACACTCAAGTCATCCACAAGTTCTTAACTGAAGTTACCCCAAGTCACTTCTAAGTCATCCTCAAGTTCTTACTCAAGTTATTCTCAAGTTGTCCTCAAGTCATCCTTAAGTCATCCCCAAGTCACCCCAAGTCACTTCTAAGTTCTTAACTGAAGTCGCCCTCAAGTCATCCTCAAGTTTTTACTCAAGTTAACCTAAGATCATAACTAAGTCATCCTCTAAGTACAACCAAGTTCTTATTCAAGTTATCTTGTCAAAAAAACAATACATTCTATGTTTTTGTCTTAAATAGTAGATGTCTAATATAGTACACACACACGCCTCAAAAAACGCGTCATCACTGAGAATATCTTGCTCAGCGTCCTCTGCGCGAAATCGGTCAGCATAAATCTTAATGAAGTTCTTACATCCTAAGCAACCGCATTGATTACAATTTCTGGTCTATGGAAATGTCTTTTATAGATCCAATGTCTGTATTTATTGACTTTATCATTTTATAATACGCCATGATCTATTTTTATAAAAAAAATTTAAAATTAAGTTCTTAAAATATTATTCCATCTGAAATGGATCAAAATGATCTTTTGTTGTTGGCGGTTTTGGCGTGCAGTTGTCTTTTTCTGGTTTAGTGGTTCAGATTTTTTTGATTGCTTTTGTTTCTGTTGCCATTGTGATATATTTATAACCGTAATAACTGCCCCAACAGCAGCAATGGCGCCAAAAATGGCAACAGTTTTAAGTTCAATATTCCATGAAGACTTTGGTGCTGTAGGTCTTGTATCACATGGAGTTTTTATAGCGGGCATTGAATCAACTTGTTCTGGCGCTGGGCGGTGTTATGTTTCATGATGAGTTATATTCTGTAACATTAATTTTTTTTGTCTGTTCCACTCTGCTAATTTTTTTCCTGCTTTAACACGCCCAGGATGAGGATGCTTTTCACTGGCCCCCACCTGGTTCAGTGTTTTCCTGATTCTGCTGATTTTCTGGCTTGGTTACTTTCTCCACCTGATTCAATGTTTCCTGATTCTGGTTCTGATGATTTTCCAGCTCGTTCATTTTGAAGGGAAACAAAATCTATATGATTAAAAGTTATTAATCCCATGATTAATGGCGATAACAATGTTCCAAATCTGTAGTAATAGATCACATCCTAGAGACTCTAATGACTTTGTTAAAACTGGATCTTGCGTTAAATCATACGTAAGATCTGTTCAGAATCAATGGGAGCAAATCTACGACTAGTTTAGTGTACAAACTAAGAACCGTTTGCCCCACACTTTTCACCATTCTAGACCCCAGCTGCGCTTCATACTGTTATGAACTTTATAATGTCTTGTGGAGACATCTGTTGAATCTGTTCTATGCTGAATTCAGTTCCGAGGAACTGTTTTGTTTTCCCCACATGCTGCCAAGATATACAGCCTCTCCTTTTTGGCATAATAGCTTGGTCATCAACTTGGTCATCATAAGTTCAGGAAGGTTTAGGCTGCCCTGTAGCTGTAGTAGATCATCACTGTTCATGTTTTTTTATTAATTAATAATTATTTTATTTTCTAAAAATGAGCACCGAAAAAACTATTACCAACCTTGTATACCATTCTGCTGTTATTGGAGGTCTAAGTGTAGGATACTCAATGCTTGGTAAAAGCTTGTTAAGAATTAAACCAGCAGATCTTGGCAAAACTAGACTTTGAGGATTCAGCAAAGCTGATTGCTATTATTGCAGCTTCGTTTGCCACAAAGATTTTCTAGTCAAGCAAGGAATAATTCCAGACAGTATAAATATGTAAATAAAAAATACATTTATAAAAAATGGCTTCACTCGTAATGATGATAGGCGGCGCTGTGGTTAATGCGCTCGCTTTTAGTGGTAGTAATTACGCATTTAGTAAAACTACGGGATGAAGGCGAGAGAAAAAGACATAAACAAAGCTGTGGAGCAACTAGCTGCAGCACAAGATCGCTATGAAAAAGCAGAGAATTGAGCAGTTAGATTTTTTAATAACACACTGAAAAAACAGGGGCATGCAGCTTACACATTTAAAGATGTTGATCAAGCAATAAAACAATATTATCTTGTAACAGGGCAAACCAATCGAAACATTGCCCCCACCAAAATTCAGCGACTTTTATCAACCATCAGAAAAACAAAAGATGCAAGAAATCGGGTTTATTGTCTTTGTATGACCGTTGTGTATTTTGTTGCACATAATATTGCTAGAATAAAAAATAACAAAATCTATTATTCGCCCAAAGGATATTGGAAGGGCATCACAGCAATTAAAAAGCTAAGCCAAGCATGCTGGAGTCAGTGAACAACAGCAAAAGAATGGTTATCTAAACAAGCAATCTGGCAAATTTATTTACCTGCGCCTAGACGAATACAGAGACCACACTTTGTGAATACAACTCCAAACGACACCCATCAAATGGACCTTCTATATTTAACCCTCTGATACGATTAGACGAAAAAGATTTAAGTACGCACTCACAGTTATTGACATAGCTTCAAGATACAAAGATGCAGAACATTAACACAAAAGAGTGCTTCTGCTGTTGCTGTTGCCATACAGCTGATATACCAGCAGGTCCTTTAACTTATCCTCGCATGATTCAAGTCGATGATGGAAAAGAATTTAAAGGGCAAGTGAATCAATTATTGTTGAAACATAGAGTTACCATTAGAAGAGGCATTCCGGGAGTTCACAGTCACAGGCTTTGGTTGAAAACTTTAACAAACAGTTATCTGAAAGACTTTTTTCCTACCAGTATCACAGAGAGCTGATTGACAATTCTCGCAACACAGAATGGTGTTAGAAGACTGAGCCCTCAGTTTTGCGCGCAATGAATAATGAAGAATTTAAAGGGCTAAAACCAGTACAAGCAATCAAAAGAAAAACAATAAATGTTGTTGAAGGAGAGACTTCATCCGCAAACTATTACCGTTGGTTAAAGTAAGGTACCTTTATTTACCGGGAGAAGCAGAAGGGGACACTCGCATCAGGGCAAACCGATCCAGTTTGGAGTGTTGACCCGTATGAAATAAAAAGAATTGTAAAGATGAATCCGCCCGTGTATTATTTACGAGAAACTGACACAACAAAACAACCGGCTCCTCAAAGATCTTTTGTGATGGAAGAACTGCAGATAATCCCACCAGGCACAGTTCCAGTTGCTTAGTAATTTACGTAAACATATTTTGGTTTAAAATGGAAGGCCAGAATGGAAGCGCAGAACGAAACAAGAATGGTAAAGGAAGAGACCTTGAAATGATACGGGAATCATTTCATGCGTGTAATGCTATTAAGGAAACATTTTCGGGGATTAATCAATGCATGCTAAATCATCCAGATCACTACAACTCAAACCCCAAATTGGGAAAAAGAATATCTTGAAATAATAAAAAAAATTCGAACGCATCAAGCAAACATGAGAAAAGATTTAAATGAATTGGATGAAGCTATGATCGATCTTATAAACAAAAGTTGATGAAAATATAACCCCCCCTGTTTTATGCAGTCCTCCAGTGCCCGATTGCATATGAAAACTCTGGATTAACAAATACTCGTTTTGTGTTTGTTCTATCTAACGACTTCTTTGTTACAACTGTTGTGTTTGATTTCATGTAGATTAGATCGCAGTTTTACTTGTCATGATGAAAAGTCTTATTGCCAAACAATGCTTCTTTGTAGTTGTCATGTGATATGTTTGACTGCACAACGCTGCGAGATATTCCCTTTGCTTTCTTAATGATTTTCTCCTGGCTCGAAATACTGTACATTTTTGACCTTAAACCAACACAAACTCCTTGATCACCTTTCCAGATAATTCATCCTTCATCTTCCTAAAACCTTCTTATTAGTAATTGAATGCAAAGCGATCTTTAGGATAATCGGACGTGTCATACCATCCTGCATGCCCTTTAGCTACTTCGGTTTCCATGTCTTTAAGATGTCTTCAGTAGGGATATCTATAACAAAACTGTCTGTATCTGTGTAAAGTACTCTGGACTCAGGATACGAGGGCTTAAAGTAGTCATAAAGAAACTCTAACATCAAAAGCTTTGATAATTCTAAAACAGTAAACCCAATAAATACAGGTTTGTCTAATTTGACTTTCTTTTTTTTCATCATATGCCAAAAAAGCTGATCATGAAATCTTCTAAAGTCCTGATAATTAGGTTTTGAAGTCAGCTTAATTGCTTCGTTCTCTTTGGTGACTAATCTGACATCTTTACGCTTGTGCGGATCTCCATAGTCTTTCCAAAACAGCTGTTGTTCATCAGCTTGGAAAAGTCTTTTTCTGAAGCATCTGTGGATTTAGTTCTAAGATCAGTGTTCTTCATGATGTATGGTTTCATGAACTGTTCTTGATCAAAAGCAATTATGCGATGAACTGCTGTCAACTTCAACCCATGTCTTAAATAAAATTGCAGAAGTCTGTAATGACAGACATAATTTTTTTTGCCTCGAAGATTAGGCACAAGTTTAGGTGGTTCTCTTGGATCCATCTTTAGACTTTCTGCTGCTAATGGATAGTCATTATGCAGGTCATGGAGTTCATGAGGATATTCTAAGTCAACTTCTAGAATGAAACCACGCTGTTGATCTGGCGTCAAACTGCCCAACCACTTTAATGCCTTTTGAATATTTTTTTTCGGATTGTCGTCTGTGTACATCTTGAAGTTGCGTAATGGAAGTGATTGCGCCATAGCCCATCCATACAGATTGTTTGCATCTAAATACATGAGATAGTTAGACCTTTTACTGGGATCATAATCATCTAGGTATTTGTTGTTTGCTTTACAGTAATGATGCGACGCCATACTAATTCCCCCACGCAATCCGTTTTCAATCATCTGAATCATTGGTAAATCTGACAATAAATCAATCTGTACTCCAGTAAACTTTAAGAAAGCATCCCAGCTCATCCCGGGCGCAGAAAATGTAATGCGCAGGATCCAGGCTATAATGTTTGATGCAGGTCTTTCTGTAATTTTCAAAGACGTCCGCCAACAAACATGTATCAGCCCTCAAGTAGGAGTCATGATAGTCTCCCATTGTTTTACACTCTAACTTCTGCCACGCATCTTGAGCATGCTGGTAATCAGAATCACTGATGTCCTTTCCTCTAAGACTAGAAAAGAACGCGCCTTTAGGCGGAAGTGTATCTTCATCAAA
The DNA here is from genome assembly GCA_018398815.1 of Conus ventricosus. Taxonomy (NCBI): domain Eukaryota; kingdom Metazoa; phylum Mollusca; class Gastropoda; order Neogastropoda; family Conidae; genus Conus; species Conus ventricosus. The sequence goes on along the minus strand of CM031597.1, from coordinate 136,454,840 downwards.
CCTTTCCCAACTGTTCATGTACTCATAAGGGTAAACGCCCTTTCTAACAAGAGTTGAGTCAAAATATTCTTCTGTTATTGGGCAGGACTTTAAGGACATAGCCACGTGACTCTAATGATCCCATCATGTGCTGCATAGAGTCATAAAAAGACATGTTATTTAGATTAAAGCACATGTACTTTTCTGATGACTGTGCAATGCATGACACCCTGAAGGCATCGTCCACTGCTTTCATTATAAGATGAGAGTCGTAACCTCGCAAGTTATGAAAGAAGATGGGCAGCTTCCATGTCTTAGGATCAAACTTTAGTTGAAGATTGCATTACTGTGCGCTGCTCCTCTGAACTTTCCGCTAATGTGATCATGGTCTCTTACGTTGGATTCTCTGCGTCTGATGAGAGACCTAAACCACACAAATCCAACAGTGAGTGGCTGCGTCATACTGTTCTTGGTCTTCAGGCGTCATCATGATTTCAGATAAATTCAGATTATTAGAACAGTCATTACGCACTTGCTGCATGCGTTTTAAGAAGTATTCTGCAGCATTAGGCCCTCTATATAATACTGGCTTTGAATGAACGCCATCCGACCTGACAATAATGAAGGCAAATGAACAAATCTGATGATTACTCACTATGGCTGTTTTAGGAAGTCTCTGTGGGGTTGGCCCCTCATAAGGAACAATGAGTGATTCGAAGTCTGCGTAAACAACATATGGACTAGTTTGCATCCGTTTCCAGTTCTTAAAACTAACTTTAGATCCGGTGGGGGTGAATTAGTTCCGTATTACAGTCTACAGAACTTTTACAATGTTTCTTATGTTCGCTCGCGGCTTGAACAGATGGAATTCTTGTTAAACATTTTCTACAGAATTCTTGTTTGCCATGATCTTTTGAAGTATGCTTCATTAGTCTACTCATCGTGCGTATCAATGTGTAATGGGGTATCCCTGCTGGTGAAAACATCAGCAGTAAGTCAACATGATATTTGTCTGGTTCGCCAATTGTTGGGCTGTTCTTGGACACTTTAATTGGCACCAAATTTGTTTCCTCATCCCATGTGTATACATTAACACGTTATTGGTTTGTTTTGCTCTTCAAACTGATCAATTTGGTCTACACTAACAGGAAAGGACACCCCACTAAAGTTAAGAATCTTTGGTGTATTGCCGATAGTTAGTCACTCTCTCTGCGTGTTCGCGGACACAATGCAGCCTTGCAAGAACACACCACATGAAACATTTGTCGTCTGAATTCTTTATGTTTATAACTGCTTTTTTCGCTGCCAGTGCTGGAGGTAGTGGAAATTATAAGCCTTGCCTACAATCGGTGCATACTTAGCCTGTTTTAATCTAATCTCTAAGACTTCGCCCTCTGACCAACCAGAGCCTCTCATTTTAGCTTCTTCAGCGGCAGCGTCAAAACTGTGCAAGCAGTTCGTCTGCCCAACCGGGTGTTAAGTCATTATGAGAAAGAATAGTCTGCTGTTTAGTTGAGACCCAGACTTCTAGATTTTCTTCATTTATTGTTATATAGTCGATTAAAACAGCTAACATTACTTTAACTGGCGGGTCTATTGTTAGTTTACTTGGAACTTGAGAAATTGCATGTACAACGCTTGCCCGCACGTTTTCTGGATTAATAACTTCTAAATCAATATCATTCAGTGCTCTTGACAAACGCTCTTTCTCGAGCATTCCTTCAAACAATTCATCTGGGCCTTCATATATCTTAGCCATGCTGTCTTTCTTTTCTAAGCCAACATATTTATTTAAATTTAAAAAAATACAACGGCTTAATCAGAATCAATATCAACGGTCTTTTTGTGCTTGGACTCATAAACTAAAGTATAAACACCCTTCGATGTTGTTACTGTGAGCTGTTTAGAACAGATTTAATGTCTCGTTTACTTTTTTTAAGCATTCCTTTTTTATCTGCTCGGCGTCTGGCTGTTGAGAAAAACTTGTCCTCGCCTTTCTTTGAAGATCAAACTTTTGTCTTTTGTAGTCATCAAAATCGGCCTGTAAACGATTAAATTCTTCATCCGTGATGTTTGAGTCAACAAGCGCTTTTATTTATTGTCAGTTTAAACGAACTAAGTTTAGCCGTTATTAGTTGAACCATAGCTGTGTGCTTTTGGAGTTTAGTTTTTAATTTTTTGCCAGCCGCATTTACAGCTAATGAACACAGGCCAAGAGCTAAAGACAAACCGCCTAGAGGTAAAGCTGCGGTGCGCCTATGCCCGTTGCTAAGAGGCCTACACTCGTTCCTGCTGATAGAGCACTTATAGTCGATGCTCCAGTATTAACATATGTAACAGCATTACAGGCAGCAGAATACCTTCGTTTGGTTTTGCTGTATTTTGAAAGGTCTTGCTCTATTACTTGTTGCATTTGTGTAATGTTTGTTAATCTGAAGGTTTTTATGTTAGGGCTTTCTACTATCTCTTCTTTTGGCGGCGCTGTAGGCACATTTGGATAAACTTGAACAGACATGCTTTTTTTAAAAATAAAAAAATAATTTATATTGTATATCTTTTAATCTGTTATCTTGAATATTCAGCTGCGCATCATATATTAAAAACAAATGTGCATTAACTTGTTTATCGCCATCTTTTTCTTTATCAATTTGAATGTTTATTACGTCTCTAACCGTCTCTCCCACTTCCATGCAACTGATTATCCTCTGTCGACCTTAGGTCAATCCATAAGCCGTATTTCGTTGTTAAATAATCATCGAGTCTAACATTGTGAAGGTGTAGATCTTTAGACACAAGGTCAACTGTTGGATTTCTACACCTCCCACCCCCAAACAATTTTCTTATTTCGTCAAAATGTTTGATATGGTTTAAGCCCGCTAGCGTAGATTTGGTTAGGACTGCCCTCAATCGAACATTGTACTTTCGTTATTTTAGGATTAATAAACTTTTCACTTCCTCTTTCAAATGGTTCTTCATCTTCACACAGCAATAAAATACCTTTAAGCGATCTTGTTGAGACGCTAAAACTAAAATTCCATATAGCGTCGGCCTTGCTTCTGGGATATGTTGTATGATGAATCACTCTTCGTAATATATTGCTAATTTTGACTGATATTGTTGCTCAATCAGCCTTGCTAAATTAGGGTTGCTAACAACGTCAAACTCTAACGAGATGCCAGAAATGCTGTACTTTGCTTCGGTGTCTGTTGATCTGATAACACGTTTGTATTCATTAAAAGTTAGTTCATATGACAATCTGTCTTTTAATGCTCCTTGAAAGTATGGCGCATGCGCTTTTAACAACTCAAAATCTAAGGGAATGGAAAAGCGATTACCATACGCCAAAATTTACAGCCACATACTTTTTGCCGGCTTTATTAGCATCTTCGGCGCCTATTCTATGTTTTAGTGCTTCTTCATTATCTATTCCTTGAAACGCAGGATCATCCCTTTCGTTCCCGGTTAGCCATAGATCAGAATAGGTTAAAATATGTCTGCATTGTGTAAAGAAAATATTTCTTGCCCCTCAAGTTTTATAGAAATTTTCTTAACGATTGCCCGTCCCAAATTCTGGACAATTGTCCTGTTTGGGTCTGTTGCTGATTTGAGTTCTATTTTGAAAGTAAGACGCGCAGAGCCTGGCACAATCACTTCATCTGCTCCTAGGTCCGGAAATTTGACAGTAAGAATTTGATCCGCATCAATAGTAGATGGATTATTTGGAACAGTAATATTCCGTTTATTTCCCTTCACGCCAAGGGGCTTTTTCAGGCTTCTATGCGGGTCAAGAATCGAGCCATATGCTTGTAACATTTTTTTATAAAACAAAATAAAAAAGTTAATTATTAAAAAAAAAATGGCAGGCATTGAAGATGAAGATTATGATGATTTTGATCCTGGAGACGACATGAGTGAAATGACTCCTTTGGTACAACATCGCTCGGGGCTCTCTTTGCGGCGTGAATTAACAGAAAGTAAGGTCAGATCATTATACCAAAGTTTAGGCCAAGAACCTCCCGAATTTATAGACCCTAATGATTTTGAAGTAAAAGATGACCATTTGTTTGTGAGGAGCGACCAAGGACAACTTGTTCAGCTTACATCTAAACCAGACTCATCAAAGTTTTTAAAAAAGAGTACAATTAGACAAAGGCTCAGTGTGAGCGATCAAAATCGCCTTGGCATTACTAAACCAAAATTAGATAGGATGCAGTTGCTAAACTTCAAAACACACTGCAGGAACTCCCGACAGATAACCAAATGCAAAACATGGAACTTAAAGAATTAAATCAATCGGCAGACGAATTAATAAATGCAATAGAGGCAGAAACCAGTTTTTCAGAAGAAACAGCATAAAGACTATACACGACTCACCGCTACCCATGCGAGAAATAGCGGCCCTTGATCATGCTTTAAGAACCATTAGAGGCGAATTAACAAACAATTTAGCAAAACTGGGTGAAATAGATGAGCATATAAAAAGAGAAAAAGAAAAACTCGTTGAGGCTGATGACGCCAACTTAGGGCCTGATATTAAAGAAAGAATAACCCAAAGACTAAAAGATCTTGAACAAGAGAGATCAGCAAGACTAGAAGCGTTGTCTACTAACCGAGAACAATTACGAACTCAAGTGAGCAGAATAAGAGAAACTATCCAAAGAATTTTATATGAAGACACAACGCTAGCAGAACGAATACGAACACTGTTTAGAGAGCAGGGAGTCACATTAGCAAGCGTTATAACAGCCTTAGGATTTGCAATAAGTACACTGGTGTTGGCTATTACAGGCGGCGGTGGTCAAAGTCCAGTGCCTCCACCACCATCGCCTCCACCTGATAAATCATGGGTAAAAAAAACAGCTTGATCATCTTGCGAGTTTATTAAAAAAATTAGCTGGTAAAGCTATAGACTCTTTACCTGGTATATTAGGAGGTATTGTTAGCTGGCTTTTGTCTACTGCAAGCAAAGTAGTTGGCTTTATGGCCGAGCACTTATGGACATTAGTTCTCTTAATAGTTGGGTTAATTTTAGTAAGATAAAGACCAAGTAATCCTAGGCCAGTTAATCCAAGAACAAGCGCTGTCTTTTCATATTCATGGTCATTATTTTTGACTTCGCGAACAGAGTCCGCGTCTTCAACGGTTTTCGGGCTTTGGACCACGGGGATTGGATGACTTATTCTTGGAGGGTCATCTGTTTTTTTACTGCTTGCAATATTACTGGCTCAGAATTTATTTCGTTTTTTCCGACTTTCTGTTCGTTGCCTGCCACAAGGATTTCATTATTGTAGTTTATTATTGTTCCTATCTGGAGCCTGAGGTCAGAAGGCAGCATGTACAAACCAGTGCCAACAGCAAAGTCTACTTTCGATTTTGCGAATTGTAAAACATTTTTGGTACCTTTTAATACTTGAAGGTAAATCGACTGTAGAATTAATGGCGTCCTCTAAATTTGCTAAGTACTGTTTTTGTGCATCAAAGCCGGTAGAAGGATCAGTTATGCTCGATCTAGTTTGTGCTTGCGAGCCTAGCAAACACCAAACGTAAGTACGAACAGAGTCGTTTATTCGTTCTATTCCTGCTTTAGTTAGGCCCTTAGAAGTGTCTAAGATAAATGTTGTCCATGCTGTTTTATGCTCTTGCTCTATAGACCCGAGGTGAACGCCTGTGCCTGAAGAGAAAGATGTGTAAGGAGGATTCCAGTCATAGTTAACTTTCTGTGCACGCCCCAATAATATGGGGTGCCTAAGCCATGATTAAGATCCAACTTTTGTCTAAAGTCTGTCTTGATGTTAATATTGAATTCGTTACAGATTCGTTCAAAAGCCTTCATGTCTATTCTGTTGCTGAAGGGATTAAACGGTTTGTCATTTGGCAATGGCGCTTGCAGTTCAGTCAAAATACGTCTGAAGGTGTAATAGAAATGAAATCTATACACTGACCTAACCAAAGGATAGGATGATTTAAGTGATCAGCATACGACACTCCACACCCAGTTGTTGCACAAAACACAGCAAAGTTTAACTGGTTCTGATAAAACTGCATCGGATGACTGAACCACACTTTCGCGATGTAGTCTTTTTTAACAGGGGGGTTAAGATATCTGCTTAATGGAGTACTCACCTTTTTATGAAAGGTGTCAGTCTGGGTCACAGAAATGTCGAGGTGTCAGTTGTTATATTTTTAAGATTGTAGTGCGGCCCAACAGAATATTTTGCATCAGTATATTTGAATGCACTCATTTTTAATTTGTTTTAAAAAATGTTTGTAACAATAACAACTCAAGACCGCCTTCGTTTTTAGAACATGCTATTAATAACGAATGCGGAACCAGAACGGTCGCGCTCCATGAAATATTCTACAAAGTCGTATGGTTTAATATAAGCAAACCAAGGAGAATAATAAGGTTCTAAAAGTTGACAAAACAGGGGCCAAAGTTAGCCAGTTAACAATACCTGATGGTTATTACGGGTTTTGCTCGCTAAAAGAAGCAATGAGTAACTTCGACATTACTCTCAAACTTAACAATGCGAATCTGAAAACAATGTTAACATTCAAGCCTGAAGAAGAAGGAGGTTACTATTTTGATAAAGAGCTAGCTAAAATGTTAGGCTTTGCAGCTGACAATTATAGATTTAGAGTTACACCAAACAAAACTACTTATGAGGGGGAAAATCCGCTCAATCTTGCATTACATTCATTACTCTATGTTCATTTGGATGAGCTAAGCACTGATGAAAACTTATATGATGGAAGGCCTTCAACTGTTTTAAGAGCTCTTCCATCTGGGAAAGCTGCATATTGCGATTATGAAATTATACAATTCCCTAATTTACAGTTTAAAAGATTAGTTTGTGGGAGGGTCGGATCATTTAATATAAAAATCAAAGACAAAGCGGGGAAAGTTGTGAAATGTGATAACCTGCACATTGTTTTGGAAATAAAATAATACGTTACTAAAAAATAATGTCGCGTGGGCCGGAAGAATCAGGAGTTACATTAGCGCCTGTAAGGTGTAATAACCTTAGAATTAAAAGACCTTGCAGATGTTGCGGACTTTGAACAAAATGGTGAGATAGGCGCTTTGTATGGTTTTGAGTACACTAAAGATGGTGATTATAAACGCAAAGAGGTTGGCGACAACAAAAAGTTTCCTAAACTAGAACAACTGCGCAATCTAGAGGCAAATAATGTTGGCCAGTATGAATATAAAATAGTTCGAAAACCTGACCTCAAATGGCACTTAGAACCATATTTAGAATGGGACATAAAATTTGAATTCATAAGCCCATTTACATATTTTAGCCGTCAAAAAAGTTTCAGAAAAGCATTCAACTCTGGCCCTTTACATGTAAGTCTTATGCCGGACGACAATAGTCGAAAGAAATTGAAAATAACGCCGTATGGGAAAAAACAGTACATCCTCCACAGAAAAGAAACAGTTGTAAAAAAAGCTTCTACAAAATTACAGTTCTTTCCAAGCAGAAATTAGGAGACACGTTCACAATGATATTTGAAATTTCTGTCTTTAAAGATGTGGAGAGGGATGGGTTGTGGGCGTTAGTGACGACCTTATAAAAGGAATTAATATTAGCTGGCAAAACTTAGACGTTAAACGTCTTAACGTTACCATCGTCGTTCTTCACAATGGTGAGGATATTAAGATCATAACAACAAGCAACAAAATCAATGTTGACTTAAAATGAAACAATCTTGCAGAACTGAATTGGATTAATCTTACACATTTAGGCCTCATAGGGTTTTATTATACTGAACAAGTTTTGACGAGAGTATGATAAAAATAATAACTGGATTAGATTAAATTCTGTTATAAAACTATGGAGCAGTTAAACTTTATGATAAAATCCCCTCATTGTTCAATGATTTGTGGGCAGACTGGTTGTGGAAAAACAATATTTGTCCTAGACTTATTACAAACAGTTTATCGCTATAATTTTGATCATATTGTGATTTTCTGTCCAACACTTAAAAGGAACAAAGCATATCATGATAGAAGGTTTATATGGACAGACAATGACGTATATTTAGTTAATCCTAGCACTAAACTGAGTGAGTGTTTAGAATACTTTTATAAAGTGTTGAAGGAACGCAGACACTCTTTATTATAGATGACTGTTCGGCAGAAAAAGATATAGTTAAAAAGAGAAACACTTTGTCAAAGCTGGCTTTCAGCGGAAGACATGATGGGATAATGGTGTGGATTTTATGCCAGAAATATAACTCGGTTTTAAAAGACTTTAGAGAACAGTTAAAGACTGTAGTGTTTATTTCACATGAAAGACAGAGACTCATTTGAAGAATGTTTGCGCGAAAATGATGTTATTGAAAAGGATCAGGAAAAACACAGGATTAAGCAAAAACTGAAATCTGAAAAGTTTAGTAAATTAGTATTAAAAACGGATAACCCTACACAGTATGTATGTTTGTAGATAATCGTTATTTTTGGTTATTGAAGTCTTACTTGTCAGAGAACAGGAAAACCTTTATTCTGGGCCACTTTCGCCCGAAACTGGTTGAGGGCGAAAGTGGCCCAGAATGAAGGTTTTCCTGTTCTCTGCTCATAACAGAAATACAGACTTGTCAGCTGTTACATCAAGACTGTAAACAGAAGGAGACGAAGAAATTATTACTAATCAGAATAAACCAGCAAGAGGAGGGCGTAAGACAGGCTAGCTTGCATTCATCATCATCATCACTAAGTCGCCGTTTATTGAGAGGCATCTCAGTCTATTAGGTCAGTAACGAACTCACGTGTTCGAGGCATTAGTGGATCAGTTTCAGTTATGGAGGCTGACTGATGAGTTGAGCGTCATCAACAGTGCTATCATGCAACATTAAATGATGTATGCTGACAGCAGAGACAGGAGCTGCATGCAACACGAAAAGAACTGGACCCAAGACGGACCACTGTGGGACGCCATACTTTGAGGCAGGTACATCAAAGTATCTACCAGCCATACATATTTTCTGTGTAGGGACTGCCAGGTAGGCGGTAATTCATGATAGTGGAGTATCACGTTACGAAAAGAACTTGTAACTGTGGTCACGAGGCCGGCGTGGTTACTAGTGTCAAAGGCTGCTGACAAGTCTGAAAGAGCAAGAACAGATACTTTGTCATCGTCAAACCCAGGAAGCAAGTAGATGACTACTCTAAAACGAGTCGTTTCACAGCCGTTGCCACGTCTTTAGGCTGACTGACAAGGATTACCAGGAAGATTTTGCTCCTAGTGAGGTGAGAGATGAGACAACAAAATTTCTTCTACCGCGTTTGACCAAACATGAAACCGGCTGATTTTGTCTTTCATATAGCTGTAATCCAAAGAAGTCTTAAAGAAAATGAGATGGCGTACGACAGTTTATTTAAAGATTTCAGAAATACAACCATATAACAGGACCAATTGATAACACGGGCAACACGTGGCAGCATGATGTCGACACATCAAACAACAGGGAGAATGGATCAGGGTCAAGCTTAAAAGATCTCGGACTGTAACTGACACGTTCTTCACAGGTTCCTCTGAGACCGGCTTAAAACAATGCAAAGCACGACCACTGTGCCTCCAGTCTTCAGCGCATACATGTAACTGGTGAAACTCGCTGACCAGTAAAATAAGCTTCTGACGAATGCACTATATTTTATCAGAAAAGAAGTCTAAAACTTTCCAAGGGATTAATGCAGGAATAATGCTACAGAAAAGGAGCAGTGTGTCCTGTTACAGGTAGGTTGTCTGTAACATTGAAAAACTGTTTGGCCGTGGCGCATGCATAGATTTTCGAGAAATAAACAGGACTTTGCATTTGGAATAGTGTTAGTCACGCAGTTTTTGTCTGACTAGAAAACTTGCCCATGACCAGTCAAACCAGTGACATTCCAGAACCATTCAGCTCTCCACCTCTTCCACTTGGCCTCCAAAAGCTCTGGTCCCACAGTGAGTGCCAAAGCAGCGGGAAACGATTGGAGATCAGGTGGCGAGTCGATGTAGAATCTCCGTTGAGGACGGCGCGCAGGATAGTGGTCAACTGATCAGCAGTCAACTCAAAGGAAAAGCAGCGTTAAAAGCGTCTACATGTCTAGAGGTCAGTCTGCGCACCTCTATGTATGCATGGGGGAAAGGAGATTTAGTGAGCTTCAGATGGCATGTCACAGTATGATTGTAAGCGAATGCGGTGTATTCAAAGACAGTCGACTTATGGAGACTGTCATCATCTCTGTGTAAATACCCTATCGGACGATGACTGTGATTAGTACTGTTTGTAGGCTTAGTCATGGACTGGGTCTTTGGGGGAAGATGGCCGACGGCGCCAGACGCACTTTGTGAATGACTTTATGTCTCTATGGAAATGATCAGCATGTGCCCTTGTAAATGAAACTTATCCCGTATTTTCTGGATATTTTTGCCTTATAAGATGTGGTCTTGGGCGTGTAATTTGTTCCCTTGAGGAAGAGGGGCGAGGTGGGGAATACATCGGATGTCTTTCCCCGTTGACAAAAGTGTACAAGGCCACACGTTCGCTTGTTTTCTTGTAGATCGTTTGCACACTTGGACGCGCGATCCAACACAACGCTTTCCCCTCTGTGTGTTCCCAGTAAAAACAAAAAAACCAAACCATGTAAATTTGATCCCTAAACGTTGGTCAAGTATCTGTTTATTGTGATCTTGCCTACAAAGAATGCTTAGTAGGAACAATTTTCGTATAACACCCTACTATGTGCCGGGATGCTTGTCAGGTTCGAATTCGTGGGTCCCTTTTGTGTATGTGATGGCTCGTGTTTGCTGGACAGTGACAAACGGACTGAGATTTTTTTGCAAGTTTTGGTGCTGCCAGTCGGATGCGGTGTCCATTAGTCTGTTTGAGCGCGAGAGAAATTGTCTGCATTTCGTATTTCTCTCGAATTCATATTGTCTCATCCCACACGCACATACTCAGCACACACGCAGACTGTTTTGTGACACGTTATTGCTCGTTCTTCCGTTTTCATTGTCCTGAATGTTGCTATCTTGCATGAAGAAGACCTAAGAGGTCAAAACATGCGTTTTGTCTTGTAGTTTGTTTGTCCATGCAAACTGGCAGATTACCTTAAATTCATTTTAAAATTTGTTTGCGACAAGTTTAGTGCAGAAGGTGCATCCGATTCTTCTGCAACAGGGTCTGTGGACAGGACATGGACTCTTTGCAACAGAAACGTCAGCCGCGAGACTGAACATTCAGAAGAGCACCTCTGCCGCTAAGATCACCTCCTCAGCAACGAAGCTTCTGTGTGTGTAGTGTGTGTGTGTGTGTGTGTGTGTGTGTGTGTGTGTGTGTGTGTGTGTGTGTGTGTGTGTGTGTGTGTGTGTGTGTGTGTGTGTGTGTGCGTGTGTGGGCGTGCGTGCGTGTGTGTGTGTGTGATTGCGTGCGTGCGTGCGTGCGTGCGTGCGTGTGTGTGTGTGTGTGTGTGTGTGTGTGTGTGTGTGTGTGTGTGTGTGTGTGTGTGTGTGTGTGTGTGTGTGTGTGTGTGGTGCGTGCGTGCGTGCGTGCGTGCGTGCGTGCGTGCGTGTGTGTGTGTGTGTGGTGTGTGTGTGTGTGTGTGTGTGTGTGTGTGTGTGTGTGTGTGTGTGTCTCACTGTCTCTCTCTGTTTCTCACTCTCTCTCTTTTGCTTTCTCTCACTCTCTCTTTCGTTTTCTCTCGCTCTCTCTTTCGCTCTCTCTCTCTCTCTCTCTCTCTCTCTCTCTCTCCTCTCTCTCCTCTCTCTCTCTCCTTCCTCTCTCTCTCTCTCTCTCTCTCTCTCTCTCTCTTCTTGCTCTCAATCTCTCTGTCGCTCTATGACTCTCTCTCATTCTCTCTGTGTGTCTGCCTATCTGTCTGTCTCTCTATCTATCTCCCACTTTCTCTCTCTCTCTCTCTGTCGCTCTCTCTCTCTGTGTCTTTCTTGCTTTCGCTCTCTCTCTGTCTGTCTGTTTCTGTCTCCTTTCCTCCTCTCTCTCTGCCATAGTTAGTGTTCAATCTGAAATGATAATTATTACATCCTCACCAACATGTAAAACTGATGAGCTAGAGAAGACTGTTGACATGCTTAACAAATATGTTGACAACTTGCTATCCAGAGTACAAGAAAACAACTGTTGTGTCGGCAGCAAAACACGAACAGATCAAAATCACCTACGCTTATTCGTTGAAAACCATCCAGCCACTGAGTCATAACAATACCAACTCTCTCTCTCTCTCTCTCTCCTCTCTCTCTCTCTCTCTCTCTCTCTCTCTCTCTCTCTCTCTCCTCTCTCTCTCTCTCTCTCTCCTCTCTCTCTCAGCTTCAAATCATGCGTAGTGTGGTCTCAAAACTTAGCAGATGTGGTGTAGCGTATATGGATTAGTCCGCACGCAGTGACGCCTCCTTGATGAAACTGAAACTGCATCTCTCTCTCTCTCTCTCTCTCTCTCTCTCTTTCACACACACACACACACACACACACACACACACACACACACACACACACACACACACACACACACACACACACACACTCATATACTCAAAAGAATATTGATAAAAACAATACGAAAGCAGAGATAAAACGAACCAGCCGCCGTGGTGATCTGGTAAGCATTGCGGATTCATGGTTGGGAAGTCTTCGGTTTGATTTACAGCAGAGCGATTTATTTGTGGGATTTTTCTCTCCCGCTCAGCTCCTATTCAGAGTTGAGTTTGCCGTAGGCCTAAGGGGAAAACTGTGTCAACACATCTGAGTTTCATCCACTTAATGAACACGTCTCTGAGTGTGTTTATGGAAGTTTCTGACCAAACAATGCAGGTGTCTGTATTTCTTGGGCCTGGTTGACGCCATAATATGTTATGAAACTAAGTGCAGAGTACAGTCTTATCATACAGGCTCACACCAGAAAATGGTGGCGTGGGTGCAATGTTACCATAATAGCATGAAACTTGAGAAAACAAACATAAACAGCAGCAACAACAATAACACCAACACACACAAACATATGCACCCCTCCACCCTCCACACACTCACCCGAGATAAAACGTAGGAATACTGTAAACGTAGGATCACGTAGGAATACTGTAAATGCCGTTACCCTAAGTTTTAAGAATGGCACCATACACAATACATATGTTATAAAACAAACAAACATACAAACAAACAAAAAGCCTAGAATATAATGACCTGTTTAGAACCCCCCCCCCCCCCCCCACGAAACTCCAGTCCTTCACGTCGTGGGCGTTCTACATGACTCTGCACTCAACGGGACGCAAGGCTGTCAGCTGGAACATGGCTTTATCTTTGTCAAATCTAAATTGTCATCCATATAAGACGTGGAAATGAGCAGTGGACACATCCGCATCAACAACACTTTCTGAAATGGATGCTGTCGCCGTTTATTGTGGACTAAATTATTCACCTGAAAAAAACAACAACAAAAAAACAAACAAAAACAAAAACAAAACAAAAAACCAACAACAACAACAACAACAACAACAAAAAACCAACAACACAGAAATTAAAAGAAAAGAAAGAAAGAAAAAAAAAACCCATCGCACAGCAAATCTTATGTGCAAACCGTCAACAGATTCCTTTCTGCGCGATCAAAGCCTAAAGTTGTTGTAAGCAGAGTGCCACCAGTGAAAGATTCATGGCTGCAGTCCAAGCGACTGCGTATATAATGCTCACATTCTAGCTGACGTGATGGGGAAGGAGACAGTCACGTTTGTTGCTCATGACAGTCTTACGACACGCAGAAGTCTCACGAAGGACAGCATGCCCCGACTTCCAGAGGGTCCAATAAACACGCCTGCATTGTTGGAAGGAGCTGTAGCCACATCTGGGACAGGCGCAGAGAACAGCAAGGACTGCATCCACACTGACATACCACACACCGAGGAAACTTTAGTGCTGAGACAGATACCACCAACACGATGAAACTTAGCAATCATAGAATAAATGTTTGTGAGAAATGGTATTTTGATAAACGTTCATTCAGTTTTTGTAAAAAAAAGTCTGTTGTACATTATATCTTAAGTTGTTTTGCCTGTTACTTTAGTGATGAGAAAGATTTCTTTTCGAAATCTGATACAAAGTATATTCAGACAAATACAATTGAAAATATTGATTGAGAAACAGTATTTAGACTGCTTTTGTTCCTTTCGTCATTATCATCATTTTTGTCAGTTTCTGTCGATGAAAGCTTTTGGTATTAATAATGAACACAGGGGTATTCTAGATTTTGTTTTCCCTGAAACTGACACAAGATAATTTTGGTGGTTCACTATCACATCTATACGACTGACAAGAGGAACAATTCAGATGAATGTTTCAAAATAGTACCAGGTCAATTTCCTTGTATTATCTAACTTTTGAAAATCACGTATTGCAGCAAATTTATCGTGCATAAGCTTTTCAGTCACTTAATATTGATTAACAAAATTTCCCTAATTTTCGAAATAATTACTGGCCAGCATTATCTAATTTATAAACTTTACATGGAGTGTACAGTACTTACATATGATGTGACCTATTAATTTCAGACACCACTCTCTTTGCCATAGCTCCAGATACGGAGGAATATTTTGTGACAGGTGCTGCTGTCAAAATCAGTAATTCATCAGTTCATAGCGTTAGCTCGGTTTACTACTTTACTAACCACAAGTAAATGACGCTGTCTGGGTTAAAAATATTGATTTTACAAAGAAATGACAATTTGGATACTTCAATGCATATGTACGGTTTGGTAGAAGGCATGAACAGGTCTGCAGGAAATATGGTTGATTCCAGCATAATCTTATTCGTTAATGTATGAGTTACAAGAGTCCCAAAGATTCTCTAGGAACTTACTACTTACCAATCACAATGCAATCAAATGACATTTTGCCAATTATGGATCAAATATTGAATATAAAATCCCGGGGTTAAATCATTAAGACGTAAATTGTGAAAATGTTCAATTCTTCCCACTGTCATTTAATGTCACCTTGAACGACATTGATGTGCTTTTTTCGTTTCCTAGAAAATCATGCTTTTAGCGGCGGAATACTCTCTTTCAAAATGAAATGCAAAAACATTGCCAATTTCTGTGACACGCGTAGTGGAAAGAAGAATGCCAAATGGCAGTAAAAGTCAGACATTAAGCAATGAACTGAATTAAGCCGAAAGAGATTTTCAATCCATGGGAAAAAAAGTAAGAAAATCATTGCCTACGCAGAAATGCATATTCGAATTAATTTTGTCAGAGAGAATCCACAGGATCAAAGGACATGCATACCGTCTGGAGAAGAAGTAAACGAAACGAAAAATAACTTTACAACAGCTTGTAATGTGAAACAAGATAAAGATTTCTCAGACAAGTGGTGAATAAGCTGAAATTCTGCTAATTAAGTTTATCATTATGGCATGTCCTCAAATCTTCTTAACAAATAAACCTCATTGAATTAACGTATCAACAAAAACATATCTAGATGGATTTTCTAGTACAGATCACTTTATTAATGCTCCAACTTAATGTACACAGTAAACAAAAGGAGTAGGATCAGGTTTATCTCAATATTCATCTGTAGGTCTGAACAGTATTTCTCATCAACTATCTTGTCATTTATCATTTTCCTGGAGGATATTACCATATTCGCTACTCTAAAGCATTGGAATAATGGCGGTGTTCCGAGAGTCTGAAGAATTCAGTTGTGGCTCCACTTCTGAAAGAAAGTAAAATGAAGACCACATAAACAGCTACAGAGCAGTTGCTTTGATACCTCATGTTAGGAACGTATTGGAAAAAAAAACAAGTATAAGAACGTCTGTTGTGGAGGAACATAAAAATCCATCATGTACGACGGGCTGTTTTAAATAATTGTCAGAGCACAACAAAACATATTGTAAAGCTTACCAACCAAATCAAGCTTTCTCGTAGAAAAATATCAAGAAAGCGTATGATAGTGTTTGGCATTTCATGTTACTTTATAAACTAAAAATGAAGTTTTTGGCATTTTAGTAAATTTTAAAGCATTTCACAAGATAAAACTAATTGAACAAGAATTTGACAAAAGTAATTCAAATTACTAACAGATCTCTATGAGTATTCCCCAAGTATCAGTCGATGTCCTTATTTTATTTCCGTTCCTTTTATTCTTCCAAATGCGATGTAAAAAGCCACCTAAGTAGTCTCATATGGGGACTATATTGCATCATGGATGAACACTAATATTAGAGGAAAAACTCGAATAATGCACATTGAAAATTGCTAAATAAAGCACGTAAAAGACTCCAAGCTCTTCGAATTATTAACTATTTGCTCTATGGACGAAGCACCAAAAATTTTTCAACATCCGCCTCTTGCTTTCGTCTGATGGACATTTACACAAGATACACTTTTTCCGTGAAAAACCCTTTAAACGAAGATACAAAGTTTAGAAAGCAAAACAGATGAATTAGGCCTAGTGGACCCAGTTCATAAATAAGTGTTACAAGGCAGCAAATACTGTATCTCTGAAACAGCAAATAAATTAAGATTATGTCAAAATAATTATGTTGTGATTAGTTTTCGAATAAAAAGATTCGGTCATCAATGGAATTGTCATGGATTCAAGAGATTTCCAAACAAGCGAGCGAGAGAGAGAGAGAGAGAGAGAGAGAGAGAGAGAGAGAGAGAGAGAGAGAGAGAGAGAGAGAGAGAGAGTGAGTGATAGAGAGCATATATACATATACATGTTTGTCTCTCTCTCTCTCTCTCTCTCTCTCTCTCTCTCTCTCTCTCTCTCTCTCTCTCTCTCTCTATATATATATATATATATATAT
The DNA here is from genome assembly GCA_018398815.1 of Conus ventricosus. Lineage (NCBI taxonomy): Eukaryota > Metazoa > Mollusca > Gastropoda > Neogastropoda > Conidae > Conus > Conus ventricosus. Next base: position 136,438,061 of record CM031597.1, on the reverse strand, counting down.
ATATATCATGAACAATATAAAAGTGTCCTTACAAAATCGGAAAATGCTCAACCCCTTGGGGAGCAACATCTGTTAAAAATATTTTAAAAAATGAAGTATTAAAATCAGATTTTAATACTTCATAATTTTTTTTAACAATATATATATATATATATATTGAATTATAAACAAAGCTTGCTCTTATGTCTTAGATTGAAGAAATAGGGGAGATACGCATTCATATCTGCAGTGGTAGATGATTCTGCCTAACTAACAGTATGTGCTTGAGTGGGTGAATGGGGAAAAATAAAATAAATGCTTCTCAAAATGAGCCTTCAGCAAGCTTATATTCTCCAAGGGGAGAGGAGACATCCTCCAATAGGGAGGGAAACTCACTAACATATAACTCCTGGTCATATACCGATATTCGAAAATTGGTGGTTTCTCCTCAGTGACCGCGGAAAGTGGTAATTTGACTCCTCTGCCTTTTCAGTTTTAAGAAGAATGCAATCCCAGAAAAGGTTGGTGTGCAATACTGTAGTATGTTTGTTGAGTTTTCAAAAAAACCAACCAAAGGTGCCATCTAAGAAGCAATAGAAAATCATAAAAGAGCAAAACAAGCTACATTTTCTTGTGAAAAGTAGAAAATATAAAACGATATCCTCTAAGACACAAGTGCTGAGGGAATTTATTAGTTTGTTGTATTTTAGTCCCTTGAGGATTCATTCCAAGAATTGGCCCTCAGCACTTGTGTCTTAGAGGATATCTTTTTATATTTTCTACTTTTCACAAGAAAATGTAGCTTGTTTTGCTCTTTTATGATTTTCTATTGCTTCTTAGATGGCACCTTTGGTTGGTTTTTTTGAAAACTCAACAAACATACTACAGTATTGCACACCAACCTTTTCTGGGATTGCATTCTTCTTAAAACTGAAAAGGCAGAGGAGTCAAATTACCACTTTCCGCGGTCACTGAGGAGAAACCACCAATTTTCGAAATATCGGTATATGACCAGGAGTTATATGTTAGTGAGTTTCCCTCCCTATTGGAGGATGTCTCCTCTCCCCCTTGGAGAATATAAGCTTGCTGAAGGCTCATTTGAGAAGCATTTATTTTATTTTTCCCCATTCACCCACTCAAGCACATACTGTTAGTTAGGCAGAATCATCTACCACTGCAGATATGAATGCGTATCTCCCCCTATTTCTTCAATCTAAGACATAAGAGCAAGCTTTGTTTATAATTCAATATTTCTTGCAGTCATTGCAACACCAAGCTGCTCTGTAAGTTGCTGGAACGGTGCGGTACTTATCCCTGGAATTTATTAGTTTGTTGTATTTTAGTCCCTTGAGGATTCATTCCAAGAACTGGCCCTCAGAACGTGTGTCTTAGAGGATATCTTTTTATATTTTCTACTTTTCACAAGAAAATGTAGCTTGTTTTGCTCTTTTATGATTTTCTATTGCTTCTTAGATGACACCTTTGGTTGTTTTTTTTTAAAACTCAACAAACATACTACGGTATTGCACACCAACCTTTTCTGGGATTGCATTCTTCTTAAAACTGAAAAGGCAGAGGAGTCAAATTACCACTTTCCGCGGTCACTGAGGAGAAACCACTAAGTTTCGAAATATCGGTATATGACCAGGAGTTATATGTTCGTGAGTTTCCCTCCCTATTGGAGGAGGTCTCCTCTCCCCCTTGGAGAATATTAGCTTGCTGAAGGCATATTTTGAGAAGCATTTATTTTATTTTTCCCCATTCACCCACTCAAGCACATACTGTTAGTTAGGCAGAATTATCTACCACTGCAGATATGAATGCGTATCTCCCCCTATTTCTTCAATCTAAGACATAAGAGCAAGCTTTGTTTATAATTCAATATTTCTTGCAGTCATTGCAACACCAAGCTGCTCTGTAAGTTGCTGGAATGGTGCGGTACTTATCCTTGGAATTTATTAGTTTGTTGTATATATATATATATATATATATATATATATATATATATATATATATATAAAAAATCAGAGTTAAAAAGCCACTCAGAAGGTTAAAAGTGCTCAACCATGTAGGGAGCGACATACCAGTTTAAAATAGGATTTTAAAATGGAAAAATTAAAAACTTACAAGCTTGTTTCAAGCTGAAACGCTCTCCTCAGGGTATACAATTTGGGCACGCCACCGGTGTTTAAATATTGTGGTGTGTGGGCGTGTGAGTTCTGTGCGTGTGGCACGTGGCCTGCCGGTTTTTTCTTTTTTGGGGCGCGTTCAGGGGGACGTGTTACGGAATGGCGCATTGACAAAGATTTCCATTTATGCCTGCAATTGTTTATCATTTCTACTTTAGAGTTCAGAGATGCTAGGTGGGGTTTACATAATATCAGCCACTTTTCTGTAGTACACAAGTTGCATTTTTTAGAAATGTTGTATGGTGTTGCTCTTTTTTATAATTTTCCATGATATGTTGTAATCTATTTTCTTATTTTTAAGCTTCCAAATATATTTACTTAATTCTGTTTGGTTTTTATATTTTTCATTTTTGAAAGACTGTTTATGGTTTGCATATCTGGTTTTAAAATGGTTTGCCGTGATCCCTATGTATGTTTCTTTATCACTGTCTGTTGTTACCATAGCTTGGTACACAATATTGTTGTAGAGACATTTATTATTCAGAGGGCACTGGTCTTTTTTGTGCAATTACAAGATATCCTTCCATCACCCTCTTTGGTTGTGTTGTTTTTGGTTTTATTGGAAGAATCAATTATATTTTTAAGGTTGGGCATACACGAGTATGATAGCTTGACGGTATTTTTGTTGAATATTTTAGATAGTACATGTTCTTTTGGGAATGATGTTTTAAGGATTCTGAGGAATTCTTTTCCTACGTTAGTTTTTGTTCTTCCATCATATGGAGGGTTATACCATATAATTTTTCTTTTCCTGTTTTTCCTGTTGCTGTTCATGTTGTTATCTGGTTATATTGTAATTTGTAGTTGTATTTCCTGCCCTAACATCTACACTGATAAATCTATGATGGACACAACTGACAGAGTTTCAAACCAAACCTAAAAATGTCTACTATGGAAAAGGGCTTTCAGTATATACAGCAGAACTATATAGTATGGTTAGTAGATGTCAGTCCTGCCAGAAACATGAGAGAGGTTTTGGCTTCCAAGCCAAACCCTTCACCATAGAAGTTCGAGCAAGAACCCATGAGCTCATGCAACTCCTTGGGATTTCTGGCAAGGAGGGGACCAGAACCCCACAGAAAATAACAGAGGCAGCTGAAACGATTTTCAGCCGGATCTGGTCAAGAAGGAATAGAAACGAAGTTCATATGACCTAAACGTTTCCCAGCTTAGAAAAGGTGTTCCGCAGGGATGTTTGTAACACATCCATGTACACAGGTAACCACTCGAGACGCCCATACATGCAGAAATTCCTGGTTTGAATCCTGGTTGGGCCAGCAAAATAATTCTGGCAGCAGAAGGGCTTCTAGAAGTCATGACCTGTGTGTGGTAGGCCTCCTTAGAGTGCGGGAAAACTTAGGTTCAAAACATTTATCTTAAGACCTCAGGGAACAGAGGGTCTTCTCTGAAGATCTGCTCTCTCTGTGATTTTCCCATTGGCTTTGAATGACGTATACAATACACTCGTACTCTTTGAACATGATTCTATTTTGTGTGTTGGTTCTAAATCTGATTTTGCGGTCTCTCTGACACTGAGACCGTAAACGCTGGGAAAGATTCGTTTCATTAAATAACGCGCTTATTACATTGTATAATATCTAAACGTACAGGCGTAGACTTCTGTTGGGTTTCATTCCATTCCACTCGAGGTTATGGGCATAGAAGAGAGTCATGTTTAAGGGTGTGGTATTTCATGCCTTTAGTTTGGGAAAAAGGAGGAACACAAGCAGAATCATAAGCCATGGGAGGCAGACAGACACACCGCTGTACACTGCGGACCAGACGGACTGTCCACTCTACAGTGTGAATTAGGCCAACTCACCACTGTACTGTGTCAAGCAGTCTGGCCGCTGCGTCGTGTGAAAGGGCCGCATTCACAGCTTAAATACAGATTGTGAAGCAGAAAGCTGTAGATTGTGAAGCAGAAAGAATAACAGCTGTAGATTGTGAAGCAGAAAGAATAACAGCTGTAGATTGTGAAGCAGAAAGAATAACAGCTGCAGACTGTGAAGCAGAAAGAATAACAGCTGTAGAATGTGATGCAGAAAGAATAACAGCTGTAGATTGTGAAGCAGAAAGACTAGCAGCTGTAGACTGTGAAGCAGAAAGAATAACAGCTGTAGATTGTGAAGCAGAAAGAATAACAGCTGTAGATTGTGAAGCAGAAAGACTACCATCTGCACAGTGTCAGATACAGACAGAGTGACCATTGAACGGCATGAAGCATACAGGTTCACCCTTGTAAACAGTGCAGCGAGCAGTAGAAATGATGATCACGGAACAGCGTGAAGCATTCACCTCTGTGGTGATAATGTAATGTAATGTAATGTAAAAGGATATTTATAGAGCGCTTTACCTCGCAAGAGCCCAAAGCGCATATTACAGAAAAACATGATAAAAATTCTAATTCTAATTCAAAGCGCAGGCACACACACACACACACACACACACACACACACACACACACACACACACACACACACACACACACACACACACACACACACACACACACACACACCGCCGGGGGGGGGGGGGAACTCTCACACGCAGACAGACACAGGAGCGCTTTCAACACCAGCAAACACGCGCACAGTGGTAACTGGATATCGTTAATCAGTCCGAGGGAAAAGATGTGTCTTTAGGGAGGTTTTAAAAGTCTCTAAAGAGTCCGTGTTACGCAATGAAGAAGGGAGACTATTCCACAGAGCAGGTGCCTGGTAAGAGAAAGATCGTTGGCCTGAAGTTTTCAGGCGAGCGGAGGAAGCCGAAGCAGACGAGAATCGGTGGATGAGCGTAAGTTGCGAGACGGAACATAGAGATGGAGGAGGTCAGAGAGGTAGGAGGGAGCCAGATTATTCAGTGATTTGAAAACCAGGAGGAGAACTTTAAAGTCAATGCGAGACTGAATTGGGAGCCAGTGTAAGGAAGACAGAATTGGTGATATGTGATCAGATCTAGAGGAGCGGGAGATCAGACGGGCGGCATTGTTCTGAACTTTTTGAAGTTTAGAGATGAGCGTTAAGGGACAACCGGCAAGGAGGGAGTTACAATAGTCGAGCCGAGACAGGACAAAAGCACAGATTAGAGTCTTCAGAGCATTTTGAGTAAGAAAGCGGCGAACTGAGCTCATTCTACGAAGTTCAAGGTAGCAGGACTTGCACACATTAGAGATATGTTGTTTGAAAGAGAGAGTTTGGTCGAGTGTAACGCCGAGGTTACGAACAGACACTGATAGATTTATTTCATTTCCATCAACATTTATAGAACTAGGGAGAGAATGAGTTCTAAAAGTGTGTTTCGAAGCAATGAGGATTATTTCAGTTTTGTCTGCGTTAAGTTGTAGCTTGTTATTGTGCATCCATGATTTAACATCGGTAATGCATGCTTGAGAAGAGGAGATTATTTCATGAAGCTGACTGATATGGGCAGAGATATACAGCTGGTTGTCATCTGAAAAGCTACGGTGAAGGAGAGAGTGTTGGCTGATAATGGCCGAGAGAGGCTGGGTGTACAGCACAAACAAAACCGGTCCCAGGACAGATCCCTGAGGAACACCAAACTGAAGTGCTCTTGCTGGAGACTTAACACCTTTCACTGAAACAGTTTGCGTGCGATCAGAGAGATATGAAGAGAACCAGGAAAGGGCAGAACCAGAAAGACCAAAAGAAGTGTTGAGTCTTGAGAGAAGAATGGAGTGATCTATTGTATCAAAAGCAGCAGACAAATCTAAGAGAGAGAGAAGAGAAACTTTGTTTTCATCAACAGCTGTGAGGAGATCGTTGCTATCTTAAGGAGCGCTGTCTCGGTGCTATGGCCAGCCCGGTAGGCTGACTGGTTAGAGTACAAGAGATTGTTAACAGAGAGAGATGTTCAGACAGTTGGACGAGAACAACTTTTTCAATCAGTTTGGAAAGAAATGGGAGATTAGAGACAGGTCTGTAGTTCTTGAGATTTTCAGGATCTAAGTTTTGCTTCTTCAGGAGAGGTCTGACAACTGCAGATTTGAACAGAGTGGGAAAACAACCTGATTGCAAGAGTCATTGATAATGGATGTAAAGTATGGGAGGAGATCGTCAAGACAGCAGGTAAGAAGGGATGAGAGGGCACGCACACACGCACGCACGCACGCACGCACGCACGCACGCACGCACGCACGCACGCACGCACGCACACACACACACACACACACACACACACACACACACACACACACACACATGCGCGCGCGCGTTCATGCAAACGAATATTCTCGATTTGTCACACCGCGATTTCCATGTTCAAAGTCTGTTTGAATTCAATCAAGGGGAAAAAGTGTCTGTGATTTTTTTTGGTCATCTTTGTACAACAAATTTCATTCCCATCTGAAAAACAGTATCCCAGAAAATGATCTAAGATTGTTGACAGTTTTAACAGGAAGGGAGAAACTTGGTGATGGGTTGTAGCATTGAGGTTTTTCCAATTCTTCTTTTGTACTTTGAAGAGTAACAGAACTAGAAATTCATAGCAGGAAAATCTATTTTCAATCGAAGACTGAGATTTTCGGCATTTTTCTCTCTCTCTCTCTCTCTCTCTCTTCTCTCTCTCTCTCTCTCTCTCTCTCTCTCTCTCTCTCTCTCTCTCTCTCTCTCTCTCTCTGTCTGTCTGTCTGTCTGTCTGTCTGTCTGTCTGTCTGTCTGTCTGCCTGTCTGCCTGTCTCTCTCTCTCTCTTTACACAACCACACTTTAGCGAGCCCTCAGTCTAACATGATCAGGACAGAACGAAGCAACCTAATCCCGATGAGAAAGAAATAGTGACACAAGGTACTTAAATGCAGTGTCACCCACTACCTCACCATTTACCATAAGAATTCAATGCTGAGCATTTTCTGGTATTGTATCAAGGAGAACGTGGGTAGGCTAATCCGTCTCTCAGATTCGTCAGTGGCATACATCATGACTTTACCTGTGATGGACAGGTGGCGAACCATCAACAGAATAAAGACAGCAAAACGCCACTGACCTAACAAATGTGTCAATTATTTCTTCTAGCCTAGGTTCCCAGCTCCAGTCGACTTTTTGTTTTGGTGATAAACAAGCTTGAGGACAGTTCACACTCTGTGCGCTGTTTTTTTTACCAAACGCTTTGAAAAGGTCTGGTAATGAGTGTTAGAAGCACAGCTGGGATTTCCATTCCGCCGAAGAACTTGTCTTGTGCTGATGTCTCTTTCAGTCAGTTGGATAGCCCCTCATCATCGAGGTTGGACAGCCGGATAACAGTTTGCACTGTAACCAGACAGCCAGTATCCACATATTTGCGGTACATCAACTGCCATGGCAAAGTGTCAGCGTCGCGGACTCCCGGCGTAGAGTTCGTGGGTTTGATTCCCATCAGAGCCAGTTCTTTGTGGGATTTTTGCCCCGCTTCGATAGGTTACAAGCCCGGGTTGAGTTTGCTATCAGCTCAATTGGGAAGACAGACACCACAAAATCGAGTTTGATCCAGTTCATGGATGCATCTCTGAGAGTGTTTGTTGATCATGGTGTCGTGATCTTACGATTGTTCATTTTTAGTAAAAAGGCAATCATCTACTCATGTTTGATCAAGACAAGGGAAATCATTC
>CM031597.1:136412790-136425290 GCA_018398815.1 Conus ventricosus | reverse complement strand
GCCGATCTTTGTGAAAATTAGCAGGTATGTTTATTGTAGGTCACGGATGATGCCCGATGTTTTAGTTGCCGTTATAGCCGTTACTAACGGCTGTAACGGCCTGTAACGGGTTTTCTTCTTTATGGAATATCTCAGAAAGTACTTGGCAGATCTTTGTGAAAATTAGCAGTTATGTTTACTATGGGTTACGGATGATGCCCGATTTTTTAGTTTACCGTTATAGCTGTTACTAACAGCTATAACGGTAAACTAAAAAATCGGGCATCATCGGGCATAGCTGTTACTAACAGCTATAACGGCCATAACAGTTTTCTTCTTTATGGAACATCTCAGAAAGCACTTTGACGATCTTTCTGAAAATTTGTAGGTATGCTCATTATTGGTCACGGATGATACCCAATGTTTTAATTTACCGTTGTAGCCGTGACTAACGGCTATAGCGGCCTGTAACGATTTTTCTTCTTTATGGAATATCTTAGAAAATACTTGGCCGATCTTTCTGAAAATGTGCAGGTATGTTCATTAGAGGCGACGAATGATACCCGACGTTTTAGTTTACCGTTATACCTGTTACCAACGGCTGTAATGGTCCATAACGGTTTTTCTCTTTTTTTCTTCTTCTATGAAATGTCACAGAAAGTACTTGGTAGATCTTTGTGAAAATTAGCAGGTATGTTCGTTATGGGTCACGGATCATGCCCGACGTTTAAGATTACCGTTATGGCCGTTACTAACGGCTATAACAACCCAAAACGGTTTTTCTTTTTTATGGAATATCTCAGAAAGTACTTGGCCGATCTTTGTGAAAATTAGCAGGTATGTAAATTCATTATGGGTTACGGATGATGCCCGATGTTTTAGTGTACCCCGTTATAGCCGTTACTAACGGCTGTAATGGCCTGTATCGGTTTTTCTTCTTTATATATAGAATATCTCAAAAAGTACTTGGCCAATCTCTCTGAAGATGTGTAGGTATGTTCATTATGGGTCACGAATAATGCCCAATGTTTTAGTTTATCATTATAGCCGATACTAACGGCTGTAACGGTTTGTAACGGTTTTCCGTCTTTATGGAATGTCTCAGAAAGTATTTGGCCGGTCTTTCTGAACATTTGTAGATATGTTCATTATGGGTCACGAATGATGCCCGATGTTTCAGTTTACCCCTGTTATAGGCGTTACCAACGGCTGTAACGGCCTGTAACTTTTTTTTTCTTAATGGAATATTTCAGAAAGTACATGGCCGATGTTTGTGAAAATTAGCATGCATGTTTATTATGGGTCAGGAATACTGCCCGATGTATTAGTTTACCGTTACAGCGTTAGTAACGGCCCGTAACGGTTTTTCTTCTTATGGAACATCGCCGAAAGTACTTGGCCGATCTTTGTGAAAATTAGCAGGTATGTTTATTATAGGTCACGGATGATGCTCGATGTTTTAGTTTGCCGTTATAGCCGTTACTAACAGCTGTAACGGCCTGTAACGGTTTTTCTTCTTTATGAAATATCTCAGAAAATACTTGGCCGATCTTTCTGAAAATGTGCAGGTATGTTCATCAGAGGCGACGAATGATACCCGACGTTTTAGTTTACCGTTATACCTGTTACCAACGGCTGTAATGGTCCATAACGGGTTTTTTCTTTTTTTCTATGAAATGTCTCAGAAAGTACTTGGCCGATCTTGTGAAAATTAGCAGGTATGTTCGTTATGGGTCACGGATCATGCCCGACGTTTTAGTTTACCGTTATGGCCGCTACTAACGGCAATAACAACCACAACGGTTTTTCTTTTTCATGTAATATCTCAGAATGTACTGGCCGATCTTTCTGAAAATGTGTAGGTATTATGTGTCACGGATGATGCCTGATGTTTTATTTTACCGTTATAGCCGTTACTAATGGCATTAACGGCTCCTAACCGTTTTCCTTCTTCATGGAATATCTCAGAAAGTACGAGGCCGATATTTGTGAAAATTTGTAGGTATGTTCACTATGGGTCGCGGATGATGCCCGATGTTCAAGTTAACCGTTATAGCCGTTACTACCGGCCCATAATGGTTTTCTTCTTTATAGAAAATCTCAGAATGTTCTTGGCGGATCGTTTGAAAATTTGTAGTATATTCATTATAGGTCACAGATGATGGCCGATGTTTACCAGAATAGCCATTACTAACGGTTAGACCAGCCCAAGACGGTTTTTCCTCTTTATGGAATATATCAGCGTAATCAGGATATACTGGGAGTACGTTTATATGCTTTGCATCTTGCTATTGTTTATCAGTGAAAGCGTGCCAGCATTTTATGTGTACATGGGACGAGATGAGAGAGAGAGAGAGAGAGAGAGAGAGAGAGAGAGAGAGAGAGAGAGAGAGAGAGAGAGAGAGAGAGAGAGAGAGAGAGAAGAGACAGAGAGAGAGAGAGAGGAGAGAGAGAGACGAGAGAGAGAGAGAGAGAGAGGAGAGAGAGAGAGAGAGAGAGAGAGAGAGAGAGAGAGAGAGAGAGAGAGAGAGAGAAGAGAGAGAGAGAGAGAGAGAGAGAGGAGAGAGTTTTGTCGTCTCTACCGACCAGACCTAATCAATACACATACTGCATTAAGCAACCATTACGACAGCAAACAACGATTGATTAGTAATTAGTTTAACCAATAATATTCATGTCATTCTTCTTCTTCTTGTTTGTTTTCTTCTTCCAGTTCTTCTTGTTCTCGTTCCTCTTGTTTATGTTCTTGTGCTTGTGTTTGTTGTTGTTGTTGTTGTTGTTGTTGTTGTTGTTGTTGTTGTTGTTGTTGTTGTTTTTGTTGTTTTTGTTGCTCTTCTTCTTGCTCTTGTTCTTGTTCTTCTTCCTTTTAACAGATTGAAATATTATGAAACGTTTGAAATAGATTCATGTAATAGAGAATCAGTTTTGTTTCTAGACAGTTTTTATTGTCTGTTGATGGTTCCTATCTGTGACAAGTCGTATTAGTGTTGCAAACTCATTTGGAATAAATCAAGTCAAAACTGGTAATGTTGAGGACATCTGGGTGCAATGAAGTTACGTTTTGCGATGAGCAGAAAAGTTTTCTGTGAAATATGATTGTTTCTTGACGAGTTCATGTTGTCAAGCGGCCAGTCACCTAGCAACCCGTGCAGTTATACAAAAGATGTTGTGAACAAAAGCAACGTATTGATGCCATATTTCTTATATGAAGCAAGTATAAAATTGTGCCAACACTATACATACCTGCGTGACATAGAGTTTTATCAATACAATGCTGAGTACCCCAATACTAATGAATGGGACTTACACAGTTTCATGCCAAACAACGTTTCACACGTGCAAACCACGACACCAAACATTCAATTTCGAGATGACTGCCTGGAATTTGTATTCAGTGAAATGGAATACTTACCTTGGGCCAATCCGGAAAACATTGTCAGTGTGGAGGGGAAAACATTGTACGTAAAATCAAGTACATTATGTCGATATTGCTGTTTTTGATTGGCGGACCAGCCAACGTCATCAACATGGCGGTGTTTTACAAACAGGGACTCAAGGATCGTGTCAATCTGTGTCTCTTTGCGTTAGCCTTGGCTGATGAAGTGACTCTGGTTGGGTCAATGGTGATTGATGGTGAGCAACTATACCTAGAGTTCACCACAGGAGAAAGGTTTGGTCCGTTTACAACGGCTTTGATGAACAGCAATCTGTTAGTTATCGGTGGATTTAGTTCTGTTTCACCAGTATTGTCAGCTATTATCGCAACAGAGAGGTGTCTGTGTGTGTTTAACCCACTTAAGTTTCAAAGTCTGTTACGCACTAAAACAATGGCAGTCATCATTGTCGTGGTTCATGTACTTGTACTAAGCTTGATCTTCATCGTCTGTTTTCGATACCGTGTCAGCTGTGTTTATGACCCCACGACAGGAATTGTTGTCTTGACAGCTGTTGAAGGGAAGTTCTACCGAGCTCACAAAGAGTTCATTGACCACCTAGACAGTTTTGTACTTGGTGCTGGTCTGCCTTGGCTTGAGATGACAGTGGTGGTGATAACAACCATAATGACAATCGTCAAACTACGACAGATTGTGGCATGGCGCTCCGAGACATCCACAGGACTCTCCTCCCGTGAAGTGGCTCTGACGAAAATGCTTGTCGGAAATTCCGTCTTCTTCATCGCTTGTATTTCTCTTATTTCTTTGATCCGCTTCAGCTGGCTTTTCTTCCCAGAAATGAATGTGGGACGACGCCATCACAACTTGTACCTTTGCAGTCTGTGGGTGTGGCAGATGGTCAGCTCTGTCAACGCCACTTTCAACATGTTTGTGTACTACCTCATGGGCTCGCGCTACAGGGAGACATTATGGGCGCTGTTCGGCAGGAGCTCTAAGAACGTTTGAAGTCAGTGCTCTCTAAAAGTTGGAGGAAAGGCTCTGAGTGTATATGCATAAAAATAATGGTTCATGATTTTTTTGTTCTGTCCACAGAGACCATTTCCTTGCGTCAGTATCTTCATGAACCCAACACAGGAAACATTAAAAGCTCTATTAGTGCCATTAGTGTTCGTTCCTTATGAATGTTTACATCATGCAGGTATATGTACCCATAGCTTTACTTTAGGACCCCTGATTGAACTCCCCCCCCCACACGCACACACACACACACACACACACACACCACACACACACACCACACACACAAAACACACACACACACACACACACACACACACACACACACACACACACACACGCACATACATTTATTACACTCAGTTTGCCACATGTGCAATTCAATTTGAAATGGGCTGGGAGGGGGTTAGGGGGAGGGGGTATTTTCTTGATATGTCAGCCTTTTAAAGCATGCTTTTGCTTATTCCTTGGAAAACGAGTGACCTTAAAATAGTGCAAGATTTGCGACAGCCTCAAGTCGCTCTTGAGGGACGTCCATGACGTTTGCGCTTTGGTGTATTCGACGTTGGTATATTGGGCTTTTGTATTTGGGCGTTAATACTTTGGCTTTCTTCTTAGTCCACTCTTGGATATAGGTTACTGTCACACTATAGAGTCTATTAATCTGAGCATTTTTATTATGTATACTGTGGGCATGATGACTCACAACAGACAGACATACAGACTAACACAGGACGGGTGAAAAGTTGACAGGTTGAGGATTGGTATGGCCTCTCTCTCTCTCTCTCTCTCTCTCTCTCTCTCTCTCTCTCTCTTCTCCCCTCTCTCTCTCTCTCTTGTGTGTGTGTGTTGTGTGTGGTGTGTCTCTCTCTCTCTCTGTCTCTCTCTGTCTGTCTGTCTCTCTCTCTCTGTGTCTCTCTCTTCTTTGATGGCTTGAGATATGATCACTTTGCACGTGCACAGGGCACGTTGGTTGAAAGTGAGCAATTTGGCAGTTAGTTGTGTTGTGGCCACTGGTTCGACATGTAGCAGCCTGGAGAGCCATGTGTGGAAAGATCATTGCTTAACCCAGCCATAGGGCTGCTGTACACTCAATGTGAAGATTATTGTTTAACCCAGCCGTAGGCCTGGTGTATAGTCAGTGTGTAGAGTTAGTCTCTGCTGGAGGGTAGGTGAAGTTGTGCAGTGGTCACTGTGTGATGGCAGTTGTCCAGTGTTGAGCTAGTGGGATGTTCGTCAGTATGTGCTGACTTTGTTCAGCAAGCAGGGGTAGGCCCGCAAGTCTGTGTGCCTGGCCTGTGATCCTGTGGAGATTCTCTGTTTCATCAATCTGCCTGACCAGTTCCTGGGCTGACCGCAGGATTCAATGGCAGTGCTTGTCTGAGAGCACCACCCCTTTTTTTCCCGGTGAGTCTTAGTGTGGAGGCACCGAGCTGGAGTGCCCACAGTGGTGTGAGAGGCCAGCTACCAGAGGCGGACCCTACAGCCTGCAGCGCCTGTGACTCGGCCTTCCCTAGCCGCAGTCCAGAGACAACCCCCATCAGTTGCTGATCCAGCCCTGTACTCGGGTGACCCCTGCAGGCCTTCGTCACACCCGAACGCCTGCCGACCAATTCGCACACAGGCAGGTGCCTCAAAGCATCTCCGGCAGCTGAGGTCCTGTCGACCCCTGATTGTGCCTGGGTAAGGCATCAGGAATCCAGTCACTCACCAAGGTTCTCCGTGGAAAAGTCCTGTGCCGGTGAGGTATTAGGTGTTCAAAAGCTGCCGAGTCTGTAGCAGGGTGGAGTACCTGCCACCCACCCTGGTGCCTGTGCGTGAGATGTGAGGAGGAGAGATCGACGAGTCGAGTTTCAGCACAGTCAGTGCAAGTGTGGTGCCCACGTGATGCCCTTCAGGAGTTGATGGTGGTCCGGTGATGGGTACTGGGTAGCACTACCGGGAATTTTGTCGTAGGCTTCATCTTCGTCGTCGTCTTCACCTTCGCCATCGTCTTCATGTTCGTTGTAGTCCTCATCTTTGTCGTCGTCTTCATCTTCGCCATCGTCTTCATGTTCGTTGTAGTCCTCATCTTCGTCGTCGTCTTCATCTTCGCCATCGTCTTCATGTTCGTTGTAGTTCTCATCTTCGTCGTCGTCTTCATCTTCGTCATCGTCCTTTCGTCTTCAATTTAGTCGTCACCATTAGTCGGCCACATTAAAAAAAGAAGTTGTTTTGTTGACAATTCCTATTTTGCAAATTGTATTTTATTGGTGTATTTGAATGATGTCGCTATGTTGATGTGATTGTAATATGTTGGACCGTAAATAGATTTGGTTGCATGAGGTGACATACAGTCAGTCTAGCCAGTTAGGGGAGAATACGGGAGGAAAGGATCATAAGTGTCTGTCACGACCGGCCCCTGGAGGTCTGCCCTGACAGGATCGTCTAGATGGGAGTGAAGGGAGTGACTGACCTCACACGCTCCGCAAGAGAACACACAAGAAAGATTACAATACAATACACCATTTATTCACACCAATACACACAGAGTCACAAATAAGCATTTCACACACAACAACATACACATAGTCACAATTAAGCATTTCAACACACACAAAAAACACATAATCACAAATAAGCATTTCAATACACATTCATTTGTTCCTTCCCGTTGTTCCCCCCACCCCTGCCTCTCCAAAGTTCACTGGGAGCATCATGTCCATCGGGTGTCCACGACGGGCCTGTTTTGAATAGTCTTTCGGTGCCGACACTCTCAGCACACACCTACAACACTTCCACTAGCACGACACAGAGCTAACCACACTCGCTTAGCTGTCACATGGGCTGCATGAAGTCTGAAGACAGCGTAGAAACCATCCGTCGGACGAGGCGGTAGTCATTGAAGGTCCCGGACAGGGGTAGGACCATCCAGTGAAGAACGCGCACTCCTCACTCGCTGCGGCCTCAAGAACGTCAGCCCCGGGTGAAGTCAGCGGGAGGAGAAACAAGAAGGGAAAGGAACTGGAAAGGAAAGAAGATACTAGAACCCCGCAGTCAGAAAAAAACCAAAACCCAAACAAACCACGAAACAACTGATGCTTGCCAGCTACCCGTGGGTGACCCAAGAAAGTGGCGGGTCAAGCGACTCTCTGTCCTCTGTCCAGTTGAGAGAACCAGCCGAGCAGATGCGGAAACGCTGACATCCCTCCCCTACAGGCCGACTGCAGGAATGAAGGTACCAATTGTACCTTCGGCGATATGATCGAGAACCAGAACCGGAGCGGGCGCTCCCAGAGACATCTTCCACACAAGTGAAGAGAAAACCTGCCTAACCTATGGCAGCCAACATGCCACCATACTTCACAGAGTGAGAATACCTTAAGCTAAGGGGAATGCTGCACGTGCGGCAGGTAAAAGACAGGTGAAAGGCCGTTAGAGACAGCCAGTTCAAAAGGCACAGCCACCCGTGAACCTGCAGGAATGAATTGCACGGACAGTGAAATTAGAGAGAGAGAGAGAGAGAGAGAGAGAGAGAGAGAGAGAGAGAGAGAGAGAGAGAGAGAGAGAGAGAGAGAGAGAGAGAGAGAGAGAATGAACCTAACCTGAGGTGAACGACATTAAGGTGCAAACACACCACAAGCCACATTAAGGGACTGATTACGACAACAACAACACAATAATAAATGAATAATTCTACCACCCAAGACGGACCAACGTCATAGGCCTCGTGACAAACCCCCCTCCTAAAAGCATCTGTTTCTCTGAGATACAGTGCTCCTTTGAACCTTGACGCATGTGCAAATTCACAACAATGGGGCCGAACCCAACCCTCTGTGATCGACAGAGTACGATAAATCCAGTACAAACATTTCCACGATAGAATTATACAGGGAGATACATAGTACTACACTTATCACTCAACCAAACAGGTTTCGGTGGTCAATACCAGTGCATTCTCTCCAAGGGTACTGTGCAGGGGGCGATCTGTGAGTACATCCTGGAGTTCCTGACATAACCTATGCAATTGTCCTGTCTGAGCCAAGGAAAGATTGGAACCAAAACAAACGTCCCTCCACGAGTCTTCCTCGACGAGAGAACAGTGGGGATGTCCTGAACCACCGATACTGCTCCTCATCGCCACTCTCCACGACGACAGCGGTGTATCCTGCCCGGCACTGAGTTCGCCGCACGTATGCTTTCAGGAGGTTGGCTGATACAAACGTTCCATTCCCTCGCACTCGAATTCAGTAATCCCAATCACCCACACGACTGCAGACCACGAAAGGACCCTGCCAAGCAAGCTGTAGCTTGTTCTTCTTTTGGGGAAGGAGAAACAACACTTCATCACCCGGCTCGAACAACGCTCAACACTGCACTTGTTGTACAAAGCCTTGTACTTGGCTTTTACCACCGCAAATGCTGCTGAGCAAGTTGGCAGGTGTCAGCGATGCGACCCTTGGCGTTGTCTGTTGGCAGACTCGCAACTGCGGCAGTACTGCCTAACCTGAGAGTTCATTCCCGGCCAGAAAAAGTCCTGTCTTACTCGCTCGAGAGTCCGCTTTGAGCCCATATGGCCTGCCATGGGTGAATCATGGGCCTGCCAGAGAATGGATTTCTCTAAGCTTTGAGGAACGACTAACTGCTTGACCACCCGATCTGCCTGAGTGAAGACCCTAAAGAGGATCCCCTTGTGGAGTTTAAAGCTCACCTTGGCATGTCGGGCAGACTGAGGGGACGATCCACCAGTTTTAAGCATTGAACATCCAAGTCCCTGGCCTGAAGACGAACCATGGTAGCAGGATCGGCCCTTGCAAGCACCTCGTCAGATTGGTTGTAGAACAGGACGCATTTCCTGTTCCGCTTTTTGGCTTTGGCGCGTGTGGTAATTTCCCACACACGCCTGTATGGGCAATCCGTAGTCACAGACTGACTGCGTCCATCTGCAAATGTGATGGTATTCCCTATGCGAAGGGAATACAGAGGTCGCTCCACCGCGATGGCCCATACTTCGCCACAGAAGTAGGAGGTAGAGATGGGAATAAGTAATCAAGAAAGGACGGGTGAGGTAAAAACGAGCCTCCAACCCCCACACATCATAATTGGCGCCCCGCTGAGCCTCAGGGGAAACCAATCCTTGTCCACAAAGAGCCGTTACATGCTCACGAATCCCTATGGAGTCGACCAAGGAAGAACCCACAACAGACAGAAACACTGGACACTCTGTACCACCCGAAGCCGGATGGAACACACGTTAGCCATGGCCACGAGGGACGCGGGGAAGGATAAGTCCCATGACTACCAGCGTCTTTAGGGCAATCTTTCCTAACGTGGCCGGGATTGACCACAAAGAAAACTCCAGTCGGGGTGCTGAGGTCCTCCGATGACTGCCTGCCTTTTCGACCCGCTAGCAGTCCGTGGCGCCTTACTGCCACTAATTCCTGTGAGGGGTCTTTTCCTGTCCGTATCTGGCGATGCCCGAACGCACTATGGCTTCAGAGCCAACTACCTCAGCAGTACAAATGCAGGCCGTGAAATCCTTAGGTGGCTGTCTCGTCTATAACGATGCCTCAACTCTGGGACAACAGTGTTGGCCAAGCTGTTCGACGAGAATCAAAGTCCTCAAGCTCCAGCTTGGGCCAACTTGACGCCAAAAGCCTTGCGTTTTGGGCGGAGCCTGTCTCCAAACTGCACAAAGGCTCGTCCGTTAATTCTTTCTCAGGCACTAACTTCCTCTGTACGTTTCTGGAGTAAGATGGAAACGTTTACGCCAGAGCCAACTGCATGTCTGAATAAGACGAGCGCCTTCATATAGAGCTACCACACACTCCTTGCAGGCAACCAGCTAAGTCCAGAAAAAAGGTGCATGGCCTTATGTTCCTCGGACAATTGGTAACGAACTAGCTACAAACGTCAAAGTGCTTCTCCAAGAACATATCAATGTCCTCACAGGGTTTGAACTCTAAGCTTTAAATTTTGGGCCTCTACTCTATCATTGTCCTGTCGATTAACCCCCTGATTTACAGATGCGGGAGTCCGCGAAAGAAATTGTTTCCATCTCTTCCCTACGTTGTGCTGCTTCCTTCACGAAGGAGGCTAACTCATGTTGATAAACGCTCTTCATTTTTGATCATCTCTTCCTTACGAAGGGCTGTCCTGTCTGCAGCCCACTTCCCCAATCAGAGGTGTTGCCTCTTCCCCTAGCAGAGTTTCCTGTCTGGCAGCCTCTTCCCTACGCAGAGTTGCCTCTTCCCTATCAGAGTTTTCTGTCTGGCAGCCTGCCCTACACAGATTGCCTCTTTCCATGCAGAGTTCATGTCTGCAGCCTCTCTTTCCCTACGCCCGAGTTTCCTGTCTGGCAGTCACCTTCTCTACGCAGAGTTGCCACTTCCTACGCAGATCTTCCATCCACCTAACTCTTCCCGACGGAGGGCTCCTTCTGACAGCATCCTCTCGTCGCTGCCGCTCCAGAAACATCAGGACGGAGGCTAAGATCCTGAGCAGGAATCACCACTCCCGACACGGGAGGATGATCCCTTTGGCCCGTCCCTTGGGTCTCGACTTTCCCATGAGGAAAGTCCCCCCGGGGCATGCTCCTTATGAGGGAAGCATGGAGGGGAAAGGGGGTTTTTCGGCATCCGCGACCCAACAGAAGCCCACAGTTGTCTAGCTATACTCTGACCTTCCGAGCGGAGTGTCAAGTGGGGTCCCCAGCAGAGAGATCCCCTAGCGAAGAAGTAGCGAAAGTATTTCGCGGGACTATGGGGCTACAGCACTGGAATAGGTAAAGTCCCTGTAAGTCAAAGTACTGGTACTAAACAGTAGGGAACACATTTTGAAGACCTTTCTTCTTCAAACGCCATACCGCCATACCGCCAGCCCCGGGACGTTGCCATGACAATTTATATCCTACGGTTCTCAAACAAGGGAAAGACCATTCCACTTAAAAAAAAACAGATACCGCGCGAATATTTCCACGCCCTCTTGGTGACCGACTGTGAGAACAGCAAATCAACAGTGTCAACATACAATCTTTATTGAAACGAAAAAGACCAAAAGACTCCCGTGACCAAGTTACCTTTGTGGCCCTTTCTCAAAAAACAAGAGCGACAAGACAGTGAAGTTCACTAGTTAACAAAGAGCAAAAAAACATTCAAAATAAAAGATAATACATAAAGAGAAAAAGTCAAGGCTCCCTCCCACTCTGGCAACACCGCCTCCATAACACGAGCAACAGTGCGGTGGGCTTCACCGACAAATAAATGACAGAAAGAATACGGAGAAAGGAAAAATGACACTAACGTCCGATTAAAACCAAACTGTACACAATAACCACCAGGTACAATTTTTGAAAGCGATTCAAGTTCAGGTCGCGAACCTGGCAGTTCGTCAAAATGAAAAGCTAATTTTTACCACTGACCACCCCTCACACTCTACGGAACGGCAGAAGCGTCAAAATAGGAAAAAGACTAGTTACCTACAAAACAGGAATGGCAACGAGTGGCGACAGAAAGGCAAGTCTACGGGCCTCATCTGCGTGGGCACTCGGGGGAAAGAGGAGGTCGGATGCGGGCCCATTTCCTTCGTCTCAACTCGATCCCCCACCGTCACACCAGATGTTCATTCAGGCCACAAGAGACTCCGTACATGCTAGAGTTACCCAGACCAACCTCCCCCAAAGAAACACGACAAACTGACTAAACATATACAAAACAGAACTAGACAAAGTACTCCACGAAACGAGAGAGACAGTCAGAACCCTTTACATCCCGGACGGGGCCCCCCCATATGCACGACCGGCCCCTGGAGGTCTGCCTGAAGGATCGGTCTAGAAGGGAGAAAGGGAGTGACTGACCTCACACGCTCCGCAAGAGAACACACAAGAAAGATTACAATTTCAATACACCATTTATTCACACCAATACAAACATAGTCACAAATAAGCATTTCAACACACAAACATACACATAGTCACAATTAAGCATTTCAACACACCACAAAAACCACATATCACAAATAAGCTTTCAATAACATTTATTTTTCCTTCCCGTTGTTCCCCTCACCCCCCACCCCCTCCCCAAGTTTACTGGGAGCTTCCTTGGGGTTTTCCCAAATTTCGGGGGGCCAATC
>CM031597.1:136398350-136412690 GCA_018398815.1 Conus ventricosus | reverse complement strand
GTTACAAGGAAGCCAGATGGGAAAATCTTCATTGAACACTGTCAGACTAATAAACGCAAAATGTTTTTTGGAAAAAGAATAACACATCTTTGGAATGATCTACCAACTAACATCAAGTTTGCACAATCTACTAACTCATTTAAAAATCTCCTTGATGCAGATCATAAATTCACTAAATTGTTATTTGAATTTGATTAATAAACCAATATGCGCATACGCAACAAACCAATTCAGAATACTAAACAATACATGGATGGGGATTCAAGAAAGGCCGCGGGCCTAGGCTACGTATATATCAGCCTGTCCGCTTACTACTACTACACAGTCCACACTGGGCCAAAGAAAGTTGCGCTAATCAAACGATGTGTCAACAAAGTCCTGATCAAGAGATAAGCACAAATCTCGCGGCCTATATATACGCTAATCAAGTATACTATACCATCTTCTACATGCTAACATACAAACTTGTACATCTGACTACTTTAGTAATTATGCATTCTTACCAAGAACTTGAATTCAATCGATCTTCACGATCGCTGCTGGCAAGTACGGTCGAGTCAGTGTCGGCTGGATCCGTGGACTCGTCTGCGTAAGGTTCGAATTGGTATGGCCTTACAAATTCATCTGGTCCTTCAATAGATGCACTGTCGTTGGTATCTGACGCAGAAGGGTCGTAATCACTGCTTTCACATGACAAGCACAACTCGGCCATCTTCCGCAGGTTACATGATGCTACGTCACAAGAAAGGGACGCTACTATAAATCTTTTTCGTGTTGTTATCGTTCTTGCTCAAAATTCCAGGTGCGAATTGCGAACTTCGGTGATCGATATCTCATGATCTGATGATCAACGAAATGTAAACTGGGTACTTTTGGGGTTACTGTATCCATAACTATCCAAAAGTGAAAGAATAATTCGTGTCTCTTGTAGTCCTTTAAGGTGCAAACACACCACAAGCCACATTAAGGGACTGATACACGACAACAACAACAACAATAAATAAATGAATAATTCTACCACCCAAGACGGACCAACGTCATAGGCCTCGTGACAGTGTCAGTCAGTCGTCTCTCTTGTGTTCCCCCTTTCTAGAATCCCTGCACATCATATGCCATCCATTTGAGTCCCAGTAGTTGAGGGATTTCAAGTCACTCATTGAGAGCCAGGCTGGGTCCCTACAGCCCGTTCTTGCATAGTTGGTGGCACTACCCTGGTGCTGCTGTGTCATTCACTGTTGCGTCAACACTCTAGGTCCCTAACGCTTGCACTCAGTGGCTAGCCTCGCCTTCCTGATGCGACGCTAAACCTGAGTGTTTCCGTTAGTGGCAGAGAATCCATACTCTAAAGGTCTCGGGGTAGCTGCACCATCAGTGTCCTACGAAGAGGAGTCGATCGCAGTGGTTGTGGGTTGTTTCCCATTGGCTATGGTACCGGCAATGGTTCTTCATTTGTTATTATTGTTTGCTTTACCCTTATTTTTTTTTAGTGATGTATGTGTAAATAAAGTGTTTGGAAAATATAGTTTTGTTTTGTGTGTGTTTTGTCCGGGGAAAATAAAGAGAGGTGAGAGTGGTGGGACGTCCGGCTTAGCGACCGTGACAGTTACCCGTTCGTAGGCTGGACAATAAGCTTGAACTCAAGCACACCCATAAAGTCACACACACACACACACACACACACACACACACACACACACACACACACGAGAGAGAGAGAGAGAGAGAGAGAGAGAGAGAGGAGAGAGAGAGAGGAGAGAGAGAGAGAGAGAGAGAGAGAGAGAGAGAGACACAGAGACAGAGACACAGAGACAGAGACAGAGACAGACAGACAGACAGAGACACGAAAAGAGACGGGGTGGAAGGGATGTTGGTTGTGTGCGTGCAAGTGTTGGTAAGCTGCATCATTAATTATTAAAAAAAGAATTAAACGAACAACAACAACAACAACAACAAAATAAACGAGGTAAACGTTTTGCAGTTACTTTTAGCGCATACTGCCACGTGGTAGGCCTACAGTCGGTTCTGTTGGTGATTTGATGGTTGTCTCGTTACTTACTGTCTAAACCAAGAATCAGACAGCTGAAGTCGGGCATCACATTTTCAGAAATATCAGTTCCACCCCGTATTGATATATATAGGGTAGGTGGGCGAATGAGTGAATGGGTGTGGGGTGAGATGGGGAGTTGGATGGGGGTGTGGAGTCGGGTGATCTGGGGGGCTGGGTGGGTTGGGGTGATGGTGAGGGGCCTGACACCCCCCTGAATTTCCCCCCATCCCCGCCCCCTCCGCTCCTCCCAGCCTTCTTAGAAAGAAATTGCAAATTTGCGAACGTGGTTATCATTGTGAGCTTGACGTCATTGTAGGGTTCATAGAAAAACGTCATTATACTGATAATGATCTCTGCAATAATAATAATAATAATAATAATAATAATAATAATAATAATAATAATAATAATAATAATGTATAATACGTATATAGCGCATTTCTTGTTGTACAACTCAATGCGCTTACATCCACCATTTGCACTTATTCATACAATATTCATGCACACAGCAAAAAGAAAATACACAATGGCAGACGCACCTACATGCCTCACCGAACTTGTTGTGCAATGCATCCCCCCCCCCCCCCCCCCCACTCCGCTCCTCCCAGCCGTCTTAGAAAGAAATTGAAAATTTGCGAACGTGGTTATCATTGTGAGCTTGACGTCATTGTAGGGTTCATAGAAAAACGTCATTATACTGATGATGATCTCTGCAATGCGTCACTGTCAATGAGCATCGATAAAGGCAATCGCCGAAATATTGGCAGTCCGGAAAAGTGTTGTTGTTTTGTTTTCTTGTGTATGATATTTATATACATATATATATATATAGCGCTGTTCTATTAACACAGAGAATTGTGTTACGTCTGTTTGCGCATTATTCTAAAAGACCCGTAATATTGCATATATTGCTCACACAGAACATCTAAGATGACCCGCAGACCTGTTTAACACAATGCCTCCTAATAGCTTCTTTCTTCGGAAAAACACAGGGAGATCAGGCAGCATGTGCGAATGTTTTTTCCTTTTTTTTCAAAATGAAACTTCAAATTGCTAATGACTGACAGGTATGCCATTTCTTACAAGTCGCCAGGGTATCAGTTTCAAAATAGGTGCAGATGCTTGTTTCATCTCCGGTAGATATTGGATGACTACCCATTTCGGGTTAAAAGGGATTAGCGGTTCGTTGAACAAAACTCACGGGGGTGGAACTGATTTTTCTGAACATGTGATGCCCGACTTCAGTTGTCTGATTCTTGGTTGAGACAGTAAGTAACGAGACAACCATCAGATCACCAACAGAACCGACTTACCACGTGGCAGTATGCATAGACATTCTCACATTAAGTGCAGTCTTTGCATGGATGAGACTTTTTCCATGAAAAGGAATTTTCTCAAAGCTGAGGTTTTACTGTAGCATAACACTCAGCTGGGATCTCTCTCTCTCTCTCTCTCTCTCTCTCTCTCTCTCTCTCTCTCTCTCTCTCTCTCTCTGTATGTGTGTGTGTGTGTGTGTGTGTGTGTGTGTGTGTGTGTGTGTGTGTGTGTGTGTGTGTGTATGTATGTCTGTTGTGTGTGTGTGTGTGTGTGTGTGTGTGTGTGTGTGTGTGTGTGTGTGTGTGTGTGTGTGCGCGTGCGCGTTGTGTGTTGTGTGTGTGTGTGTGTGTGTGTGTGTGTGTGTGTGTGTGTGTGTGTGTGTGTGTGTGCGTGCGTTGTGTGTGTGTGTGTGTGTGTGTGTGTGTGTGTGTGTGTGTGTGTGTGTGTGTGTGTGTGTGTGTGTGTGTGTGTGCGTTGTGTGTGTGTGTGTGTGTGTGTGTGTGTGTGTGTGTGTGTGTGTGTGTGTGTGTGTGTGTGTGTGTGAGTGTTTGTGTGTGTGCCCTGTTGTGTGTGTGTGTGTGTGCGTACGCGCGCGCGCGCGTGTGTGTGTGTGTGTGCGTGCATGCGTACATGCGTGCGTGCGTGTGTGTGTGTGTGTGTGTGTGTGTGTGTGTGTGTGTGTGTGTGTGTGTGTGTGTGTGTGTGTGTGTGTGTGTGTATGAGTGTGTGTGTATGTCTGTGTGTGTGTGCGCGTGCGTGTGTGTTTATATGTATACTACTGTTATGGATTATTGTAAAAGATGAAACAAAGTACAATAGTCGACGTATATTAGAGAAATACTATCGTTGTAAAAACACTTCTTCATGTTTTCCATACCACCATTGTCATGAAATGAACTATTCGACTATTTAATACACTTAAAACAGCCAGGGACAAGGGATTTAGACGGAATTGATGATAAGATACTTAAAATCGCTTCATTGGTTATTGCTAATACACTTACGTACACTTATGTTTGTGTATTAATAAAAGTCAGTTTCTCTTGAAATCTAAACAAGCAAAAGTTATACCTTTATGTAAAAAAAGGTAATTCCACTAATCTCTCAAACTATAGACCTATCTTAATATTATGTCTTTTTTTTCTAAACCCCTCGGGAAAACTTCTTCAAACACACCTGTATTTTCATCTTAAACATTACGATCTCATTCATGATTTCGACAAAATCACTCTTGTCACACTGCTCTTGTACAATTTATGGAAAGAGGTCTGAACGAATATAAAAAATAATGCCCTTACTGGAATTCGGTTTGTAGATTTTGCGAAAGCATTTAACGTTACGAATCCCTTCTGATAAAAAAAGCTTACGTGTTACAAAGTATCGAATACAGCCAACAAGATAAAGTTATATGTGCAAGGATTGGAAAAAAGTAATCCACCTTACTAAAAGATCTCTACGGGTATTCCCCAAGGATCAATTGATGTCCTTAATTTATTTCCATTTCTTTTAATCTTTCAAATGCAATATAAAAAGTCGCCTAAGCAGCCTTATATGAGGATCATATTGCATCATGGATGAACACTAACATAAGAGAGAAAAAAAATCGAATAACGCGCATTGAAAAATACAAATAAAGCAAATAAAAACTCTAAGCTCTTAGAATTAACAACTATAAGCCATATGGACAGAGTATTAAAACATTTTTACATCCACCTCTCGCTTTCGTCCGACTGTCATTAAAACTTGCGCAATAGCGTACATGATGTTACAGAGTTTAGAAAGCAAAACGGATAAGTTAGGCCTAGTGGACCTAGTTCATAGATAAGTGTACAAGGCGTCAAATATTGTATATCTGAAAGAGCAAAGAAGCATAGATGTGTCAAAATAAGTTCTCCAAGTTTTCTTTTCGAATAAAAAAATCAGTCACCGATGGCATTTTCACGGATTCAAAAGATGATTTCCAAACGAGCGAGCGAGCAAGCTAGAGAGAGAGAGAGAGAGAGAGAGAGAGAGAGAGAGAGAGAGAGAGAGAGAGAGAGAGAGAGAGAGAGAGAGAGTTATAAGAATGCCAGTCTAGCCAAAGACGTGAGGGATTATGGCTTCCATTACATAGTATAACATCTAAAGGTATAGGCGCAGACTTCTGTTGGGTTTCACAACATTCCGCAGGAGTGTATCGGCATAGACGAGAGTCATGTTTAAAGGGTGAGATAATAACGAAAGGAAATGATGAGCTGCTGTCTGCCTTTATTCTGGAAAAAAAGAGGAACACAAGCAGAATCATAAGCCATGGGAGGCCGACAGACACACCGCTGTACACTGCGGACCAGACGGACTGTCCACTCTACAGTGTGAAGTAGACCAACTCACCACTGTACTGTGTGAAGCAGTCTGGCCGCTGCGTCGTGTGAAACGAACGCATTCACTGCTTAAATGCATGAAGCATACAGACTGAAGCAAAATGAAAGGTACATTGTAAAATGGGCAGAATTATAACTGTCATTTTGAGAAGCAGACAGACTCACTTCTGTGCAAAGGAAAGAAAAAATGACTTGTACAGTGTAAAACGGAAAGAATTATAACTGTCATGTTGAGAAGACAAACTCACTGCTGTACAGAATGAAGCAGATGGATTAACCAATGGAAGGGAGAACACTAGCAGCTGTAAATTGTCAAACAGAAAGACTGACAGTTGATTGTGAAACAGACAGACTAACAGCTATACATTGCGAAGCAGAAAGACTACCATCTGCACAGTGTGAGATACAGACAGAGTGACCATTGAACGGCATGAAGCATACAGGTTCACCTTGTAAACAGTGCAGCGAGCAGCAGAAATGATGATCATTGAACAACGTGAAACACTCACCTCTGTGGTGATAAGCAGCCAGACACCCATCCACCCAACTTATCTACAGAATTTCACAGTCAGTCAACATCCTAGACATCACCATCTCCCTCGAAGATGGCCTTCTCAAAACTTCCATTTTCTACACATGCATACCTAGACTACACATCCTCCCACCACCCATACACAAAAGACAGCATTCCATATTCACAATTTCTCCATCTTTGCAGTTCCACCCACACACCCTCCACATTTGAATGATTCTCAAATCCAATTGGCACATTGTACAAAACCACAAACCCGCCTTGCATACCAGACCTATGATCACGTTCAAACGTGATAAAAACCTAAAAGATCTCCACGTGCAGTCCAAATGGAACAGAATCTCCACACCTACACCACCAGGCACTCACCCCTGCTCGAAACCTAATTGCAAAATCTGCCCCTTCACCAAACCAGACACCATCCTACAGGGCCCCAAGGACTCCTTCACTATTAAACACACATTCTCCTGCCAGAGCCGCAACATCGTAGACGCCATTCACTGTCAGCTGTGTGGCAAGATCTATATAGGTGAAACATTCCGCACACTTGAGACTTGCATCTCTGAACACCTGGCGACATCCGCCACCACCGACCCACACCCGTTGCCCTACATTTCAACCACTTCCAACACAACACCAACCATGTCTTGGCACTTTGGAAATCACAGAGTGACAACTTTGAGCGCACTACACAAGCGACCCATCTCATTGCCAAACTCGGTACGCTACAGCCCCAAGGCATCAGCATCCAACTGTAACACAGATATGCATACCACTACTTCAACACCAGTCGGCTATATCTTCCAGTAACACACACACACACATACATAATACACGTACACACACCCCACCACCATACCACGCCACTACCCACCTCACATAGAAGTTGCATCCACCCATCATTTATTTATTTAATTTCATTTCCTTTTATTTAATTCTGTTTTATCTATTTATTATATATTTTTTAAAATGTAGTTATTTATTTTACTTTATTTATTAAAAAAATTAATTTATTTTTTTATTTATTATTTCTAAAACTTTCCAACAAAGTAATAAATTCCAAGGATAAGTATCGAGCACCATTCCAGCAACTTACAGAGCAGCTTGGTGTTGCAACGACTGCAAGAAATATTGAATTATAAACAAAGCTTGCTCTTATGTCTTAGATTGAAGAAATAGGGGGAGATAAGCATTCATATCTGCAGTGGTAGATAATTCTGCCTAAGCACAGTGCTTGAGTGGGTGAATGGGGAAAAATAAAATAAATACTTCTCAACATGAGCCTTCAGCTAGCTTATAGTCTCCAAGGGGGAGACAATCTCCAATAGGGAGGTTAACTCACTAACATATAACCCCTGGTCAGATACGGATATTTCGAAACCTGATTGTTTCTCCTCAGTGAGCGCGGAAAGTGGTAATTTGACTCCTCTGCCTTTTCGGGTTTAAGAAGAATGCTATCCCAGAAAAGGCTGGTGTGCAATGCCGTCGTATGTTTGTTGAGTTTTCAAAAAAACAACCAAAGGTGCCACCTAAGAAGCAAATGAAAATCACGAAAGAGCAAAACAAACTACATTTTCTTGTGAAAAGTATAAAATGTAAAAAGATAACCTCTTAAGACACAAGTGCTGAGGGCCAGTTCTTGGAATGAATCCGCAAGGGACTAAATTACAACAAAGTAATAAATTCCAAGGATAAGTATCGAGCACCATTCCAGCAACTTACAGAGCAGCTTGGTGTTGCAATGTCTGCAAGAAATCTTGAATTATAAACAAAGCTTGCTCTTATGTCAAGGAGTCAAATTAGCACTTTCCGCGGTCACTGAGGAGAAACAATCAGGTTTCGAAATATCAGTATCTGACCAGGAGTTATATGTTAGTGACTAGATAAGTGTCTCTTTTTTTCTTTCTTCATCTTCACTGTCCTAAACGTTATTTGTTTTCTCCTGAAGAAGACCAAAGAGGTCGACATGCATTGCGTCTTGTCCTGTGCTATCATCGTCTGTATCCTTGGTGGTAACTACCCCCCTGGCCCTCTCTTTTTAAATTTTGCTCCATTTTCCGCCCTCAGTCACCTCATTTTCAAACTTAAAGTACACACTGCATAATTTCAAAAGCAGGCAGGTCAATAAACTCACGTCACAGCCATCAAGGGCGCTCAACAGCACTAGGCACTATACTGACACATCAAACATCAAGGGCGCTCAACAACACTAGGTACTATACTGACACATCAAACATCAAGGGCGCTCAACAACACTAAGTACTACACTGACACATCAAACATCAAGGGCGCTCAACAACACTAGGTACTATACTGACACATCAAACATCAAGGGCGCTCAACAACACTAAGTACTACACTGACACATCAAACATCAAGGGCGCTCAACAACACTAGGTACTATACTGACACATCAAACATTTGTTTCCTTGCGCAGGCCAGGCTAGCACCCACAGCAGTGTCACCACAGACAGTCTTTGCACTTGGCCGCGTCCGGCCCGAGTCACACAGTCTTCACACAGTTCAGAAGCCACTCACGGAAGCAGTTCGTGGAGTCCTTCAAGGGACTCCCACACAACAGAAGAAGTTCTCTCACCTTCGTCCCGACGTGGCACTCTGAAGCCCTTTAACACACACGTTGTCTACTGACCATTCCGTCAGCCTCTCTACATCCCTCTGGATGGAGACAGCGGCTGGGCACGGGCTGCACCCCACACCCGGTCGGCAGTCAGCTCCAGGTCGGACACGGAGCTTCACCGACACCTGGGGAACTGATAGCTACCTTCATCATCTCGCCTACTTCCTTCATATTTATCGTTCTTGATTGTCACTAGCAGTCACTCTTCACATAACACATTTTACTGGAATTTGGGCGAAAATACTCATAAAATAACGTACTAAGTTACAATACAGTGGGTCGTTACGAAACAAAAATGTCCTCGATTAACACCATAAGTGCATACATTGAAGAAAAGGATTTCCACATGGGACCCTTTTCAAAGTGCAAAGAATAAAATTATTACATATAAAGAAACGATTTCTATTTGTCCCTTTTATCAAGAAAAGAATGTTCTTACTTTTCCACATCACCATCACTAGACGTGTCCAATTACATATCAAGGAACGATTTCAATTCGTCCCTTTTTATCAGGAAAACTTTTTTTTATCTTTCCACATTATCATCACCAGACGTATCCACAACAGGAATCAGAATACATTTTCCAATAATCTATGCACAATAATTTTCATTGCTCACTTCCAGAGCTCACCAACACTCACATCACTATAGTACTTTAGGGAAAAGATAAACAACACTTTTTTTTTCAACATAACATTGATTTAACTAGATTACTTTTTCCTGATCACATATAAATATACATGTTCTTTTTTCCAGCTACTCACTCCATTCTTCTCATCCACCCTCGACTCACACATTCACTAACCATAACTTCCTACAGTCACCCTATGTCTCGTCAAGTCTTGTTAATCACAAGATATATCAAGGGAATAAATAAATAATTTAGGCTTTACTGAGAACAGTGGACCAGTTTTTGCAGGAAAAACAATCACATAGACAAAGCATGTAGATATCCGAAGAATAAAGAGGGCTCTGGCAGAAATAGTGCAGACAAAGTCAATCAAATTGCAGACGCACAAAGAAACAGATAGCACAGAGCATTCATTTGCATTCATAGCAAACATTAATGATGAAACAAGTTTTAAATCTGTCTTGCTAGATTGCATGTGGAGTTTCAGGATATAGTCTGAATGATGAATCCAAATTTTGTTCATTTGACAGGACATTCAGGTCAGAACAGCACTTCATAGAACTAGCATGCGGAGAGAGATTGAATGTTGCAATGAAAAGAGGGAATGCATAGATAAAATTCAAAGATTCTGATAGTAACACAGTTGACGTTACTTTGAAAAATGTTCTTTTTGTGCCAACATTTCCTCAGAACATGATCATTTTCAGTTCAAGCTGCTTCTAATGAGGGAGTAAGTGTCTCTTTTCAGACTCTGCAGAGCTTGAGTTCAAGGATGTCAAGTTTCCGATAAAAAGGTATGACAATCTGTATTATCTGAGTACAGAGAGCTGAGATAATGATAGCGTTGACACTGTGAATTACACACAGGATCTGCTGAGCTGGCTGGCATGAGATGCTTGGTCACTGCAATGTTGATGAAAGTCTGAAGTTTGAGAGTGTTGTTGATGGCATGAAAGTTGCAGGGAAAACAAAGAAGAGTGACTGTGAAGTGGGTGTGTGATGGAAAAAATGATAAACGAGAAAATTAAGAGTCCGAGTGTGCGTACGACTTCTCCTCTGGAGTTGGTACACACTGATCTTGCTAACCGTATAACCCGGCTTCACATAAAGATTTCAAATGTGCCATTACTTTTACAGATGATTTTTCAGTGCAATGTTTGTGTGCTTTGTTAAAAACATAAGCGACACAGTAGTGACATCAGAAAAGTTCCTTGCTGATTCTGCCCTTACTGGAAGGTGAAATCAATCAGGTCGGACAATCGGACTGAATTTGCCATAGGAGAGTTCAGGGCACTCCTGCGGAAAAACCAGATCAAGCAAGAAATGTCTGCTCCATACTCTCCGCACGAAAATGGGACTGCAGGGAGACACTGGCGCACGATCTTTGAAATGGGTAGATGCATGCTCATTGAAAGGAGAGCTTCCAAAGGAGTGGTGGCCGTATGCAGTACAACTGTTTACA
This sequence comes from Conus ventricosus, assembly GCA_018398815.1. Classification (NCBI taxonomy): domain Eukaryota; kingdom Metazoa; phylum Mollusca; class Gastropoda; order Neogastropoda; family Conidae; genus Conus; species Conus ventricosus. The sequence goes on along the minus strand of CM031597.1, from coordinate 136,401,703 downwards.
ACCGGAAGAGATGCTTCAATACTAGGGTAAAGCAGACTCCTTTTCAGGTGCTGACTGGCTGCAGACCAAACATCTCCAGCATGAGAGGTTTGGGCTGTAACTGTACTGCGTGTTCTCAGCAGAAGCGAAAACTGGATGCAAGATGCAGACAGTGAATAGTTGTGGGCTGTGACTGTACTGCGTGTTCTCAGCAGAAGCGGAAACTGGATGCAAGATGCAGACAGTGAATATTTGTGGGCTGTGACTGTACTGCGTGTTCTCAGCAGAAGCGGAAACTGGATGCAAGATGCAGACAGTGAATATTTGTGGGCTGTGACTGTACTGCGTGTTCTCAGCAGAAGCGGAAACTGGATGCAAGATGCAGACAGTGAATATTTGTGGGCTGTGACTGTACTGCGTGTTCTCAGCAGAAGCGGAAACTGGATGCAAGATGCAGACAGTGAATATTTGTGGGCTGTGACTGTACTGCGTGTTCTCAGCAGAAGCGGAAACTGGATGCAAGATGCAGACAGTGAATAGTTGTGGGCTGTGACTGTACTGCGTGTTCTCCGCAGAAGCGGAAACTGGATGCAAGATGCAGACAGTGAATAGTTGTGGGCTGTGACTGTACTGCGTGTTCTCAGCAGAAGCGGAAACTGGATGCAAGATGCAGACAGTGAATATTTGTGGGCTGTGACTGTACTGCGTGTTCTCAGCAGAAGCGAAAACTGGATGCAAGATGCAGACAGTGAATAGTTGTGGGCTGTGACAAAATGCAGAGCTGCACACCTGGTGTATTTTCCTGACACTGGCAAGGTCATGAGATATAGAGTGGTACATTTGTGTTGAAAGGGAAACTTAGATTAATGCTTTTCAGATGATGATATACTAGTCAAACGCCCTGTCGTTGAAAATGTGCCTGAAGAGCGATCAGAATGTAAACTATGTAAAAGTGTACCATGTGTTGAGAGAGAGAGAGAGAGAGAGAGAGAGAGAGAGAGAGAGAGAGAGAGAGAGAGAGAGAGAGAGAGAGAGAGAGAGAGAGAGAGAGAGACCCTTCAAATCTTTCTGACTGCGACACAAAGTTTGAGGACAAGGATCTAATCATGACGAATGGTCATTTTTGTAACAACTTTTCTGCTTTTCCTCAGGCATACAAAGATGCCACTGAGTCGTCTGATTCAGACTGTTGGAAAGAAGCAATGAAAGAAGAAATCAACTCTCTGAAAGAAAACGATACACACATTATGACCACTCTTCCTGAGGGTAGGCAAGCAGTGGGGAAAATGGGTGTACACAGTCAAAGAAAGCGCAAATGGTTCGAAATCCTACATGGCTCGCTATGTCGCAAAAGGATATACCCAATGAGGAGGGCAGTATTTCCATAAAGCTTTTGCACCTGCTGACATCTGTCCGTGTTCTCATGCAGCTTGCTGCACAATATGATTTAACTTTACATCAGATGGACATGAAAACAGCATAGTTAAATACTCCAATTGACTGCAAAATCTACAGGCAACAACCTGAAGGCATTCATGTGCAGACTGAAAGTGGAAAGAAACTAGTACACAGGTTAAACAAATCACTGTATGGTTTGAAACAGCCTGGCAGGAATTGGAACCAAATGCTGCACAAATTTTTGGCACAAACAGACTGTGCACAGTCTCTCTCAGACAATTGTGTTCACACCAAACGAACTGAGAAACGAATGGTTGTGATCGTTGTTTGTGTTGACGATTTGATTGTTGGTGCAAACAGTGATACTCTGTCGTGTGCAACGAAACACATGTCAATACAAAATTTCAAGATGAAAGACATGGGAACAGTGTCACACTTTTTAGGCATTGACATTGAACAAGGGAATGGCTTTTGTGAAAGATTAACCAAACGAGGAACATTGCAAAGACGCTTGAAAGATATGTCTGATTGTAAAGCAAAAGGTACCCCATGTGAACAAAAACTAGAGTGAGTGAAAGTGAACCTGTTGACTCGCATAAATATTGTGAAATTGTTAGAAGTCTGTTCTGTCTGATGATGGGTACCAGACCTGATATCTGTTGGGATGTTACCAGGCTATCTCAGTGCTTGTCAAACTCCCTACCATGTCACTGGATAGCACTGAAATATATGTTACGGTATCTGAAGGGAACCGCACACTATGAGTGGTGTTACAGAAAGAGTGAGAAAGGCTTGAGTCTCACAGGGTACAGTGATGCTGACTGGTCCTCGTGTGCTGAAGACAGACGCAGCACTGCAGGTTACTGCTTCAGTTTGACAGAAGAGGTCCTCTGATTTCCTGGAAGTCGAGGAAACGGCCAATCGTGGCGCAGTCAACTTCTGAGGCTGAATACACATTGCTCTCACAGCCGTAGTTCAAGAGACTTTGTATCTTAGTCACATCTTGCGTGATATTGGCATTGGATATCAAGATGATTTTCCTTTGATATTTGAAGACAACCAAGGAACAAAATTGCTCTTGCAAATAACAAAGTGAACCGTCAAAGATCAAAGTATATTGATGTCCGATGCCATTCCATGCATTCAGAGTTGAACAGGGGCAAATTTGTAATGAAATGTTGTCCCACCGGTGAAATGCTAGCAGATTTGATGACAAAATCTGCTACCGAAACCCCAGCTGAACAAGTTCAAAACACTTCTGTTTGGAAAATAAGGATTTTGTGCGGACAGATGTTGTACTTGTAGAATGTATTTTCTTTCCGCTTCATGTTACTGTGGTGATCAATTTAGTCGACAATGAATGAATGGAAATCGTTTCGATCAAGTGGGGGTGTTGAACATTGTGTCGTGATCTTACGATTGTCCATTTCTAGTATAAAGACAGCCCTTTACTTATAGTTGACAAAAGCAAGGGAGATCATTCTTCTTCCTTCTGCCATGTAACGGTCGGTGTTCGTTTGCTGCACTTTAATTTTATGTTATGATTTTCTTTATATTCCTTCCCCTCCCCTCCCTCATTTTTTTCCTTTTTTTTTTGCCAGGTCATTAATATAATGACGGAATAAGTCACTTATTTTCCCCACTACTAAATTGTCCAGCATAATCTATCTATCTATCTATCTATCTATCTATCTATCTATCTATCTATCTATCTATCTATATACAAACACATATATACATTATGTATGTATATATTCTCTCTCTCTCTCTCTCTCTCTCTCTCTATATATATATATATATATATATATATATACATATGTATATATGTATCATGCTGAACAATTTAGTAGTAGGTTATACCCCTGATAAGGCCCTTTGCGGTCGGCTGGGCTATAAGCAGCATTACCAGTAGTGGGGAAAATAAGTTCTTCCGTCATAAATTCATAATTGTACAGAGAGAACAATACAGTAGTAGG
>CM031597.1:136383350-136393350 GCA_018398815.1 Conus ventricosus | reverse complement strand
TTCAGCTGGCTCTTATTCCAGAAATGAATGTGGGACGACGCCATCACAACTTGTACCTTTGCAGTCTGTGGGTGTGGCAGATGGTCAGCTTTGTCAACGCCACTTTCAACATGTTTGTGTACTACCTCATGGGCTCGCGCTACAGGGAAACATTTTGGGCGCTGTTCGGCAGGAGCTCTAAGAAAGTTTAAGGGTAAGGGTTCTCTAAAAGATGGAGGAAAGGTTCTTAGAGTATATGTATAAATGAATGATTTGTGATATTCTCTGCTCTGTCAGCAGTGACCATTTCCTTGCGTCAGTATCTTCAGGAACGTAAACACGAAATATAACAAACTCAATCAGTATCATTAGTGTTCGCTGCTTATGAATTTCCACAAGCGTGCAGGTAAGATGCGTCCATACTTTAACTGTAGGAGCCCTGCTGAAACACACACACACACACACACACACACACACACACACACACACACACACACACACACACACACACCACACACACACACACACACCCCACACACTGTCACTGTATAAGACAGTAGACAGAGATATATGTATGAATATACCCCCCCTTTATAACCACCCCTTCCCCTTTTACCTGAGAATACGAACGCCACACACCAAACACACAGACAAAGGAAAATATGGTGCACAAACAGAAAGCTTTATTTGCATTCACACACGCAGTCTCACCAACAGAATAGCAGATGAAAACACCAAGATCTTTACATCCAACACACGCACGCGGTTTCCCCACACGCAAAAATAAAAAACAAAGCAAAAAGGCATCCAACTATACAAATAACATCAATGCGCGACCATCATCACATGGCCCCTTATGCATACCTGTGCACGCATGTGCTGCGCATTCATATGTAATGACCCTTCCCTCAAGAGGCACACACACACACCTCAGCCCACTGAAGGCCAATACCAGAAGAAACAAGGGTGAAGAACTACATCACCTGGTAATCCCGGGCCGGAATATCAAACAAGGTTGATATTCCATCGAACCCGAGATGCCCACGCGATGCTTTAGTATACACCCTCCTTCTCCCAAGCTGTATTCCTTATACTAATTTTTCCATTGGTGTCAGACTATCCCTTCACCCAAGCTCAATCCCCAAAATATCATTTAAAGCACTTAAATTGTTCAAGTGACCCGAAACCCAATCTTGCACTTTACGTATCTCACTCAAAGACCCAGCTGGACACTCGACACATGCACAAAAGAAAAAAACAAACAAACAAGACCCAGCTGGACACTCGACACATGCACAAAAGAAAAAAACAAACAAACAAACAAAAAACAACAACAACAAAACGGCAATACAGTAAGTGTTTTCCAATATCACCACGTAAACGTCTGTCTCTGATTCATCACGCCCTCACATCATTGCACCCGCGCCAGGCAGAGGAATGGGCAGGGATGACAGTGGAGGTGGAGGTAACACGACCCCCCAAACCGAGAAGCCGACCCTCACGGATTCGCTGTGCAGAAGAAAGTAAGAAAACTCGCCGGAACCTGTGAAAAAGGAAATATCTTACTACCACAAAACTATAAAGTTAATTGCTGCTTCACTTAAGTAAACGGTTCTGAGTGTTTTTATTCTTTTAGCATTTCACATTGACTCATTAAATCTCATTAAATATAGTCCTGAGATGTACACGTCACAACCCAAAGAGCGACAGCTGATTGGAATTTTAAACCTTGACTTATACAATCAGCCACCTTGACATCAAAATTCTCTCTCACCAGAAACTTTCCATCACAAATTTAAGCCGACTCCATTGACTTTCCATTTCCATCAACGGCCGCGAACATCATTGTAACCGTTCCTTCGTAACAGTGATTATACTGTCCGAGTTATGTTCCACGACTTCAGTCCCCATCGAAGTTTCCAAGACAATGATTCAGTAAGATCACAAACCATATTTACTCCAACGAACAACCGACCGTTAGTGACTACCAGTACCATTCACAGTTCAGGGCCTATTACCTCATAACATGCTTAATAGAATCATCAAACACATCTCAAGCAAACAAAATACTAGAATTGAACTCGGGTACCCTAATTTCCTAGCAGGCACACTCATAATCCCACAAATGCTAACGGAAATTATCAAGTGCTAGGACAAATTATTACCAATCACGTAAGCTCGACAAGGATTTCCGAGTGCTGCTATACATTACCTTAAACATTGCCTACCGACACCACAATGCTGAGGAAAACTTTTTGAATACTGGCGCACCCCGTCGACTAAAACAAGAACCATATACATACATATACACCAAGAGCAGACTTCTGAGGCACAATTCCTAAGTATCTGAAACATCTTTTTATCATCATCTGCCATTCAATTGTGATAAACTACACCAAGTAATCTGACTGATACTGCTATTGTATTTAACATAATCATTAATTCACCTGCAAATCTTTAATAATAATTAGAAAAAAAACTCTTTTATTAATGGAATAATCCCTAATTTACCTTTCCGCCCATCCAACCCGGTTTGGTTCCAAGCTCAAACACCAAAAGTAAACCTCAACAAGACGTGTCTATCCGAGGTACCACCACTCGTCACCTATCGATCGAAACCTCACACACGCTCAGACACAGCGCATGCAGTCTGCCCTCTGTACCTGCCACGCACCGCGTGACAGACTCTTTCCTTTTAATACTAAAAGTTTCGGTCCTCCGACGCCAACCTACACTCTCAGAATATAACCAATCTTTTTCAAACTTGAAAACAATATTTCTGTACACCTACAACCACTACCAAGTACATCAACATATTATGTCTTAGCACATCAATACCACTGTAAATAATCCACCTATCTGCATCAATGTAGATCCGAAACACACATTGTTTTATTCCTACGCCTAGGGCTTTTTTTGACTTTAAGTTCAAGTTATATGCCCCTTTTTTCTATTCAAACTTCCGCGCATTTAAATTTCCTCCTTCTCTTCTCTCCTCCCACAGAATTTCCCCTTAGTCGAACTCACATAAAAACAAACTTTGCGAATAAAAATAAATAGAAAATCCTCCAGTTCTGGGGACCGAAATACAACAGTTGATGAAACAATGATATCTGCAAACAACCGACTTTACAGCCCTCCCGAATTTCCCCTACTTTACACGCTCACCTTGGTCAAAACAGGAACGACACACACTGGACGACACCCTCAGTCATGGGGACACTGCCAGACAGCCAACGCCCTGGTGGATGCAGAGCCCGTCACTGAACATCGAAACACCGACAGTCAAAAACTCAGGTAGCCAAACCTTCACAAGTCGGTCGAGGGCATACCCAGAACCCCTGCTTCAACAGCAGAAATAAACTAAAGCACTAGGCTAACCCAACCGGGGGGCCGATAGCTCAGTTGGTAGAGCGCCGGACTCGTGATCCTGGGGTTGCGGGTTCGAATTTCGGTATAGGGGGATTTTTCCCTCGGAGTTAACATTGGTTCTGACTCCATCCCCCCTATAGTCGTTCGGATGGGACTATAAACCGAGGTCTAGTCTGTGTCACATGCACTAAAGACCATACACGGACTCTAAAGATCCCGATGCTCATGTCCTAAGACGGGTGAGTACCGGCTACACGAAAAATACACAATGCATGCAACCAGTTGTATGTTAATAATGGTCAACCTGATGACCGCTGAACATTACTGGAAGAAGAAGAAGAAGAACCTTCGCGAATAAAGCCTCAATTCGTACTGACTTGCAGACACACGATGACACCCCGAATTCACCTTAGGAACTCACAGGACAGCACTCACATGCACGGAATCCCCCGATCACATCGAAGAACTCCAGTTTACGAGTGTTCGTTTACGCACGTAAAACACCCTATTCCGGCGAGTTTATGCGTTCTCCTCCTTCCCCCTCCGAGGATTGACAGGTAACCATACTCCCGACAGGAATCACGCACTTCACGTCCACTGCCCACCCAGAAATGGACGGGCCACACTCCACAATTGTCACTGAGGCGACCTGTACCAGTTCGTGCGTCACACACACACACACACACACACACACACACATATTATATATTTATATATATATATATATATATATATATATATATATATATATACACACACACACACACACACACACACACACACGAACGCACGCATGCAGCATGCACGCAGAACGCACGCCAGCACACACACACACACACACGCACGCACGCACGCACACACACACACACACACACACAATGTAATTCGACCAGGTTATCCATTTTACATCCATAGTGTATGTTTTGACAAGGACAGTATTTTGATAATGTTGTATCCTCTAGACTGGCTAGTTTCTCTCTTTCTCAATGAATGAGATGCTACACACAGTGAGAAATATGTAAAGAATCTGTGAAAGAAGTTCGGTAACAACAGAAGAGAATCATCGTAGCAAATCCCGTCAAGAGAACAAATCCACACGAACAAAAGTCGTAGTCCATTTTCAGGACAGATTTGGTTACCAGGTCATTTCAATCGCTAGGAGAGTGTCACCGGAAGACGAGGAATGATTTACTCAGTACGATCACCACAAGAGCTACATGTTTCCCTTAGGATATACGAGAATCAATAATTAATAGTGCGAGAGAAAGTCACCATGGGGCCAATCACCCTCTGTTATGATTAATGCAGGATATAAACCATCTAAAGTCCTATGAATCGGATGAGGTTTCATGACTGTACACATTGCCACGATACTGTGAAGAGGATGATGCAAAGATGAAGCAAGGTTTCATTTTCTTCTCTTACTAGATGAAGCAAGGTTTCATTTTCTTCTCTTACTAGATGAAGCAAGGTTATATTTTCTTCTCTTACTAGATGAAGCAAGGTTTCATTTTCTTCTCTTACTAGATGAAGCAAGGTTTTATTTTCTTCTCTTACTAGATGAAGCAAGGTTTCATTTTCTTCTCTTACTAGATGAAGCAAGGTTTCATTTTCTTCTCTTACTAGATGAAGCAAGGTTTCATTTTCTTCTCTTACTAGATGAAGCAAGGTTTTATTTTCTGCTCTTACTAGATGAAGGAACGTTTTATTTTCTTCTCTTACTAGATGAAGCAAGGTTTTATTTTCTTCTCTTACTAGATGAAGCAAGGTTTTATTTTCTTCTCTAACTAGATGAAACTAGGTTTTATTTTCTTCTCTTACTAGATGAAGCAAGGTTTTATTTTCTTCTCTTACTAGATGAAGGAAGGTTTTATTTTCTTCTTTTACTGGATGAAGCAAGGTTTTATTGTCTTCTCTTACTAGATGAAGCAAGGTTTTATTTTCTTCTCTAACTAGATGAAGCAAGGTTTTATTTTCTTCTCTTACTAGATGAAGCAAGGTTTTATTTTCTTCTCTTACTAGATGAAGCAAGGTTTTATTTTCTTCTCTTACTAGATGAAGCAAGGTTTCATTTTCTTCTCTTACTGGATGAAGCAAGGTTTCATTTTCTTCTCTTACTAGATGAAGCAAGGTTTTATTTTCTTCTCTTACTACAAACTTCATGTACAGGCAACATCCGCCGTGGCGAAGTGGTTAGCGTCACGGACTCCCGGCTGGTAGGTCGTGGGTTCGATTTCCATCAGAGCCATGTGGGATTCTTCTACCCCGACCGGCTCCTATCCAGAGTTGGGTTTGCTACGGGCTGAGCTGGGAAGTCTGCATTGGGACCACACAGTCGAGTTTCGTCTACTAAATGGATGCGTCCCTGGGAGCGTCGCTCAAATCTAATGACTAAAACTGCAGGTTTTTGCTTCTCTCGGGCCTGGTTGACGCCCGGATATGCTATGAAAGCAAGCGTAGAGTACAACCCTGTCATGCAGTCTTAGACCTGAATGGAAATCCTACCATTATCTTATTCATCCTCATTCTCATTGATCAGCATTTAAAACAATCATCAAATTCTCTGCCATGCTCTCATGGTGACTTCAGTTTCAATGTCTACTCCGCGTCCGTGGCCTAAATTTGATACCGTCGGGGTCACGGTATCGGCGAGTTCATGGGGAGCTGTCATTGGACAGACGTGGTGGGGCCCTCTGCAGGAACAGCTCACTCACGCCGGCTGTGCGACTAAGCAATTATTGTCGTCAGCAGGGGGCTTAGTAGGTGGTGTCCTGCGTATGTTAGATCAGAACAGGCACCACTGAACACCACTGAAGTGACTCGGCAGCAGTGCAGTGTCTCCTCCGGTGGGTTGCCTCATGACGATTTGACCTTGGCTGCTCCCTGTGGAGCCGCTGCGGGACGGGCCGGGCTTTGGCTGTGGACGAGGGCTCAGAATGAACGGCGTAGGTGCAATGCCATTGAAGTGGCGCAGAAATTGGGACAGAAAAACAAAAACAAAAAAATCGTCTTGTATAGGCGGTAGTTTGAAAAATGTATGTTCACGCACGCGCGCACACACACACACACACACACACACACCACACACACACACACACACACACACACACACACACACACACACACACACACACACACACACACATACACACACACACACACACATGGAGAGAGAGAGAGAGAGAGAGAGGAGAGAGAGAGAGAGAGGAGAGAGAGAGGAGGGGGGGGGGGGAGGGAGAGAGAGAGAAAATTAAATGGAAAAAGAGGATAATGTAAACTTTTTTTTAACAGGTAATACATAGTAGCCAAACCGTGACTTTGTTATTGTTGTTGCTGCGGTTGTCGTCGTTGTCGTTCTTGTTGTTGTTGATGTTATTGGCGCTGTTGTTGACCTTATTGTTGTCGTAGCTGTTGTTGTTGTTGTTGTTATTGTTGTATTGTTTTGTTGTTGATGAGTATGATTTTAATGTTAACGACAACAGTTATGAAAACAAACAATACATTTTTTAGGAGACGACCAGAGAAAGACATCATTGGACATATTTCTTGTAGTTTACCAATATAGTTACCACGAGTACACCTACTTTTTCTAACAGGTGTATGATGGACACAGTCACATCAGCAAAGTACACTTGTTAGAACAGCCAACGACTCTGCAATTGACGACGCCCAAGCATCTGTCCTTCCTCTTCAAGATTTGACCACAGTCGAACGTTTGGCATTCGTGAAGCTGCGCTGGCATGAACTGCTTTCTCAACACCCGACAGAGCACAGAATGTTCGCCTTGATGCTATGTAGTCAGAATACCTGCCTTGAAGTGTGGCGTCCCACAGGGTCTGACCTGGTCCACTTCGTCCTGTGTTGTCCTATGCCTTGAATCATCAAACGTCATATGACATTAATAGCGTGAGAGCTTCGTGGATGACACTCAGTTTCATCAATCGGCTTCCAAAGCTGAAACCGATACACCGGTGTCTTGCACACAGGTACATTTCTCTGACTTAAATGTCAGTAAGTCGCAGCTGTATAATTAAGTCAAGTCAAGCCAAGAACACTTTATTATCTTCAAAGAGAAATTAAAAGTGAAAGTATTCGGAGATAGAATAAGTGTGACCTTAATATCCATCTTACTGATCATGCAGTATTCTTCAGATGAGTCCTGCGCTAGCATAAAAGTTCAGCTTTGAGAAAGTTACTTTTCATGCAAAAGGTGTCAGTGAGTGCAGTTATCAAGTAAATCAAGTCATGTATACTGATACTTAGTACAACCTTGTTCTGTTGGTGATTCAATGACTGTCTCACTATAAACTGTCTCAACCGAAAATCAGATAACAGGTCGTGTGTCACATTTTCGAAAGCATCATTTACACCACCACCACCACCACCACCACCACCACCCGAATTCAGTTCAAAGCAGTTTAAATCCTTTTCAACCAAACACATGGGCAATCATCTCATGTTTGCCAAAGGTAGAACAATCATCACGCACATATGTTGACGCTGACACCAAGACGACTGGTAAGAAATGACACATCACCTATCATATCATTTGAAACCAATGGGAAGTCTCATGAAGAACATTTACCACGTCCAGGTTGGTTATGGTCTCCCCGTGCTTCTAAGAGTAAAGTATTTCTAGGAGGCGTTGTGTTGGAATGAAAGCTGAATTAAACAGTCCTGTGGGCCGCTCTCAATGTTCTGTGTGGGCAATGCCTCCAATCGTTATACAGCATTGACTGAGGCAAGTAGGCAAGTTGAATTCACCAAGCAGTGGGCAAGGTGACAGACTTGGCAGCATCTCCTGGAAATCAGCAAGAAAGCTTACATTGTTTCTGGCTTCACCTCTAGAAGGTCAGACCAAATGTGTCAAGGGAAAGAGAATGAAAATACATTGCTAAAAATTAAAGTAAATCCGCTGGTTAACATGGACAAAGTACAAGGCAAAACAAGACACATTGCGACCTCTTAGGTCTTCTTCAGGCAAGACAAACACTATTCAGGACAATGGAAACGAACAACGAGCAAGTACTTGTCATCTCAAATTCGGAGCAAGAAATTAAAGTAAGTCAACACCAGAGACATTTTGGGGTGCAAATTTAGATGCTTCTGAATCACAATTCAACTGATATTGTTCACGGATTTGTTTGATGTACTCCCGAAACAAACTGCGGTAGAATAAGAGGCCTGCAAACAGCAGTTCCTCCGTGCCTGTGCCACAATGCTGGCACAAAATTGACTGGTGGCACCAGTGTGACCCCTGTCATCGATTACCTACACAGCCTACACTGTCTACTGGTGGCACCAGTGTGGCCCCTGTCATCGATTACCTACACAGCCTACACTGTCTACTGGTGGCACCAGTGTGGCCCCTGTCATCGATTACCTACACAGCCTACACTGTCTTCTGGTGGCACCAGTGTGGCCCCTGTCATCGATTACCTACACTCGAATTTCGGTATAGGGGGATTTTTCCCTCGGAGTTAACATTGGTTCTGACTCCATTCCCCATATAGTCCTTCGAATGAGACTATAAACCGAGGTTCCGTGTGTGAACGCACGCATAGCATCTTGCACACACGTAAAATCCCATCACCAACTTTCGGAAGAGAAGGCCAGTTTGGCCGTTGGTATGGATGACACGTGACACATAGCATGCACCTTCCCCGAAGATGGAGTATGGCTGCCTTAATGGCGGGATAAAAAAGGGTCATACACACAAAACTCCACTGCCTGGCTATACAGGGAGTATCCGCAGGAGTATCAGCCTGCGTACGCAGAAAAAAAAGAAAAAAGATTACCTACACAGCCTACACAGTCTTCGGTGGAATGAATCCTAGAAGCAAACTCTACGTTCCGTTTGGACGTTACCGCGTGTGGTTCCATGATCAGCACCGATGACAGTGACAAACCAGGAGGGGGAAAATGGTGTCCGTCTACGGTGTTTGTGGACGAGGAGCAGTGGGTTACTCGATGTTTTGGGCTACACCTGCATTTCATTCAGATCAGATCAATCAACAGTGAATTTGGCCACACACCACCACAGCCCATGGCTCCTCCTGGTTCCTCCAACACTCCATCAGCTAAGCTTGTGAATGCTGTTAACTGTCTTTCATTTCAAAATTAAAACGAAAAGTCAAGATGGCAAACCTAGGTGTGTGTTCTCTGTATTACATTCCAGTAAATCCCAGATTAAGAATAAAAAGTGACGCCATTTGTCTGTTCTGTAAAACGAAAAGAAAGGGGAAATTGGGATACGTTTCTATACACTGGGGATCACTTGCAGAAAAAGTGTGTCAGAAACTATTTGAGAAGTCATGTAGAGTCACGATACCGAGCACTGACGCAAATATTAATACAATTTCAATTACAGAGGGACATAAATCTTGCTTCCGGACACATGTCGTGAAAAACGATGCTGGGGAAAAGCCTAACACGAAGTATTATAGATGAAAACTTAACTGCGTGTTATTCTGGTCCAAATATTTTGCAGGTAGCACTATGTATATCTTGGGCCCAACCATCGTTGCGGGGCAGATTTCCACCCTTTCTAGTTTAATCTCTCTCTCTCTCTCTCTCTCTCTCTCTCTCTCTCTCTCTCTCTCTCTCTCTCTCTCTCTGTCTGTCTGTCTGTCTGTCTGTCTGTCTGTCT
>CM031597.1:136368350-136380850 GCA_018398815.1 Conus ventricosus | reverse complement strand
GTGTGTGTGTGTGTGTGTGTGTGTGTGTGTATGTGCGTGCGTGCGTGCGTGCGTGCGCGCGTGCTCTCTCTCTCTCTCTCTCTCTCTCTGTGTGTGTGTGTGTGTGTGTGTGTGTGTGTGTGTGTGTGTGTGTGTGTGTGTGTGTGTGTGTCCCCTATTAGAAAACTCTTTGTCGGTTTGTGTGTAAGGAAGACAGCATTAATGTTATTGGAGGACTTTATCAGAAATAATTGAATTTATACTACAGGAAGAAGACGGGGCATTTACAGGATTGTTTCTGGATCCTGCAATAAACAGTGAATGCTGGATGGGCCGTGAGACACACAACTGATCAGATATACACAGAGACACAACTGGTCAGATATACACAGACACACAACTGGTCAGATATACACAGAGACACACTGGTCAGATACACACAGAGACACAACTGGTCAGATATACACAGAGACACACTGGTCAGATATACACAGAGACGTACTGGTCAGATATACACAGAGACACAACTGGTCAGATATACACAGACACACAAATGGTCAGATATACACAGAGACACAACTGGTCAGATATACACAGAGACACAACTGGTCAGATATACACAGACACAACTGGTCAGATATACACAGAGACATACTGGTCAGATATACACAGAGACACAACTGGTCAGATATACACAGAGACATACTGGTCAGATATACACAGAGACACAACTGGTCAGATATACACAGAGACATACTGGTCAGATATACACAGAGACACAACTGTCAGATATACACAGAGACACAACTGGTCAGATATACACAGACATAACTGGTCAGATATACACAGAGACACAACTGGTCAGATATACACAGATACAACTGGTCAGATATACACAGAGACATACTGGTCAGATATACACAGAGACACAATTGGTCAGATATACACAGAGACGTACTGGTCAGATATACACAGACACAACTGGTCAGATATACACAGAGACATACTGGTCAGATATCCACAGAGAAACAACTGGTCAGATATACACAGAGACACAACTGGTCAGATATACACAGACACAACTGGTCAGATATACACAGACACAAGTGGTCAGATATACACAGAGACACAACTGGTCAGATATACACAGAGACATACTGGTCAGATATACACAGAGACACAACTGGTCAGATATACACAGAGACACAACTGGTCAGATATACACAGAGACACAACTGGTCAGATATATACAGACACATAACCGGTCAGATATACACAGAGACACACAGGTCAGATATACACAGAGACATACTGGTCAGATATACACAGAGACATACTGGTCAGATATACACAGAGACACAACTGGTCAGATATACACAGAGACACACAGGTCAGATATACACAGAGACGCAACTAGTCAGATATATACAGACACAACTGGTCATATATACATAGAGACACACTGCACAGGTATATACAGAGACATACTGGTCAGATATACACAGAGACACACTGGTCAGATACATACAGATACAACTGGTCAGATATACACAGAGACATACTGGTCAGATATATACAGACACAACTGGTCATATATACATAGAGACACACTGCACAGATATATACAGACACAACTGATCAGATATTCACCGACACACACTGATCAGATGTATACAGACACAACTGGTCAGATATACACAGACACACTGGTCAGATATATACAGACACAACTGGTCAGATATACACAGAGAGACACACTGGTCAAATATACACAGAGACTAGAGTCTAGACAGAATGAGGTATAGTGCCATCAGGAGAACATGACCTTCTGGGGGAGGGGCGGGGACACACACACACACACACACACACACACACACACACACACACACACACACACACACACACACACACACAAACACACACACACACACACACACACACACACACACCACACACACACACGCACGCACGCACGCACGCACGCACTCACGCACGCACGCACACACACACACACACACACACACACACACACACACACACACACACACACACACACACACACACACACACACACATGCGCACCCGCGCAAACGCACGCACCGCACACACACACACACACACACACACACACACACACACACACACACACACACACACACACACACACACACACGCATTGTGACGAATCTCCGACGTTACACACACACACACACACACACACACACACACACACACACACACACACACACACACACACACACACACACACACAGAATATCTACACACACACACCACACATACAAACAAGCTTTCTGAACTTGATCTTATTGAAAGTTCAGTTTTGATTCAAAAGTTTAATGAAATTGGGAACAAATCTGTTTTAGTTCTATTTGTTTTGAATTTTAGAATTTGGAATCTTCGTCCAGATGGTAGAACATTGTAGTTTTTTTTCTTAGAGAACATGAAAACTGTCGGCAGCAATGTTTTCAGCTTTTTGTTTCACACGACATTCATGCTACTTACCGAACTATTCTTCTTTTTTTGCCAGTAATCTTTCCATATGTATTCACCACTCTGTTTAAAATGTTTTTGGTTTTCACACTAAGATTTTCAAACCAGCATAAAAAGCCAAAGGACAGCATTGATTCTACAAAACAATAATAAAACATATTTAAGATGTTCTTTTTAACAGCAATAGACCGAAGTTTCTGAAGACAGTGTATTCTAGACTGGCATTTGTTTTAGAAAAATTGAGTATTTGCATTGAAAATTCAGCTTACCATCTGAAATAGTACCCAGATACTTATATTCACTTACACGTTCCACTTCGGTGTTTTCGATATACAAGTGAGGGACAGGGGTTGGGTTTCTTCGAAAACCAATTATCATGTCCTTCGTCTTACTAACATTCAAGTCTAGACAGTTCTCTTTGCGCCGTGCAGAAAAACGTTCCACCTCTTGAAAATAAATGGTATCTGAATTTGACAGTACTTCTAAAGCAAAATCATCTGAGTGCTTTATGACACGAGTGACAGAAGAACCAGTACAATCATTTGTATAAAGAGTAAGGAGTACACGGGAGAGATCGGTGCCTTGAGGTGCACCAGTCGACGGGGTTCTTGCTGATGAATATTTTCCCTCAAACCGTACGCACTGTAACCTGTTGACTAAAAAGTTCACAATCCATAAAAGCAATTTTGGGTTGACCTGTTAAGTTTGGTGTTTCTTTGTAATAATGTGTGGTTGAATAGTATTAAAACTGACGAGAAAAATCGATGAACAGGATGCGAACAAATGACTCTTAATTTTCAAGACGTATGTATTCATGGTTTAAAAGAGTGTCATTGCATCATCTGCACTTCTCTGTTCTGTTTGTACGCAAATTGGTATGGAACAGAAAACTGTTTGACTTGAGGAAGAAGAATCTGAAGAACAAGGCGTTCAAAAGATTACAAGAGACGCCAATGCAACAGGTCTATTTTAATTCAAAATACTAGGGTTTCTTGTTTTTTGTACAGGACAAATTGTTGATTTTTTCAAGACGGAGGTCACAACTCCACAATTCAAAGACCATGAGAACAACTTACAGAAAGCATATGACGATTGTCCTGAACATGATTTTAAAAGATTTCCACAAATATTGTCTAGGACTACAGCTTTATTATCTTTATCTTTTTTAGCAAACCTCGAACAGCAGAATCATCAATATGTAAAATTCCATCATACTTATCACAGCTGTTAAAATATTCGACATAACAGTTTCCAAATTGTCACCAACAGGTTTCATTTCAAAACGGCAATAAAAATCATTAAATCATTCAGTTTTTTTTTTTTTTTTTTTTTTTTAGCAAAATCATAACATTCCTCTTCTGATAGATTACATTCAGTTCGTGGTTTATTCTGTCCAGTGAGAGGTTTTAGGCATTCCCGTGTATTTCGCATGTTTCTCGACTCAAACTGCTCTTCTTCTTCTTTTTTTCTCTGCATGCCAACTTTGCGTCCTTTATTTCACGTCTTGATTTTCTTTTAACTTGCTGTTTTCTTCGCAAAATTATCCTTCGATCGAAATGCAATTTTCTTTTCATTGAGTGTTTTCTGTAAGGATTTGAAAACCCAAGGTTTATTGTTCTGAAGAAAAAAAATTAACAGTTTTCTCCGGTATCAACACGTTTTCACAAAAGGCGACATAATCAGACATAACATCAGCAGCTTGATCCACATCAACACAAGAATTTAAAACAAACAAAAAAACAAAAAAAACCACTTCCCAGTCTGTGCACTCACAGCAAGCTTGCTGTTGTTCTATGCTGTCGGGGCCCAAACTTTTACAGTTTTCTGCACAACAGGCTGGGTTTGAATAACAGGTCGGTAAGAGGGGATCAAGTGCACGGTGTTGTGATTATTATTATTATTATTATGAAAACTTACATAGCGCCTACCCTCAGCTAGAGACCAAGCTGTAAGCGCTTTACAATCCACACTCGTTTATACACGAGCTGCCTACCTGGGTAGTGCCGACTGAAGAGCTGCTAACTGGCGCTTCATTCAGTCGTTTCTCGTGTCATCCAGTCAATATCGTACAACATCGTGCACTCAGTTTCCTTGCTTCCTTTATACTTTCCATTTCTCACGCAGGGTGCATGCTGTGTGTAACGTGTCATTCATACCAACGGCCAAACTGGCCTTCTCTTTCGAAAGTTGGTGATGGGATTTTACGTGTGTGCAAGATGTTATGCGTGCTTTCACACACGAAACCTCGGTTTATAGTCTCATTCGAAGGACTGTATGGAAAATGGAGTCAGAACCAATGTTAGCTCCGAGGGAAAATCCCCTGTACCTAAACGGCCCGGCGGAGATTCGAACCAGCAACCCCAGGATCACCATGATTACAAGTCCGGTGCTCTACCACTGAGCTATTCCGGCCCCCGGAATCAGATTTGTGATCAGATTTGCCAATTTCAGGAAGGGCCACAGACTTATATTCATATGGGAAATTACCATATTACAAACCAAGTTCTTATTGAGACAGGTTGGACACGTGACATACTGTTTAAAAGAGTGTAAAACAGACAGAAGATCACATTGATTAAAATCACCAAGAACAAAATTTGGAAAGTCAAGGATAACAACTGCAATTCTCGCGCAACAGAGATATCATTTGCGGCACGTGCAGGGTTGGATGAAGGGGGATTGTAGAGGGCGGTGACGAACACTCTCCCAAATTCATGGGGCAGGTAACGGGGTCGGAGTGACACGGCAATCAGGTCAATGTCAGGAGTGCTCAGTCTCTTTTTCACTGTCACATTCGCTCGATCACTAAAGCGCTCGTTGACGTACAGGCACATGCCATCTCCTCTTGTTTTATTGGTTAAAAGTTTGTCATGGTCAGTTGTAATAGGTGTTCCAAACCCATCAATAAAAACACTGCAATCAGAAATCTTATCACACCACCACGTTTCAGACAAACATAATAAACATGCATCACGAAATTCTCTCATCGGTCGCACATTTGCACACAATTCATCAAGGTTAAAATTGGGGCTTTTGGTCTGATGGATCGCACATTGGACAGTATGATAGAATAGTCCACGTGGGCCAGTCCACAAATTGGGGTTTTTGGTCTGATAGGTCGCACGCTTGACAGTATGATAGACTAGTCCATGTGGGCCAGTCCACAAATTAAGGGTTTTGGTCTGATAGGTCACACGCTTGACAGCATGATAGACTAGTCCACGTGGGCCAGTCCACAAATTGGGGGCTTTTGGTCTGATAGGTCGCACGCTTGACAGTATGATAGACTAGTCCACGTGGGCCAGTCCACAAACTGGGGGCTTTTGGTCTGATAGGTCGCATGCTTGACAGTATGATAGACTAGTCCACGTGGGCCAGTCCACAAATTGGGGGTTTGGTCTGATAGGTCGCACGCTCGACAGTATGATAGACCAGTCCACAAATTGGGGTTTTTTGTCTGATAGGTCGCACGCTTGACAGTATGAAAGATCGCACGAGTGACAGTATGAAAGACGACCAGTCCACGTGGGCCAGTCCGCACACAGTGACACTCCTTAATGAAACTGAAAGTGAAACTGAAAATGGGGCAAGAAATCAAAGTGATCAATGCCCCTCCCCTCTCGCCCCATCCCCCGCCCGATATGTGTGTGTGTGTGTGTGTGTGTGTGTGTGTGTGTGTGTGTGTGTGTGTGTGTGTGTGTGGTTGGTGCATAGTGTTGTATTAAAGTGCATAACATAAAAAAGAATGCTGTTTAATTGAATATGTAATTTGTATTGATTGTGTTATGTTGTAAAAATCAAAAGACGTTGCCACATTGAATTTCACGTTTTGTGATAATAAAGTTGTTTAAATTGAGTCTTCCCGACCGACCCAGCCATTGTTTAGGTCCTGCAATAAAGAAAATACAGTTTTAAAAAAGTGAATCTGTTCAATTCGAATTACGAAGGAATCGAATCGATGTGTGAACGAGTGACAGGGAAACGAGAAATCACATGCATACTCTTACTCACATCGATTCTTCACAATCGTTGAGGTCTAACACGTAATAAACAGTCTAAAACTTTGTGTATACTCAAACATTAGTTGTGACATATGTCAGATAATGATATCATTTAATATTTTTTACGTGTGTTATTTCCAGATATCCGTAACAGAAGTAGTAATTATACTGAAATATTTAACTGCTGGTATTAGTTAGTTTCTAAGTGAGGTGACTGAAGGTGGAACTTGAGCAGATTTTAGAAAGAGAGGACAACGAAAAGGAAGAACTAGCAGCCGTTTATATATTGTTGAATGAATGCGCCGTTTATATATTGTTGAATGAATGCGCCGTTTATATATTGTTGAATGAATGCGCCGTTTATATATTGTTGAATGAATGCGCCGTTTATATATTGTTGAATGAATGCGCCGTTTATATATTGTTGAATGAATGCGCCGTTTATATATTGTTGAATGAATGCGCCGTTTATATATTGTTGAATGAATGCGCCGTTTATATATTGTTGAATGAATGCGCCGTTTATATATTGTTGAATGAATGCGCCGTTTATATATTGTTGAATGAATGCGCCGTTTATGTATTGTTGAATGAATGCGCCGTTTATATATTGTTGAATGAATGCGCCGTTTATATATTGTTGAATGAATGCGCGTGCGATCATTTTGCGCTGAATATGGGAAGAAAAGTGATTGCTCGTGCTTCGTTTTCATTGCCCTAAATGTTTTTTTTTTCTTTTCTTTTGTTTTTGCCTGAAGAAGACTCTAGAGGTCAAAATACATCATGTTTCGTCCTGTAGTCTGTTTGTCTGTATTGCCTTGAGGAAACAATATCCTCTCCTTTTTTTTCTCTCAAAATTTGCTGTTATCAGTTTACGTTTTATTTGTCTGGTTCCTCAGGGGCAAGTATTTCTCGCTGGTGAAGCAGCATCTGCATTCAGTTTTATCAGACAAGGGAAATCTGTAAACGTGTCCTCCCACTCCACATAATATACAGATACGAAGGTAAGCAATAGGATTCCATCCGGCATAGTGAGATATGTCATTTTGTAGACGGTTCTTTATGGTTTTTTCAGGCACAATTCTTACCTCAGCAAAAAAAAGTGGCTACAACTACAAAATACAATGTAACCCAGATAATACCATGAACAGCAATAAGAAAAACAGGAAAAGAAAAATTATATGGTATAACCCTCCATATGATGGAAGAACAAAAACTAATGTAGGAAAGGAATTCCTCAGAATCCTTAAAACATCATTCCAAAAGAACATGTACTATCTAAAATATTCAATAAAAACACCATCAAGCTATCGTACTCGTGTATGCCCAACCTAAAAAATATAACTGATTCTTCCAATAAAACCAAAAACAATACTACCAAAGAGGGTGACGAAAGGATATCTTGTAATTGCACAAAAAAGACCAGTGCCCTCTGAATAACAAATGTCTCTACAGCAACATTGTGTACCAAGCTACGGTAACAACAGACAGTGATAAAGAAACATACATAGGGATCACGGCAAACCATTTTAAAACCAGATATGCAAACGATAAACAGTCCTTCAAAAATGAAAAATATAAAAACCAAACAGAATTAAGTAAATATATTTGGAAGCTTAAAGATAAGAAAATAGACTACAACATATCATGGACAATTATAAAAAGAGCAACACCATACAACAACATTTCTAAAAATGCAACTTATGTACTACAGAAAAGTGGCTGATATTATGTAAACCCCATCTAGTATCCCTGAACTCTAAAGTAGAAATGATAAATAATTGCAGGCACAAATGGAAATCTTTGTCAATGCACCATTCCTTGGCACGTCCCCCCTGAGCGCGCCCCCCAAAAAGATAAAAAATCTACAGGCCACGTGCCACACGCGCAGACCTCACACGCCCACACACCACACTATATAACACCGGTGGCGTGCCCAGATTATATATACCCTGAGGAGTGCACTTGGCTCGAAGCAATTTTGTAGGTGGTTTTACTTTTCCATTTTAAAAATCCTATTTTAAACTGGTATGTTGCTCCCTATTTGGTTGAGCACTTCTAGAATTCTGAGTGGCTTTTTAGCTCTCTCTCTCTCTCTCTCTCTCTCTCTCTATATATATATATATATATATATATATACAGTGTTGTGTTGGGAAGTGCGAGGTGGGTGGAGTTCCACACAGGTAGTGTTCGGAAAGGACGGAATGTACATGCTTCTAAGGCAGCAGCTGTGCTGGGTAGGAAAGAGAAGCTGTGTTGTTAGGGAAATGGGTGGGAGGGAGGAGGTGGGGCAACTGTCGTGTTTGGAGGTGGGATGTCTTTGGTGGTGGCGCTGTGTTTTGTGGACAGTGGTAAAGAATGGAGTGCTGTGCAGCCTGAGGCGGATTTTCTGTTTCTGTACACCCCCCCCCCCCCCCCTCATCACTTCAACCATCTGGGCAAAACACGGAATACCGTTGAAGGGAAGAAAGAGTTTTTTCTTTTTTTCGCCGATGCCGATCTAGTCCAGTGTATACAGCACGGGAGTTGTGATTGTTCAAGCGCTGGTTGTGGTTGTGATTGTAGTTGTGATTGTAGTTGTGATTGTAGTAGTGATTGTAGTTGTGACTGTGGTTGTGGTTGTGCCGGTAGCTGTGTGTGTAGGGGGTCGATGGGCTGAAGGGGGTGGGTAGCGGGGTCGTGTTTCTCGTACTAGGAAAGACTAGGAAAGCCGTAGTTGTTACTGTTTGTGACATCCTTTGTGACAGAGATGCGACGTGGGACGGCTGGAACTCTGTTTACAAGCGAGGTGTATTTTGGTCACAAGAATGTTGTGTCCTTGTGCACTTTGATACATCCTGGCTTTTGTCTGAGTCTCGGTATCTGCACGAAAGGAGAGCGGTGGTGGTGCTGGTGGTGGGAGCGATATAACTAGCCCCCTTCTTGATAACAGAAAAGCTTCATACTGACAGTCGACTGTGACTCTAGCTCCATGTGTGGGTGTTTAAGGGCGGGATAACACATGGTGGAGACCTGCCACTCATGCAGCACTCGGAACAACTGATCTAAGCAGTGGGATGATCACAGTCTGGCCGACAATGCCTCTGTGTCACAGCTGTTTATGCCCACATGTAGACTGACCTGCTGGACAAGGGTTCATTGGGCTTCGGGATGGTGGCAGCACCCATACCTGTCGTGAGCTGTCAAACCAGACAGTGCATTTGAAGTGACCCACCCGCCATGGCTCTATGAACAGGGAAAGAAAAGACAGAACGGCTTCTATGCCGTTAAATAATGTGTATTGACTGAAAATGTGAACTTGATCATCGGTGGAAATATCAACGCAGTTTACTTTACTTTCAGCGCCTTGGCTTAAGGCAAATTGACATGGGCTAGAACACCAAGGCTACATCAAAATGTTATGCTCTGCATAGTTATGCGGGGGTTGTCTTTAGTTGTGACAAGCTCCTAGCATAACATTATCAGTCTCCAAAATCCCCCGAAGTCGGAGTGTGGCTGCCCATGTGGCTGGAAAATACAAACGGTCACACACGTAATGTTCTCATCCCCAGCTGATGGATTTGTACCATAGTGTTCAAGTACTTCGGCTGTTTGGATGACCCTGGAGTCTTTTAGCCAGGGTACGACAACAACAACAACTTTACTTCTTTGTGGAACTTGACTATGCTCCAAGTTTGTGGACCATGGCGCGTACGGGAACATATCTTGACAATAAGTCATTTTCAGTTGAAAGGACAGATAATTTAGTTTAGAATAATAGTGAAACTGAGCGCGATGTTCAAGTCAAGGAAGCTTGCCGTAAATATATGAAGGATGCACATGGAAACTGGAGAAGAAAAGTCGAAGTTTAAATGCTCTCTGGGTTCTTTGTGCAGTTTGCCTCTGCCTCGTGTCATTTGACATGTGAAAGGGAATTTTCTGCTAAAACGACGACACTTCTTTTCGGTTTCCGTTCTGTATAATGCACTCCACGCATGCACTGCAATAGCATGGCACACAAAAATTATGAATTGACTTGGAAAAGAAGTGTGTTTGATTTCGTATGGAGAGAGAGAGAGAGAGAGAGAGAGAGAGAGAGAGAGAGAGAGAGAGAGAGAGAGAGAGAAAGAATACCGGCGTTCAGTTTCACAGTCTACATTCATTCTTCCGTTCAGCGGTTGTTCTTGGAATTAGTTCATTTTTTCTTGAGTCGTATCTTTTATGTGCGTAGGAATGCGTACATCCTCTCGTCTTCCACATCTTCAGTGGAAGCTTAAACGAGAAAGCGTGACATTTCAAGAAAACCCATCCACCTTTTTTTGTTTTCAACTGTCCTGTTTCCTTTACTATTTCGTTCATACACCTACTCTTACAATTGGGATATTCTCTGCAAACACAGAATGTGCATTAGAAGGAGGATGAGGAGGGGAAAAGGATGAGCTGGAAGAAGAGGAGTACGTGGTTTTTGTGTTTCGTTTGCAATTTGTTATGTAACTGGCAGAGAGAGAGAGAGAGAGAGAGAGAGAGAGAGAGAGAGAGAGAGAGAGAGAGAGAGAGAGAGAGAGAGAGAATCATCCATCAAAACCATCCACGTTTAGTATTTTCAAAGTTGTATTCAATTTGTTTCTATGAAAACGTCAATCATTGGATAAGCTTGAAGCAACAATCGTGCTCATAGTTGTTAAACACACACACACACACACACACACACACACACACACACACACACACACACACACACACACACACACACCTACCTCTCATCTCCTGATTCTGCACAAAATACGTGTTAAACTTTACGTTAAAAGTCACGTTTTTAAGCTCTTATTTCGTATATCCCAAGCTTAGGATATTTACCGCACAAGCTTGCGACTATACGAAATGACTGACGATACTTACTTCTCTTGAACAGTCGCCTTCTTCGCATCACTCTTTGTCAATGTCGAAGATTCTGGCTAAATCATCATTCTACCCAGTTTAAACTTTCCGATTTAAATCCTGTTAATGATTATGTTTGTATGAGAACAAACGGAAAGTGTGTCAAAATTACGATTCGGATATCCGTTTTGTGTAGTAATTTTCAGCGACAACGTTCTCTCGCTCGGATACAGTAAAACAACACTACCTCTTCGCATACCCCATCCTGAAAACGAAATGGTTTCACCGTCTGAGGTAAAAAGTTCCAGGTAAGGGAATCTAATGCCTTTTATAGATCAACGAGAAAATACTGGCAAGGTCGGAAGAAACTCTAGGGAGATCTTGACAGAGAAGAACCCCCGCCCCAACCCTCCCACCTCAGGCAGGTGTTTGGATGGAAAGGTGAGGGCGGCAGAGAACAGCCCTGACGAATCCCAACTGAAATATGGAACCACTCCCCAGCACTCCGCTGCCTGAGCACCGTACTGCTCGCTGTGGAGTACAGTTGCGGGATATTGTTGACAAGCTCTAGCCCACTGTCAGAATTTTCACCTGTAGCCCATAGTGTCCAGTGCCACACCCTGTCGAACGCCTTCTTGAAGTTTACGAAGACGTGGTGTGTGTGTGTGTGTGTGTGTGTGTGTGTGTGTGTGTGTGTGTGTGTGTGTGTGTGTACGTGCGTATGTGTGTGTGTGTTGTTGTTGTTGTTCTTCAATTTAACGTCTTTTCACTAGATGTGATATTAGACAAGGTGTGTGTGTTTGAGTGTTGGTGTGTGTGTGTGTGTGTGTGTGTGTGTGTGTGTGTGTGTGTGTGTGTGTGTGTGTGTGTGTGTGTTTGTTTGTGTGTGTGTGTGTGTGTGTGTGTGTGTGTGTGAGTGTGTGTGTGATGTGTGTGTGTGTGTGTGTGTGTGGTGTGTGTGTGTGTGTGTGTGTGTGTGTGTGTTTGAGTGTGTGCGTGCAGCGTGCGTACGTGCAGCGTGCGTACGTGAGTGCGCGCCCGCGTGCGTGCGTGTGCGTGTGTGCGTGTATGTGTGATGAGGAGAAACTCTAAGTAAGAATTAAACTGTAAAAAACAAAACAAAAAAAAAACATCAAAAGTAAAAACAAAAAA
>CM031597.1:136353350-136363350 GCA_018398815.1 Conus ventricosus | reverse complement strand
ACAAAACTATACTGGCAACATTAAGAAAAGGAAGGACACACACACACACACACACACACACCACAACACACACACACACACACACACACACACACACACACACACACACACAAGTGTACACTGTACCGAAGAGATTAGTTTCTACGTATCTACCTGGTAAACATTTAACCTACGATGTAAGTAGGAAGTCGATTCTGCTTTGTATTTCGGCTTTTCTTGCCAGTTTGCCTTTGTTTTCCAACTACATGCACGCAATATTTCATTCATTTGTAATTTGATAGTTTCCTGACATAACAAATCAGATTTTGTCTAGATGCAAAGCTGTCTCATGAGAAATTATACGCTAATGGGAATCCATTATATTTTATTGTTTAGCATAGAGATTTAGTTTGTCTTTTGGCAAACTTTAATTCCAACGAACATCAGTGAGTATTCAGCAACAATTGGCAAGCGTAATTTTTGTATTTTGTAATTTTTGTAAATTTGTAATTTTTGTGGATTTGTCATTTCTGTGATTTATGTAAAATTTTGACTTGGTTTTTGAGGAGAGGGAACATAGATTTGTGACAGTTATATGCTAAGACCTTTCAGTAACGATTATTTCAAAGTTACATATTGAATTGTGAAAAAATTAGTATCAACTGCGTAGGACATATTTTAAAACATATTTGTATAAATTAATCGAACCTTTGCCTCAACATCATTCTGACTTTTCGCTGCCTTCATTAAAAGTGCACAGCAATATTTTGGTAGAGAGAGAGAGAGAGAGAGAGAGGGAGAGAGAGAGAGAGGAGAGAGAGAGAGGAGAGAGAGAGAGAGAGAGAGAGAGAGATTTTTTGTTCAAAATAGTCCTGAACAAGCATGCTCATTTGTATTAACAACATCATAATGAATTAAAATGTTTGAATCTACGAACGTGATCGCAATAGTTTTCTGTGATAACAAAATCAGGCTCGTATTGAGAGTCCTGTCAATACTCATTGATGAAATCAACCTACCACAATTAATACTTTATAACGCACACTAGATAATGAATCTGCGTAAATCGAGCTACATTTATCCGTATTCAAAACATTTGAAGTTAACAAAATTAATTATGGTTTGCAGTACGTCGGAAAAATGTATGTAAAACATTATTGTTTAACGAGACGTTTAGTAATCTTGTGGGGAAAAAAAAAAGCTCAAATGACTTTCGTTAAAACTGAATCAAAGATAAGACTGTAACATATGTATACATAACAATATGACGTATAGCCTTGTCAGCACAATGTTAAACACACTGACTGTAACATATGTATACATAACAATATGACGTATAGCCTTGTCAGCACAATGTTAAACACACTGACTGTAACATATGTATACATAACAATATGACTTATAGCCTTGTCAGCACAATGTTAAACACACTGATGGTGAGATCAACCGATAATGTGACCATCCAATGGAACATTTCCCAACACTGGCAAACTGCAACACCTAACTCCCCACTTCGAGACGACTGCCTTGAAATGGTGTTCAGTGAGATGCAGTACCTACCCTGGGATAATCCAGATAACATTGTCAGCGTAGAAGTGGAAACCATCTTGCGCAGAATCAAAGATAATCTGCTGTTTCTGCTGTTTGTGATTGGTGGACCAGCTAACGTCATCAACATGGCGGTGTTCTACAAACAGGGACTCAAGGACCGTGTTAATCTGTGTCTCTTTGCGTTAGCCTTGGCCGATGAACTGACTCTTGCCGGGCCGATGGTGTATCACGGTGAGCAACTGCATCTACAGTTTACCACAGGAGAAAGGTTTGGCCCCATCGCCACAGTTTTAGCCAATAGAAATTTAACAGTCATAGTTGGGTTCTGTTTTGTGTCACCAGTATTGTCAACCATCATCGCGACAGAGAGATGCCTCTGTGTCTTTAACCTACTCCAATTCCACAGCCTGCTTCGCACCAGGACGATGGCCGTCATGATTGTTGTGGTCCATATCCTTGTCCTTGGCTTGTTCTTCATCGTGTCTTTCCGATATCGTGTCGGCTGTATGTATGACCCGACAACAGGCATAAGTCTAACGGCACCTGTTCTAGGGCCATTTTATCAAGCCCACAAAGAGTTCATCGACCGACTGGACAGTTTCGTGTTTGGAGTCGGTCTGCCTACGATGGAAATGGTAGTGGTGATAACAACCACTGTGATGACGATAGTCAAACTCCGCCAGATCATGACGTGGCGCTCCGAGACCTCTACAGGAGTGTCAGCCCGTGAAGTGGCCCTGACCAGAATGCTGGTCGGGAATTCCATCCTGTTCATCGCTTGCAGTTCTCCGGTGGCTCTGATCCGCGTGAGCTGGCTCGTTGTCCCAGAAATGAATGCCGGACGACGCCATCAAAACTTGTTCCTGGGCAGTGTATGGATCAGTGAAATGTGCACGTTCATCAACGCCACCTTCAACATCTTCGTGTACTACGCCATGGGGTCTCGTTACAGGGACACATTCTGGGCACTGTTCAGCAGGAGTTCGAAGAAAGCGTGAAAGAAACTACATTCTACACCCATCTTGAGGGGGATTTGAGAAGATAAGCGATTGTGCGTTCTTCGTTTTCGTTGTCCTGAGGAAGGCTTAAGAGGTCGAAACGTGTCGTGTTTTGTCTTGTCATTTTTTAAAAATATTTTTTTTAAAACATTTTTATTTGTTTTTATTGTTATTCTTCATACAAAGAGAAAAAGGGAAAAAAAGACAGACACACATTCATACATATACAAAGAATCCAAACAAACAAACCAACAAAAAGAGAGAAATAAACAGCAACACTCATAACTAAAAATTAGGTCTTGTCATTTGTTTGTCCCTGTTGTTTGGCGGACTACTACTAATCTGAAAAAAAAATTCTAAAAGTTCATAAGACAACGCTGAAGTATGTGTATGTGTTAATGTGCATAATGCTTTCTTCTTTGTTAGCATTAACCATTGTTGCATAAACATTCTATGAGCCTAAAGAATAACACATCGTAAGTTAAGCCAGCACCATTAAATTCATTTCTCGAGGAAACGTTTCAAGGCATCTAGAGTTTTACTTACAGAGCACTGTAACAGAGAGTACTGCTGGTTTAATGTATAACCTGGTGATTGTTGAAGTGAGGAAGGAAAACAAGGGTTGGTGTTGCTGTACGGACATCATCGACATAATCAGTATACATAAAAAATGGCTGTAAAACAAGGGTTGGTGTTGCTGTACGGACATCATCCACATAATCAGTATACATAAAAAATGGCTGTAAAACAAGGGTTGGTGTTGCTGTACGGACATCATCCACATAATCAGTATACATAAAAAATGGCTGTAAAACAAGGGTTGGTGTTGCTGTACGGACATCATCCACATAATCAGTATACATAAAAAATGTCTGTAAAACAAGGGTTGGTGTTGCTGTACGGACATCATCCACATAATCAGTATACATAAAAAATGGCTGTAAAACAAGGGTTGGTGTTGCTGTACGGACATCATCCACATAATCAGTATACATAAAAATGGCTGTAAAACAAGGGTTGGTGTTGCTGTACGGACATCATCCACATAATCAGTATACATAAAAAATGGCTGTAAAACAAGGGTTGGTGTTGCTGTACGGACATCATCCACATAATCAGTATACATAAAAAATGGCTGTAAAACAAGGGTTGGTGTTGCTGTACGGACATCATCCACATAATCAGTATACATAAAAAATGGCTGTAAAACAAGGGTTGGTGTTGCTGTACGGACATCATCCACATAATCAGTATACATAAAAAATGGCTGTAAAACAAGGGTTGGTGTTGCTGTACGGACATCATCCACATAATCAGTATACATAAAAAAAATGGCTGTAAAACAAGGGTCGTGGAGATAACAAAATATTTTCCTGAAGAACGCTATCATATCAGTCACAGAGAGAGAGAGAGAGAGAGGAGAGAGAGAGAGAGAGAGAGGAGAGAGAGAGAGAGAGAGAGAGGTGAATTAATACTGTCAGACCCTACAGTTCGTTGAGGACGGAAAACAAACACAAAGACCTCGCGATTTGTGGCGAGTTACATTTTTTTCAATGCATATTCTTCCTTTGTAGCGAGCACCATTTGCTGACTGTCTTTTTGTGAGTGTGTTTCATTATGTTTACTGCGACCTTCCTAGTTTGAAACACAACACACGGAAAGTATACTCTACATACTCTTCCAAATAATCCTGGTGAATGTTAATTACCATGAACATGGCAAAAGGAATCTGGACCACGAGGGGGGGATTTACTTACTTAATTGACAGATATTTTGTTTGACAGTCTATGTTTTGATGAGATGCTTGATGTTTTCTAGGGCACTACGGGGTTTTGATGCTATTGATCAGTTTCGGAGTTTTGTGTGATGTGATATATTGTATCCCATTGTGTTGGCAAAGTGTTGGGGTAGGCATTGTTGCTTTGCAATTGGAACATGTCTATCAGAATGGTTTTGTGTGAATCCATGCTACCCTGGCGACATGTGTCATGTACATGTTTCTCCAATTCTTTCTATCACATACTGGGATGTACTGTGTGATGCATGCAACCTGATGTATCGTCTAGTGTAGTGTGTGCGAAAGAAGAGACTGTACACTGTACAGTGTTGTAATTGGTATTTCTACTTGGTAACATGCATGTTGCTAAGGTCATATGAGCGAAATGAGGGGGATCCAGGTGCTTGTCTCCATGTCTCAACCCGTCAGACAGCTTATTTCAGTGATTCTGACACAATGGTGGACTCCATGATTCTGACTGTTTAAGATGGTCAGAACCAGCCAGCTTTGGTCTTCAGCTCTAACGTATGCCAAACTCCAGATCAGATCAGTGTTCACTGAGAAACAAATAAAATTATGAACAGTAAAGTTTCAAAATGGAGTGACTGATGGCGGAGAACGAAGCAAAATTTAGAAGGAGAGGGGGTTAGTTATGAACATTCCTCAGTCAGGATCCTCTCTATGAACAAATACTCTCTTTTGCTGAAATCACACATCAATGCAACAGACACAATGTCATCTAACATGAAATGGCAGGATAAACAATATACAAACCAGTGTAAGAAGGTTACATTCTTGAAACGTTACTGAACAAATGCCGTCTGCACGGTGTGTAAGTGAACTGTATGCAGGTTGATTTTCACATTTTTTCTTCCAGTTCAGAATTCATTTCAAGTATGTTTCAACAGTTGACAGGGGAATAGCAACTAGAACGAGAGCATAACGAATGTTGTCCTTGCTGTCTGACTGACACCCAGACAACAGAGGGCGCCATGACTGGAGGACAATGTACTTTAGATACTGAGAGGATGCGTGTGCAGAGATGAGACAGGCTGATGACTAATAGTATCTCTGTTTTACTGAGCGCCTATTTTCATAGGACGTTTCATTGCATTGATTGGTCTGTTTATTCATATCGGAACCCACCACCCAGAAATCACCTTCCCTAGAAGAAGCGTAGCCTACCCAACGTTGAGTGTAGGCCCCTATATCATTAAATGCCAGCTCACATTGTCCGTATAGAGGGCAGCAGAATTCCAAAGTTGCTGCTCTATGGACAACTGCAGGAAGGACAACGTAACCAAGGAAAGCCTCTCAATACATAAAAGACACCTTGAAGGCCAACCTCAGAAGTTGCAACATCGACACTGCTTCCTGGGGAGATGTCGCCCTTGACTGAACACAGTGGAAGCAACGGTGTACCCAGGGCACTAAGACATTCAGGTGCAACAGAGCAATCGAAAACCGGGGCCCATTCTTGCAGGACTCCATTCCATGCAGCGTCTGTATACAACTTTGTGCCTCAGGAACTGGTCTTCATTTCCACATGGGGACCCACATCAGCAAATGACCTGCCTGCCAACTCATCCGTCCGCCACGACGGGAGAATCCATCGTAAGGGATGTCCTCCACTATGGACAAACTTAATCTCAATCCTTCGCACTCTAAGGACCTCCATCTCAGTTTTATAATGCCTGTAAGACCTGATTAGCTGCAGGTCGCTTAGAATGTTCCAGACCATTATAATCCCTTGCGGGAATTTGCAGATAAAAAAAATCATTTGGAAGTGGACCTCAACGAAGCTTATTGAAGCTTTGATGGCAGGACCACATTCATCAACTTTCATTTTGACATTGACCTACTTTTCATGACCAGTTCCTGTAAGTTATTCGTCACAGTCAACAAATAGAAAAGTATACATTTGGGGGCACTGGAAAGGATACGTCGGAGTATTAAGACGTCAGAGTCATTCAGACACCTACTTCTTGCCACGCACAGTGTGATGCTAAACCCAGGACCTGGGGAGGAGTGGGCGAGGCAGCTTTTTTAAGCGAGTCATATTCCTTCACATTATGCCCCTTAGTCTTGGTGTCACGTTTCACAGCCCCTTTCAACAATAATGGTGCTTCAGCACATCTTGAAAAGTGCAGTCGTGATCCCCAAAGCTAATAGTCCTTCGAGAGACATAGCAATTTCAATTGCAATTTCTGCTGTGTTTTCTTAAATGTTTTTAAATCCTCTGACTTACTGTTTTCTCCTGAGACAAATCCAGACGCTGATCAAACACCACAAGACTCTACAAGTAGCTGGACATCATGCACACAGTATTCTTCATCGTTCCTTCAAATGCAGAGGACTTCCCCATCGTTAGCAGTTGATTATGTATTGCAGCATCACCAATGCATTTACACACACACACACACACACACCACACACACACACACACACACACACACACACACACCACACACACACCACACACACACACACACAAATACACACACACACTCGCTCTCTCTGTGTCTCTGTCTGTCTGTCTGTCTGTCTGTCTCTCTCTCTCTCTCTCTCTCTCTCTCTCTCTCTCTCTCTCTTAGTATTTATGGTTCCATAAATGCTACTCGAAGAGAAGATGGATAGACCAATCCGTCTGAGGTTTAGACATTTCAGCAGCATGCATGAGGTCTTTGTCTGCTTAGGACACAGGCCGAACCAGATAAGCAAGAAATAAAAAAAAAGTGCGACATCACTGACATTGTATATGAGTCCGTTATTCCTTCTGGCTCATGGTACCAGGTGAGGTTTACTTCTTTGGATGGTTAAGAATCTGAATAGCCCTGCACGCTCCTCACGATATCCTGCGCGCCAACGCTCTTTCCGTAGCCCTGCGCTCCAAACAGGCATTTTGACAGCCTGATGAGACTACTATCCCAGTGAAAATTGTGACCATTGAACCTTAGATCTGGCCACACGCCACAGTTAGGATTTTGCACTAAATCACAATGCAATCCATGTAAGGGGTTTGAGGCCTATCGTAAGTTTGAGCCAGCACATAATGTTAAAGTGATAATTGATCAAATGAACAACTCCCTACCAATTATTTCCCTTGTTGGGGGGGGGGGGGGGGGGGGGGGGGGGGGGAGTTGTCACCGATGGCATCATAGACAATTTTCATTGACGTGACCTTCCCCTTCCTTGAAACGTGACACCAAGACTAAGGGGCATAATGTGAAGGAATATGACTCGCTTAAAAAGCTGCCTCACCACTTCTCCCCAGGTCCTGGATTCAGCATTACACAGTGCGTGGCAAGAAGTAGGTGTCTGAATGACTCTGACGTCTTAATACTCCGACGTATCCTTTCCAGTGTCCCCAAATGTATACTTTGCCATTTGTTGACTGTGACGAATAACTTACAGGAACTGGTCATGAAAAGTAGGTCAATGTCGAAATGAAAGTTGACGAATGTGGTCCTGCCATCAAAGCTTCAATAAGCTTCGTTGAGGTCCAGTTCCAAATGAATTTCAGGCACATCTCAGGATTTTGCACTCACACCGTGACCTTATCTAAATAACGCCCCCAAATAATCCCATTCCTTTGATTTGAATCTTTCTGCTTGGAACCACCTGGCTAGTAACGTGAAGGCCATGTGACAGAAAATGAGGAGAATCAACGTTCAGCCACACTAAAAGTTATTAAAATAATGTAATTGTGCTAATCTATAAATGTTCGAATCCTTAAGTAAGGCCTTTGGCGCATTAACTTTTAGTATGCAGCCAGTCATCTTCTACTGTGGTTTTGCATGGGCCGGGTTAAGTCCTCAAGTCATAGAAAAAAACCCCCAGCAGTCTTACAAAGTATGTTTTCCTAAAAAGCTAAACGAGACAAAGAAATGTTAGTATGTTTGTCCGACTGACGAGAAGGTTATGAATATGAGTCACTAAATGCCGTCGATTCTGAATTAAAAAGGAACTAGGAGACAGAAATCGGTAACATGGGCTTTCTCGTAAATTCCAGAAGCAATTGTCTTGTTTACTTGTTTGTTGGATTGGTTTTGTTTCCACAATAAGAATATCGACTTATAAAATGCAAAGAGCAAGGAACTGGAACAATTATTCGCAACCATTTGTTTGTACAGCAATACGTATATATGTCTCCTTGTACTATGGATCGCAAGTTGACAGCTTTACATTTTATTTTAGTCTCGCGGTCTCGTCATTGATTCAATGCGACTGTTTGACATTGCATGTGCATGTGCAATTCAAAAACAAAAGAGAAATACCATACTGATCATGAGAAAATACTATTAGCACGCAGAAGGAACACAAAGGACGAAATTTGATGGAGGCAAAATCATCCCTAACAACAAAGGATCTCTGTTCGTCGGGATAGATAATTCACGGTTTGATGATAATAGTAACAATAGATTAGGCTTTTAGCCTTAAATTTGAAATCGATCAGAGTTTTACTTCGCAACAATGATAAATAAACGTTTTACATATAAGGAACAGGAAACATATATTGTTTTAGTGCACTGAAATTAGTAGTGAAATCAAAAGATGTAGGCCCACTGATAACATCCAAAATTACTTAAAGGCTCCCGTTAAGTGGTATAATTAAGTCAGCATGCAATGTTTTGATCCAAGACACTTATACTTAGCGCAATAGAATTGTGAATTAAAAGAATTTAGGTGACTGATTTCTGTATCATAGGCTCGGTCTTTACATAAATTCCAGCAGCGGTTGGCTTGCTTGCTTGCTTGTTTTCGATTTATAAGTAAGACTACCGCCTAATGGAAATGCAAAGAGCAAGGAACTAGTAGCGTTTTTTTTAAAGCCAGTTATTACCCACTAAGTTTGCACAGTAATACGTTTATAATATAGATCGAAAATTGTATATTGTGATGAAAAAAAAGTGTTCATAACGTGTTTTGATTATGTTATTGATCCGGATTCGTATCAGAATCCTCAATAGTCAATGTCTTTGTCCTCCAGTCACATTTCATCTTACAACCAAGACCCGTTGAAAGCGCAGTTCAGTCATTTATTCAGCATAATCTTTCTGACAAGTGTCCGCGGCAGAACAAACTGTTTTACAGCAAGAGTCCGTCCAGTGCGGCTGACGATCATTCTTCAAAAACTCGGATTGAGCTTAGGCTTCAAATTAGAGTTCCAGTCATCTGGCACGTTACGTTTATCAAAACTGTACAGGTTGAAGATTATGGTCTGGCTTTTTGGTAGTGCTGCTGAATATCTGGACAACTCAAAAACACGCAATCTGCACCACACTGTCAGCCGCGTTAGTCTCTCGGTAACTATGGCGGGAAGAAGAAATGAGGAGGGGAGGGTGGGTTCAACTTCAAATGAAACAGCACCTCAAAGATAGTCCACATATGTCTTTGATCAAGTGATTTGAGTTGATTCACTGACAGAGACTAGTGGACGTCTTCCGCTCGTGCAGTGTCATCAACTTGTTTGGTTGGATACATGTTCATTTTTGTTCTAAAGTACGTTTCTCTTTACACACACACACACACACACACACACACACACACACACACACACACACACACACACACACACAAACACACACACACATTCTGTTGCCCCCCTCCCCCCGACCCCCCCCCCCCCCCTCCGACCCCCGTCACCACGCATTCGACACACCATGACATGAAGGTCAGTCATAAGTTTAGAGCT
>CM031597.1:136338350-136340850 GCA_018398815.1 Conus ventricosus | reverse complement strand
TGTGCTGTGTTGTGTTGTGATTGTGTGCGTGTGTTGTTGTGTGTGTGTGTGTGTGTGTGTGTGTGTGTGTGTGTGTGTTGTGCTCAGCAATCTTTCAGCCTGGTCAATGCAGATTTACCGTCCACCTTTTCGTTCATTTGTCAGCCAAAGTAGTACCAGAAGTGATAATTAGAAAAAAAAATTCTCAGGAGAGACCTCTGTGAGTCAGCATACAGTGAGTCTGAGTGCTGTTACAGAAAAGCATTAGTTGTCAAAAAACAAATATTACATTTTCCCATCGGAGTATACAAAAGCATTGAATAAAAACAACTACAATCTTTGATATATAATCTGATGACAATTTTAAGAGATTTTTTTTTCTTTGCTGTTTCTGACTGGTCATTGTTGGTAGGGAATTTTCACTAACAAATGTGTTTACGTGTTTTCTTGTCTTCTCCAGCTCATCAGCTACACAATGCTGACGGGGTTCTAAGAGTTTCTTCTCCCCTCTCCTTCGGGGAAAACACTTGACTAAATCACGTCGAACAATTAATACACAGATTCTATACATGTATCTCTCTTTTCCTTCACACTGAGAGATAAATCAGGTTTCAGATTGAAATCAATAAATTCTTTCAAGTTTCTATAAAGTCATAGCCTTCATATAACATTGATCCAGACCAGGAGAATAAATAATTCCTGCAATCATGATGCCATACCTGCATCAGAGATAAGACTCGCTCCATACTGTCATGATGCCCTGTCTGCATCAGAAAACGTGTCGCCCCCTTGAATTCTCCTGTCACTGGAGAAATGATGAGATCCGACTCCTCTACCTGGAGTCTTTAATTGCTGGGGCTGAACTACCGGTGTGTTCCCCACACCATGGCCATCGTTAACCACCCGTCTCAGAGGAGGAATACCTGACAGGGTGAAGAGTGATGGGTGAAGGGTGAAGGGCTGAAACACGAAAAAGGTTCGTGTAAGTAACCTGCTTCCCAATTCAACATATGAATTCTTTCCTTCTCTTTTCTTAAGGTTTTCCCTGTAGCTTTCCCCAACTATCTATGGCTCACCTGGTAATGACTGGTCAGCGGTGAGGACCCCTTGACCAACGTCCTGACAGGTTCGAGTCTCTAGGCCAACTGCTGGGCTAAAACTGATTCTTTCCTCCCTCCTCCTAGTGAGTGCATACTCAGTGTTCAAAACACATGACCAGCCCCTTATCAGCCCTTATTAAACTATCTCTCAGTGGTCACTTTCACCCAATGACCACCCTTGTTTATTTAATGAGTACTCCTCACAATTGTTTGGGGACGCCCGCTACACTAGTCAAGCCACATGAATATTCTTCCTATTTAGTTGTGGCATGGGGAAATGATTCATATCACTAAACTACATGTGATGGAGCGTCACATGCCTTGATGTGAGGCTACGTCACATGACACACGTCGTGTCCATGTTCATGGCATCTTTGGCTGTATCCAGACCGCAGAACTCACTCACTGCCTGTCCTTCCAAGATTTGTGCGGATTTCAGAGAGCTAGAGGTTTGGGGCAAGTGTGGTTTCCCCTGCGTATTATCAAACTACAGGGAGGCAAAGGTTAAGAAAAGATTCTTCTTTTACACGGCCCACTTAGAAAAACCGGGATCGTTCCTTTAATGGCGTTGTTGAGCTATCACCTGTTATTTATCGGGTTGTTGAGCTATCACCTGTTATCTATCGGGTTGTTGAGCTATCACCTGTTATCTATCGGGTTGTTGAGCTATCACCTGTTATCGATCGGGTTGTTGAGCTATCACCTGTTATCTATCGGGTTGTTGAGCTATCACCTGTTATCTATCCTCTATCCCGGTGACACGATACGCCACAGAAGACTTCGCAACCAGCTTCCTCCACTCCCCCCGATTCTCAGACGCTCTTCGGCAGTTGCGGAGTGTGAGGCCAGTCCATGCCCCGATGTTGTCCTTCCATCTTGTATTCTACATATCACAGCTATCACAGTTCCTTTTCATTACTAAGCTCACTGAGAGAGTTGGCAGGAGACTCCTCGTATGGACTGAACTTTTTGACCAGTTTTTCTTCCTTTCTGCAGGTTCAGAATTTTTATGGCTGCTTTTCCTGTTTTAAGGTTGCCAATCCTTTATCGTCCATTCATGGATAGAACAGATGCCAGCTGTAGTGGTGTCGTTGCTGTATTGCTACAGTCTTTTGAGGATCCCATTTTTGCTTCAGTGGAAAAAAAAATTGGAACATTGAAAAAATATATAAAACTATAGAAAGAAACTTGAAACAAACATTACCGTTCCGCCGAACAAAAGAGACAAACAAATCACAAGACATTTGTTTGTCTTTTTCGTTCGGTGGAACAGTAATTTTTCGTTTAAATGTCTTTCAGTTTCCAACTGCGGTCACGTCTCTTTGAAACTAACCTTAGGAAGAGAGTATTTAGCTATGGTTTGGGTTGTTGAGTTGTCCAAGTGCTAGCGTGGGTGTTTCTTTGTCCTCCATACCAGATCA
>CM031597.1:136315850-136325850 GCA_018398815.1 Conus ventricosus | reverse complement strand
CTGTGTAATTACGAAAACATATAAAGGCTATTTGTTTATGTACGAACATAAATGTGCTCTGTGTGTGTGTGTGTGTGTGTGTGTGTGTGTGTGTGTGTGTGTGTGTGTGTGTGTGTGTGTGTTCACCAATCTTTTAGCCCGGTCGATGCAGGTTTACTGTGCACCTTTCCATTACTTATGAGCTAACATACGATAGAAAAAATAGAAATGATAATACGAGTTTCTCGGAAAGACCTCTAACAGTCTGTATTCAGTGTGTTTGAGTGATGTTACTGAAAAACGTTACCTGTCAAGAAAAAATTCTCTCACCTTTTCCCTTCAGAACATCAAAGGGAATTAATAAAAGAAAACTGCTGTTTGCAGTTGTTATTTCATATTCTCGATAGAAAACAACGACAAAAACAACAAAATACAGCGTCAATGACAACAATAACACCCCCACCACCCCCATCATCACCATCACATAAATACACAGATGCATGCGCGCGAGCGAGCCCAAAGTCACACTTACACGTACACACACATACAAACACATGCGCGCGCGCTCCTGCGCGCGTACGCATGCGTGCGCAGACATACCCACCCATACATGCGCACACGCACACAGATATACACGCAAACACAGAAGTATACATGTAGATACACATGCACGCGTACGCATGCATACGCAGACACACACACGAAATCAGAGGGAGCAAATGTGTTTTATCAACGCTTTTCGACTGAAGGAGTACTAATTTCATAAAGTTATTTTCGCCAACGGGGCAAAGCTAGAGCCACGTTCCCAGTTAGCACTGAAACAGAATATTGAAGACTAATGGTGCATTTATGACTGATTGTAGGCCAAAATAGGGAAACATCCTGATCACACACACAACAAAATGAATTATCACATATCTAAATACCCCCAAAAGACTGTCATTAAGGGAATAAAACTAAACTGCCTTTATAACCAGCTATCATTCTTTAGCAATGTGATGAATTTTAAAGGTGCAGTGTTACATGTTTATAACCAGCTATCATTCTTTAACAATGTGATGATGTTTAAAGGTGCAATGTTACATGTTTATGTGTGGAAGTAACTGGCAACGCAGTAGGTGACACACCTGATTCATGTAAATCAAAAAAGAGATTACCATGTATAGAAGCGTTAAAAGTACTGTCGGGGTGTAGAAGTGTAAACACAATATTTGAACACACTGCCTTTCAAAATGTCCGGCCAAAATAATGGTTGGACTGGATTTTTTAAAAAAAGAAAAAAAAAACGGAAAAGGAAGAGACACTCTTCAGTCCAACTATTATGAAGCAAACTGTTTTATATGTATGTATGTATGTATGTATGTATGTATGTATGTATGTATGTATGTATGTATGTATGTATGCATGTATGTATGTATCTCTCTATCTCTCTATCTCTCTAACTAGCTAGCTAGCTATATATCTATCTGTCTGTAAACGAAGACAAAAATATGGATGTTGCACCCCTTGCAAATGACTTTCGGCACGGGAAATGAAACTTTCAGTTAGCTGAAAACGTATGGTTAACACCAAGACCTGCCACCGAAGACGTATGACAATACAAAATGCAGTGGCAATTTAATCTTGGTACTTGCCCAACAAATATACTTCACTCGAACGAAAGTGAGGGAAACAACAACAACAACAACAAAATCAATGTTTTGGTGAGACTGGTTTTATGGACTATTTCTCTTCTAACTGTCCGACAGAGCGTGTATTCTGGAAATGAATCAGATTAATGATGTCATCTTATGCTGAAAACAAACCCACAAGAAATTCCATCAACCGATAAACTTGTTGGCGTGCGAACAAAAAGACAATTAACCACATAGGCTACAACAAATAGGTAAAATGTCAATACGCACAGGGCCTACACCAAAAGTATTGTTTGCATTACTAATTGGAGGTGAACAGCAGTTTCAGCCAAGGAACGTTTTTCCGGTTCCGTTATCGATTCATGTGCTCGCCATGCCAGACTTCTATTGTGTTCATACTGATAAGGGAACGGGTTTGCCACGGTTGTTCGTAATCAATCCATTTCAGTTTGATGGTATTGTTTTTCTGTAATCCCACAGGATAACACACACACCACACACACACACACACACACACACACACACACACACACACACACACACACACACACACACACACACACACACACACGCACGCACGCACGCACGCACGCACGCACGCACGCACAAACATACACACATACACGTGCATACAAACGTGCACAAACCGCATGTATAACATTCGTTTTGATACTACCTCAACATATAACAGAATAAACTACGATCTGTGCTAAACATCTCATGAAGAAAATCTACACGTTTGTTTCATTTTCTTCATTACAAGATGCATACAAATGAAAAAAAAAAAAATGGGGAGGTGGAAAGGGAGTGAAACAAAAAGGAAGAATGAAGAGAGAAAGAAACGAAAGGGCAAAATGGGCGAAGGGAGGACATACTCCCCCCCCCCCCCCACCCGCACCCCCCAAAACAAAGGAAAGAAAAGGAAAAAGTACAACAAGTGAGAAAAATAGAAGGATGTTCCCCCTACTACACACACACACACACACACACACACACACACACACACACACACACACACACACACACACACACACATACACACACGCGCGCAGACACACACGCGCACACATGCGCGCGCGTGCACACACAGAGGGACGCGTAAACGCGAACAACTGAAAATGTGTTATTACATTGTTTCAAACGACAAAAGAAAGCCTGAAGAAAACTGACCAGTGTAGCTTCCTTGGTAAGTAAGGTCTGCTGTCTGCGGTATACGCTAATTCCGAAGCTCCTCTTTCCTCTGCCAATATACACTATCAGCACTGGCACAGTGGAACCAGTGTTGTACATAAATCAGCTAGTCCTCAAGGAAAGGGCGTGGTGTCCCTCACGGACCTGATGAAACTGCGTTTTCACTGCCGCAAAGCAAAGCTGAGGTTACCCCTGAAATCCACCCTGAAGCAAAGCAAGATAACCAGCCATGCTCTAGGAATCCGCAGACAAAGTTATGAGGTCAGTCGAATACATGCTTTGAACAAGATGCAACGTATATAAACGTACTCCCAGTTTATCCTGAATACGCGTGAGATATTCATAAAGAGGAAAAACCGTCTTGGGCTGGTGTAACTGTTAGTAATGGCTATTCTGGTAAACATCGGCTATCGTCTGTGACCTAAAATGAACATACATACAAATTTTCAGAAAGATCGGCCAAGAACGTTCTGAGATTTTCCATAAAGAAGAAAACCATTATGGGCTATTAGTAACGGCTCTAACGGTAAACGTAAACATCGGGCATCATCCGTGACCCATAATGAACATATCTACAAATTTCAGAAATATCGGCCACGTACTTTCTGAGATATTCCTTGTAGAAGAAAAGGCGTTACAGGCCGTTACAGCCGTTAGTAACAGTATAACGGTAAACTAAAACATCGGACATTATTTGTGACCCATTATGAACATACGTACACATTTTCAGAAAGATCGGCCAAGTGCTTTTTGAGATATTCTATAAAGAAGAAAAACTGTTACAGGCCGTTACAGCCGCTAGTAACGGCTATAACGGAGTAAACTAAAACATCGGGCATCATTCGTGACTCATACTGAACATACCTGCTAATTTTCACAAAGATCAGCCAAGTACTTTCTGAGATATTCCATAAAGAAGAAAAAGCGTTACAGGACGTTACAGCCATTCGTAACGGCTGTAACGGTAAACTAAAACATCGGACATCATCTGTGACCTATGATGAACATACCTACAAATTTCCAGAAAGATCGGCCAAGTGCTTTCTGAGATATTCTATAAAGAAGAAAAAGCGTTAAAGGCCGTTGCAGCCGTTAGTAACGGATATAACGGTAAACTAAAACATCAGGCATTATTCGTGACCCATATTGAACATACCTACAAATTTTCTGAAAGATCGGCCAAGTACTTTTCGAGATATTCTATAAAGAAGAAAAACTGTTACAGGCTGTTACAGCCGTTAGTAACGGCTATAATGGGGTAAACTAAATTATCGGGCATCATCCGAGACCCATAATGAACATACCTGCTAATTTTCACAAAGATCGGCCAAGTACTTTCTGAGATATTCCATAAAGAAAAAAAAGCGTTACAGGCCGTTACAGCCGTTACTAACTGAAACTAAAACATCGGGCATCCTCTGTGACCCATAATGAACATTTCTGCAAATTTTCAGGAAGATCCCCCAAATACGTTTTAATATTTTCTAAAAAGAAGAAAAACCGTTACAGGCTGTTACAGCCGTTAGTAAGGGCTGTAACGGGTAAACTAAAACATTGGACATCATCCGTGACCCATAATGAACATACCTGCTAATTTTCACAAAGTGCTTTCTGAGATATTCTATAAAGAAGAAAAACCGTTACAGGCCGTTACAGCCGTTATTAACGGATATAACGGTAAACTAAAACATCAGGCATTATTCGTGACCCATAATGAACATACCTACAAATTTTCTGAAAGATCGGCCAAGTGCTTTTTGAGATATTCTATAAAGAAGAAAAACCGTTACAGGCTGTTACAGCCGTTAGTAACGGCTATAACGGGGTAAACTAAATTATCGGGCATCATCCGAGACCCATAATGAACATACCTGCTAATTTTCACAAAGATCGGCCAAGTACTTTCTGAGATATTCCATAAAGAAGAAAAAGCGTTACAGGCCGTTACAACGGCTGTAACGGTAAACTAAAACATCGGGCATCCTCTGTGACCCATAATGAACATTTCTGCAAATTTTCAGGAAGATCCGCCAAATACGTTTTAATATTTTCTAAAAAGAAGAAAAAACCGTTACAGGCTGTTTACAGCCGTTAGTAAGGGCTGTAACGGGTAAACTAAACATTGGACATCATCCGTGACCCATAATGAACTACCTGCAAATTTTCAAAGATCGGCCAAGTACTTTCTGAGATATTCCATAAAGAAGAAAAAGCGTACAGGCCGTTACAGCCATTAGTAACGGCTGTAACGGTAAACTAAAACGTCGGGCATCATCCTTGACCCATAATGAACATACCTACAAATTTTCAGAAAGATCGACCCAGTAGTTTTGTCTGGAGCGAGTGGAACACATTTTGACCAGGGACACACAGACCACACACACAGACACACACACAGACACACAGACACACAGACAGTATTCTTCGTTCCCATTCCAAATTTACTCCCTGTTCTATAAGAACTAGTAGTACAAAAAGGAGAAACTTCAGGAAGCAGTGGACAAGGCAAGGAAAATCTTAAGATCAAGGAAATAAAAGGACACACGCAAACCAACAGACAGGGATTAGGGTAAAAAGAAGTGGAGTGGTCAAAGGCGAAAAGAACAGCAAAACAAGGAGAGACGAAGTAAGACAACAGTTGAAGAAAGCAGAGGATGCCCGGAAAAACTAGATGGCTGTCCAGCAAGGGTAACTAGGGCAGTGGTGGATTACGTGGGGGAAAAGCACTTCAAAG
This sequence comes from Conus ventricosus, assembly GCA_018398815.1. Lineage (NCBI taxonomy): Eukaryota > Metazoa > Mollusca > Gastropoda > Neogastropoda > Conidae > Conus > Conus ventricosus. The sequence goes on along the minus strand of CM031597.1, from coordinate 136,320,312 downwards.
ATGTGTCAGTTTTGGGAAAGGCATGCCATGATACCCCCAGTATTAGATTCATTCTTAGTTATGTATGATACCCCCTGCTTTCAAATCAAACCTGTTAAAATGGGGAAATCAGATGTCCACTTTCTCATGGCAAACACGCACTGGTTCATACCCTGAGATCATCCAAAGCAGTGCTGACCCAGGAGTGGTACACATAGAGACACAACAGAGTGCTTAAAGACAGCGCGTATGCGGTAAGCACTTCCAGAGGAAGTACCGCGCCACTAGAGGCCCTAATATTGACGTTCTACTTGGCAAGAGGCCACAAAGTATGGTCAGGAACCACTGTGACATCAAAAGCATTGTAGCGGGGCTTTATGGTTTGAGTGAAGGCTGAATGCACAGCATACCTTCTAGAATATACAACCCATTCAAAGATCACCAGGAAGGATGGCATGAGAAAGGATATTGTGCTGTTCTCAAGTTCATCAGAACAGATGATTCTTATGAATTCGCTGTGCATATGAAAGCAGAACGGAGCATCTACAAGACTGATAAGTTATTATTATTATTATTATTATTATTATTATTATATTATTATTATTATTATTATTATTATATCATTAATTTCATCATTATCATGAATACTTATATAGCGTCTATCCTTGGTTCGAGACCAAGCTCAAAGCGCTTCTTTACAATCCACACTTGTTTATGCAACGGGCTGCCTACCTGGGTAATGCCGACTGAAGAGCTGCCAGCTGGCGCTTCATTCAGTCGTTTCCCATGTTATCCAGTCAATATCGTTCAACATCGTTCTCTCAATTTCCTTACTTTCTTCATTCTTTCCATTTCACACGCAAGGTGCATGCTCTGTGTAACAGTCATCCATACCAACGGCCAAACTGCCTTCTCTTCCGAAAGTTGGTGCAAGATGTTATGCGTGCGTTCACACACGGAACCTCGGTTTATAGTCTCATTATAGTCCCATTCGAAGGACTAGAGTCAGAACCAATGTTAACTCTGAGGGAAAAATCCCCCTACACCGAAACGTCCCGGCGGAGATTGGAACCCGCAACCCAGGATCACCAAGATTGCGAGTCCGGCGCTCTACGACTGAGCGAAGTCAGTTTAGCCAGTGGCGTGAGGGAATCTGGCTCGCAAGAGAAAGAAGTTGGATCGAGGAGGGTTATAGACTACCAGCCTATGGTCTCAGGAAAAGTTCGCGATTTCTGGCAGAGAGAGGACCTCAAAGACAAAAGCAAAGGCAGCAGAAAAAAGTTCCAGCTCTGTTTGGTCGTGGGGCGACAAAAAGGGACACAATTTAGGTGTACAAACTGGGGGAAAAAACGACAATAAAAATCAAACAAACGAAATCGTAGCCAAGAAGAAAGAGCTGTTAGATCACTATAGTGATAACTGACAGGAATATAGAAAGTTTTGATGTGTGTGTGTGTGTGTGTGTGTGTGTGTGTGTGTGTGAGAGAGAGAGAGAGAGAGAGAGGAGAAGAGAGAGAGAGAGAGAGAGAGAGAGAGAGAGAGAGAGAGAGAGAGAGAGAGAGAGAGATGCCACTGAGGAATCCCGCAGCCTTGCAGTCCTGAGATGAGTTGATCGCTGACTGAAGTGTTGGAATAACATTTTCTCATTCTTCACATTTCAGACAGCGATCTTGTCCTTGATGTTGTTTACAAACCAGCTATATCTACAAGTAGGGCTTGATGGCATTCATGTCATACATGTTACTGTTAAACGCAACGACGGGAAGTTTCAGAAGGTTATCGTCAAACTTTCCTCTAAATTCTTTCGCAGAAAGATTGGTCTTTCGATATTGATATTATTTTCTCATCATCCTTTGCTTCCCGTGTGTTGAGTCATTTCAACACATGAGCAAACTCCTCTTTGAGAAGAGCATAACCACAGTCAGATTAGTTCTCCAGACGATCAACCTTCTGGTTACCGAGAGATTGGAAAATTCGCTCAGAAACGAAACAGACTGGCTCTTGAAAGGTGGGAACGTTGAGGCAGACGTTCACAGATACAGGAATGTGTTTTCTTTCACTTGAGGGAAGGTTTCAGCGCTGAGCTCCAGCACTTTGTTGATGTGGTGATCATCCACACAAAAGCTGATCATGCCGTCTTTCTTCTGACTAGTGCAACACGTGCTGAGCAGGCAGAAGATGTGAGTTCAATTACGCTGTGCGGAGCCTTTCTCACCCCCCCCCCCCCCCTCCCTCGCCCCAATTTTCACGTTCATCTAAGAATCACCAAAAGCACTCATTCACGCCCATAGACGCGCCAACAATAACCTCCAACCCCCTCCCTTCCACGCACGTACACAAAATCTACCTTTCGCTCTTCTTCATAGTATCACTCGACCAGGGAGATAACAAAGCTTCCCTGAAAAAGAAAACGAAACAAAAAAAACAAAATAACAAACAAACAAAAAACAACAACAGGCAAACAACCAAACAAAACAAAATGGCAATTATCGAACTACACTCTCAACTCTAACCAGCCTAGGACCCTCTGCATCTAAGGGAGGCGGGGGGGGGGGGGGGGGAGTGAGATCTCAGAAAGGGAGGAAAAAAGCCAAACTCAACGGGAAGAGAGTTTGTGCGTGTTTGTGTTGCGTGTGTGTGTTGCATGGGCGCGCGCGTGTTGTGTGTGTGTGTGTGTGTGTGTGTGTGTGTGTACTCGAAGTGGAAACTGGTCTTCCATATGTAGAAGGAATATTTTTCCTTGCACATATGCAAGGCCTAGGATGTTTTTGCATCAACGTATATGCCTGTTGTCATCTGTGATTAGCTGTTGGATAGATAGACGTAATATGCTTCCTGACGTTTGTAAACGATCGTAAAATGTTAGTAACAACCGGATTTTGTATCCTTTTTTAATGTAAAAACAGGGGATGGAATTATCCTGTCATGGGATGCAAGGCGCGCTTTACTTTGAAAAAGCAACCGATAGTATTACAGACATAGACATGAATATAGACTCAAAAAGAAAAACAAAAAGGATTAACCTACGAAAAGTCACCTTTTCGCATGGCTAAGACCTTTGAAATCGTCAATGAGTTGAAGGGTACCCTCCAGTGATCAACAGAGTTCAAAGAAGCTGAGGAACCGATGTTTACTGGTCGAGTACATATCCGAGTTGTGTTTGAAACGCTAACTAAATCTGTGAATCCGGCAGACCGGCCTCTCAGCTGATCAGGGTGTGTCTACATGAAATCCTGATTCACCTGAGGAGTGGTCCGCTTCAGAGACCTTAGGGATGATTCAGAGGTAGAAATGGAAAGGGACCTTGGTGACTGAAAGGAGCCGTGTTCTTGTGCGCTAGGGCCAAGAGTTTGAACCGCCGCTCTCTTTCCCTCTGACTTTCTAAATAAGAACGTGGCCGTTACACCAGATGATCATAGTAAGCTTTCTGTGGGGGCCCAGTCGTTGCCGTCAATTAGCTTTAAATGTCAACATTTGGAAACATAACAAAGTGACACAAGAAGGAAGAGACATGTAAAACTGTTCATGATACAGTTCACCAAATCATGTATAAAAGCATGGCCCTGTTTTCTCTTGAACAATCACCCTGCTGTTTCTAACGGCTGTCTTAGTGGGGGGTGGGGGTAGGGCGGAACAGAGTACTAAAAGACAGAATACTTGATGTCCGTCTTCGTGGGGATAAAAACGAAAGATAAGTCCTACCTTAGCAGGTCTATCTTACTTTGAAGCATTGCAAAAAATGGTGGTGAGGAAATGAACAAGAACAACGAGAACAAAAACGATATCATCATCATTATCATCATCATCATCATCATCATCATCATCATCATCATCATCATCATCATCATCATCATCATCATCATCATCATCGTTATCATCAACAGCAGCAGCAGCAACAACAACAACAAGAAGCAGATTCAGCAAGCCTCTGTAAGCGGACATTATTGAGGTGATGGAGAAGGTGGAATTTTAAAACCCTTCGATAAAAAAAGCTCCTACCACCGGCAAATATGCTTGGGTAACAGACATTGGCTAACTTTTCTAAAATAAAATCTAAGACAACATTCAGCCTTTAACCATTTTTTTTTCTGTCCCGTTATTGTTACTGTGGTGGTAACCCACTGGCATATCAGAGATCGTTTGGTACAATGTAAATAGCAGCAACTCCTCTGTCGTGATTTTCAGATGTGCTAACACCCCCACTGACATATTGTCTGACACAGCTTTCCCTATAGCAGCTTTCAACAACCAGCAAATCAACATGGAATATTAGCTAGTATTCTCTGTACCTACGGGTCTTTGTATTATAAACCAGTTAATAAAATTTCTTCTCTCCAAGTCTTAGGTGCGCTATCTTACTGAGCGGTACTGGAATTCAGTGACTCAAACTCAAATAATAATATACTACTCACAAAATGACATGATCATGGTGATGCTGCTGTTGTTGTTGTTGTTGCTGCTGCTGCTGCTGCTGCTGGTCTGC
>CM031597.1:136300850-136308350 GCA_018398815.1 Conus ventricosus | reverse complement strand
CGTCCTGACTGAAGAAGGTCATACTGACTTGCAAGAACGTGGGTCTGGTCACACGCAATCTTCTTCGCTTTACAAACAACACGGCACCTGTACAGCTCACTCAGACTTTTTTGTCTCCCACCAACAATTTTTCCTCCCACGTTCACCACTTTCTCAAGCACATTCCTACTCTTCACAGTCAGCCCACCATACCAACACATAAATGAGAAAGTTAAAACAGATTCCAAGAAGCATGAATAAAATGTCAGAAGAATGTCAGTATTCACATGAAATGATCGCAGCTTGCGAAGACAATATAATCTGGTTTGACATTTTTTGTGGACATAATCAACATGGGATTTAAAATTCAGCTTATTATCTATAAAAGTTCCTAAATATTTGTATGATTCAACACGTTCTACTTCAGCACCTTTGATAAAAAGCGGTGGTGCAACTTTTGGATTCTTTCTAAAATCAATCAACATTTCTTTCGTTTTTGTTACATTCAGATCAAGATAGTTGTGATCGCACCAGTCAACAAATCTTTGAACCCCCTTGAAGTAAACAGAGTCAGAGTTGGAAAGATCCTCAAGTGCTGAGTCATCTGAATATTTAATGTACAAAGTTGAATCTCTTCACACTGCACTCTCATTTTCCCAATTCTTTTTATAGCTCGTCAAATCTAAAGCTCACAAAACGTCGTGTGGCTTAGTCAATCAACAATTGTTTAGTATTCTGGATCATCCGAGAATCATGATGTAGCACAACCAACCCAGTAGCATGGAGTTTTCTTGAAGGATCGAGAACCAATGCGAATGCGTGTGATAGACAACCAAAATGTTCGGAACATTCAGGAATCTGTTTATGGAAGCTTTTCGTATTTTCAGACCTATTCTGCCATTCTGAAGATAACCTTCGGAATTATCTTCTTCTTCTTCTTCTTTTTCTTCTTCTTCTTCTTCTTCTTCTTCTTCTTCTTCTTCTTCTTCTTCTTCTACTTCTTCTTCTTCTTCTTCTTCTTCTTCTTCTTTCTTCTTCTTCTTCTTCCTAAAATACTGGTTCACTCAAAAACGAGTAGGTCACCAGCGCGCATGTTAAAAAGTAAAATAAAATAACATAAAACAGTGCGACTCAGACTGTTGGCCCCTGGAGCAAATTTGGCAACAAGGGGTCGCACTCGATATTCAAGAAGTTAAAAGCAATGGCCAAATTCAGGCCCAGGTAATAGTAAAATATCTGGGGAAGTAAAAATAGAAAATCGTCAATATGCAGATCTCAAAACTGTCGAATCAATTTGTTTTTTAAAAGAGATTGCATTTGTGGCAATCTTGATGGCACCCGGCAGTGAGTTCCACAGCCGTACAGAACTGGAATAAAAAGAATGTAAGTGGCTGTCAATATTTGATGCAGGTATGGTATAACATTGACCGCCACTCCTGGTGCTACTTCTCTTCAATACTAGTTGTTCCATTGGAATATCAATTACTTTAGCTCTGCCTTTGAAGAAGATGTTAAGTTTGATAAAAGCTCTTCTCTCTTCTAAGGGTTTCCATTCTAATTTCCTCATGTTCTTCCTAGTATTCCCCTTTTCTCTGATGTGGTTCCCTGTTACGAACCGTGCTGCTCTCTTCTGAATCTTTTCGAGGTTATCAATGTCCTTTAGATGGTAAGGATCCCAAACTGAGCAACCATATTCCAGTACTGGTCTAACCAGTGTTTTGTAGCAGTCGTCTTTAACCTTTTGGGGGCAGTCATTGATATTCCTGTGTAAGAAAGCTAAGATGTTATTTGCTTTCGTACATACTAAATTGTAATGTTCTTTCCATTTGAGACGACTATCTATAATCATGCCTAAATATTTTGCAGCATTAGTGTCTTTAAGAATAGTATTATGGATAGAATAATCTGATCTAATTGGTGAGCGTTTGTTACATATACGCAACACTTGGCACTTTTGGGGATGAAATTCCATTTTCCAAGTTCTTTCCCACTCTTGTAAAGCGTTTAGATCTTCTTGTAGAATGCGTGTATCATTCTTGCTTCTGATTGTTCTATATACTAAGCTGTCATCTGCAAAAAGCCTTATAGTAGTTCCAGGAGAGAGATTTCTACTTATGTCATTTATATAAATTAAGAAAAACAAGGGCCCCAGAACAGTTCCCTGTGGTACACCTGACAAGACTGGTTTACAATGGGATGACGAACCTTCCACAACAACTTTCTGCGTTCTCCCAACGAGGAATGATCTAGCCCATTTTAGCAAAGAACCGCCAATGCCGATGTGTTCTAATTCATGGTCAACCTTATCAAAGGCTTTAGAAAAGTTTAATAAAATTGCATCTATTTGCTGTCTGTTGTTAAGACAGTTATTAAAATCATTGAGAGTTGTTATAAGTTGAGTCTCACAACTCCTTCTCTGTCTAAAACCATGCTGGGCGTTATTTAAGAAGTCATATTTGTCAAGATGGTCCATTATGGTACTATAGATTATGTGTTCAAGTAGTTTAGCTGATATGGATGTAAGAGATACAGGTCTATAGTTCTCTGCTTTTGTTTTGTCACCCTTTTTGAATAAGGGAACAATGCTCGCATCTCGCCACTCATCAGGTATTACTCCCTGGTCCAGTGAAGCTTGGTAAAGTAGTTGGTATACTTCACTCAATTCATTGGCACATAATTTTAAGAGCTTGCCAGGAACGCCATCGGGACCAGTAGCTTTGTTTTCATTGATGTTGGTCAGTAACTTAAATACTCCTGCTTTGTTTACTTTGATGTTTTGCATTTCAGGGAGTTTATCATCATCCTTTAGTCTAACGTTAATTAAAGGTTTGGGATTTGAGAAAACTGAACAAAACTGCTTGTTTAGTAAGTTTGCTTTCCCTTCAGGGTCCTGTATTAGGTTATTCTGGTTGTTTCTCAGGTCTGGAATCCCAATGTTGTCCTGTCTCTTACTCCTTATGTAAGACCATAATTTCTTGTTTTGATGATCACCTTCTGAAATCATCGAATTAACATAATTGGAGTGAGCAAGCCTACATTCTCTCTGACACCTTCTCTTAATATGTTTATACCTAACCAGTAATCTTTCTGAATTAGGATGTAGTTTCAATTTCTTAAAGAAACGATGTTTCCTTCTCAACAAACGTTTAGTTTTTGTAGTAATCCATGGCTGGTGGTTCTTGCTTGAAGTTATTTTAGTAGGTATGTTGTCATCCATAATAAATTCCAAGTTAGTTTTTATACACTTCCAAAGGTCACTGACATTATCGTTAACACTATGGGACCTCAAAAAAGACGACTGAAATCATGAGTATCCCTGCGCAATTTTGGTAAATCTGCTTGGATCCAGAGTCTGATGGTACGTTTAGGGGGTTTTCTTCGAAAGGGTTGAAAGTTGCTCTCTAAGAGAATTATGTCATGATCACCCAGGCCTGCAATTAATTCCTGATTGCCTAAAGCGCCTGGACAATTGGTAAAAAATAAATCCAGGAATGCCTTACCACGAGTTGGTGCTTCAACTGACTGCACTAATCCAAGGTCTTTGGTGGTATAAAAAAACTGAGTATTAATATTTTTACTGTATTGATTACCAAGTATGGCATCTTCACCCCAATCAATATCTGGTAAGTTAAAGTCTCCACCAATCCATAATATTGCCTTCCTATTGGCCAAAACAATGTTAGAAGTGTCTCTGCAGATAGACGAACATACATTTTCATCTGAGTCTGGAGGTCTGTAAACTGATCCAACAATGACAGGTCTCTTATTCTTAAAATTAATCCTACAAAATAAACTTTCACTATTTTTGCCTTAATATAAAAACTCACTGGCTAAGTTCTTATGACAGAATTGCCCATACGCCACTTAATAAACAAAGGGTGCATGAAACTAAACATTTCGTACGAGAAACCCAACGTACGTACACCTGGATCAACTTATGATGATAAAACTAAGTGCAGTCGAACAGTTTGTAACACCATCCCCACCACCTTAACTTAGGATAAACTAAAAAAATCTGTAACAAACTTAGAAAAATCCCTTCAAGATAAAAAACAAACGAGTCGCGTTTCATTAAAAACAAAAGCACAAACAAACACAGCAACTACTCTCATAGGACGAGTGGCTCATACACTCCGCACCACACTTTCACCTCCCATGATGACTCCATCGTCATGCCAAAGTGATGCAGATACATCACCCATACACTCCGCGCCACACTTTCACCTCCCATGATGACTCCATCGTCATGCCAAAGTGATGCAGATACATCACCCATACACTCCGCACCACACTTTCACCTCCCATGATGACTCCATCGTCATGCCAAAGTGATGCAGATACATCACCCATCGCATCACCGGACCTTTAATCAACTTTGCTAAGGTCAACTTATGTCTGTAGACACTTGTGTGTCAAGAAGCAAATTCAACACCTTTTAAAGCACGGAGTGCATTGCTGTACACTCCAGACAATGGCAATCCTTTTCAGTTGCGGGATAGTTCCATTGTCCGCAGTATCTTGCTGGCGCAGCTGACGTGGAAAAGCTTTCCACTGTACATCAGGAGTTTTCCAATGCCACAATGAAACACATTTTGTCCTCATGAAGACGATCCAGGAGGGATCAGCAAAGCGAAGGATCGGGTAGCTGGTCATGAAATCCATGATGATCAGGTAGTCTTTCTCTCGTGTGCTGCCCCCACTCCACTGCGGTAGGCTTTCCTTTCTTCAGGAGGTCGGTGAGAGGTGCAGATGTTGCAGAGAAAACAGGAACGAATTATCTGTAATGTCCTGCTAAGTCCATGAAAGACTGGATTTGTCTCTCTGTGGTAAGACATGCCACTTCCAGGCCTTCACAGCATCTCCATGAAAAAAGTGTTTGGCCATCCTGAAGTTTACGGCAGGCAGACCCCACATTGTCTGTTTCCAGACCACATCTGCTTGGTCTCACTGTAAAGTCGGCACTAGTCGGACGACTAAGTGATCATACAGAGTTTCAGTACACTCTTTCCAGGTGCACGTGTACCAGAACAGCGTCACAGTAGAATATCACGTTTTTCATGTCCATCATTTTCCGTCTCATTTCCCATTTTAGAGTAGCCGTAGAGTTCACCGCCTGAAAGGGCATCTTCAATGCAGAATTCACCACCTACAATGACTTCTTCAGGAATTCATAGATTCCATCTTAGAGTTTCAAAGGCTGTGTTAGGAATGTCTCTTTCGAAGATTTGTACTTGGCGGTGTCCTTTGCAGAGATCCATTTTGAAGAAATCCTCATCGCCATTGAGTTTTTGGAACAATTGTTGAGTTGTGGGCATGAGTTTGGGACTGAAGATAGTAAGCTTCTGTAATCCAATAGTCCACACAAATACGGTTACGACTGTCCCTCTTTTTCATCATGACAGTGAGAGAGGTATATGGTGAGCTATTACTCCCGAATCGCTTCCATCTTAAACCTATCATCGATACGTTCCTACAAACACTCCCTGTGAACATGCGGAATGGGATATGTTTTTGACTTGACTGGAGCAATCGAGGTGAGTTTAACATGGTGCTCAACCAGTCCAGTAGATCTAGGTATGTCAGTAAAACGGTCAGGAAAGTCATTGATAACACTCAGATGGCCGCCTTCTGCTGATCAGAAAGTTTTCTTCAGTCTTAACGTCTGCTGTGGACTCGTCTGACTAGATTTTGCAATGTTCTAGAATTTATTATCGTTCTTTACCTCCTCAGATTCCACAAAGTTTTGCTTTCTAGGGATTCTATTCACACATGGTTGCTGAAGAAGATATATTGCCCTCACTTGATCTTTTTGCTTCCTCCTTCTGGGTGTATTTCTGTGGCATTTAACGCCTTCATTTTCTCTTTCACATCTGTTTGGTACTTAAGTCAATTCATCAATCTCAATAAAAAAAAAATCGCCCCGCCCAATGTATCGATAAGGTTTTATTCGCAAGCAAAAGTGCTATGATTTGTCTCCTTTCTGGAGCTTCTGGGCTTTCTTCTAGCAATCATAGCAATATCAATGAATATGCCGGACCTTTTCAAGTTAACTCTAGGCAAAATGCAGAGCATTGGCGCACGCGTGCCACTCTTTTAGACTTGTCAGTGCAGGTTTTCAGCATTAATTCTAGCGTTCCATTATGTAAGTCCATTACATGTTGGACAACAGAAGACGTAGTCAAATGAGGAACGTTGAATAGCCTCGAAGATTCCATTACGCTGTTTTGGTGTCCATATCTCTCAGGATTTCTTAAGGAAACCCTAGTTTGCCGGACATGTTTATCAGTGCTTCACTTGCAGACTCTGCTTTAATTTCCTCTAGAGGAACAGCTCCAAGATACCTCGTGCATGATCTTCACATATCAAAATGGACATGTGTCCAGCAACACTCCCTGGATGAATAGTGTCCATGAGATCAATCGCCACTTGCTTGATAGGCAAGTCTATCGGGGGCATCTTCTGCACAGAAATCATGGCAAATTTTTGTCTCAGCACTGTCTTGGGACATGAATGACAGGATTTCCAGAACGCGTTACGTCCTTTCGAAAACCTAGACAACTAAAAGCAATTTGTCAGCTTTCATTATTGTGGGCTCGGCAGGTGTATTGCTTTATTACGCAAGCGTTCCTTCCACATGCTAAAATAATTTTCATTTACCAGGTAGAATTCAACATCATCAGAAAGAGACTTTGGTTCTCCCACTTAAGCTTTCACAACACCACCAGTACATAATTGAAACACAGTCTTTGCTTGGCTGCTCTAGGCACTACTGCTGTTTTCTAACCTCCGTCTCCCCGTCTATTACCTCGGCCTCTATGTCCCTGTGTACACTGCCGTTGGGTTCTGTTTCCACTGGTAGGAAGAGATCGACCCTAGAAACGTCTAACACAGTTGCAGGAGAAACATTTGACTTTTTTCCCTCCGTCTCTGTCATCAGATTAGGTTGCTAGGTTCATGCTTGAGGATGTGGAGGCTGAGGTTTTGCTCGAGTGTGATTGTGGTATGTCAGGTAACGTTCCACTGCATTTGCTGTGTCAACCAGTTTCTGAGGTTCTTGCCTTCGGAAATGAATGGCTTCATCTTCGGGGCAAGAGTCAATAAACTGCTCTTTGGCCGTACAATGTGACAGTCTGTTCAAAACTCTTCTGCAGTATCTGACGGTCACAGTGTATGAGGCAGGCTTCCAGTCTGACGATGAATTGCTGTAGGCTCTCTCCGGTCTATGGTCACAAAAACGGCAAAGATTACCTTGCGCAGTAAATTTATGTTTTTCATGCACAGCTGAGTACAATCTGCAGCCTCATAACGTAAAAAAAACTATTAAATACACCCCACCCCCTTACTGCAAGGCACTGCAGCTGCTGCTCATCTGTTTTGAGGCTGATTAGACCAAGTAGCGAGAGATTGAAACCTAATAAATGTTACTTGTTTGGGTGCCCGTAACTGATCACCATTGAGACATCTTTAATAAATGTTGCTTGTTTGGGTGCCCGTAATTGATCACCATTGTCGATTCTTTAG
>CM031597.1:136293350-136295850 GCA_018398815.1 Conus ventricosus | reverse complement strand
TTCCACAGAGTTACATGCATATTTTACACACACACACACACACACACACACACACACACACACACACACACACACACACACACACACACACACAAAACACACACACACACACACACTTCAGGCAAAAAGCAAATGGTGGGAATATCTCATCGTGGTTCGCATGTTCAAAATCTGAATACGAAAAAGGGACAAATTAGATATACTTGTATTTTGCTTCTGTTTTTGTTGTTGTTGTACAGTTGTTTAAAACGGTGGCTTTTCAAAAACACCAACTTGTTCAAGGAAAATGTTCATACCTGCGATAGGTTTGTGGTCACGGACTACCGTGATAATGGAATCCTGATATTCTGGCATTCTTTCAAGTTCACTTTTGCTCGCAGTGGCGATAATACGAAGAATAAAACAGACAACTGCCGAAATGATCAACATGCGATGAATGAATACCATAGACAGATGAAAGATATGGGGTGAGATGAGCAAATGGGGGAAGACATGGTGAACAGATTCCACCCCCCAGACTTATCATGGTACTGGATACATATTACTGTTTTAACCAAATCTCTGATTTATTTTAGTGTGTCTCTTAGAACGCTGTGATGCATACTGACGTACAACACATCACATAATACTGACGTACAACACATCACATAATACTGACGTACAACACATCACATAATACTGACGTACAACACATCACATAATACTGACGTACAACACATCACGCAATGACCCATATTTTAGTGCGTGCCATGTAGCTCACAATGACGTCCTTGCCACCAACCACTCCCTCCTCATGTGTGGCCGCATCTTCTATTCCTACATGGCGAAAGAAAGTCTCATTCAGAAAGATTGATTTACTAATAGTTTATAATCAATAATTCAAATAATCGATTGGTCGATCGATGGATCAATGAATGAATTGATGAATGAATGAATCAATCCATCAATCGATTAATCAATTAATCAGTTAACCACTCAACAAACCAACCAATCAATCAGTCGATCCATCGATCAGTCAAACATAAAAAATATTGTTTGAAATAATTCACTGACGTCTCTGGTGAGATCTATCAGAGTTCTGTGTTGGAATATAACCAAATTTATAAAGAATGTGTGGCTTCAGCAGAGGTCTGGAGCAGCAGACTTGCTCTGATGGTGGGCTGTTTCTGGAATTCTGTCTGGAGTCCCATCTTCCCAGGCTGTTATCTCTTTTCAATATTCCTAGGGTTGTCATTCAGAGCGGCAACAGAATTATGGACTGTGGTGTGTCTCTATTTGACACCAAGAGCACTGACACAACCAGCCGTGTCTCCCTGATGAGTCCGATCCAGCGGACGAAAGGCCTAGGAGCAGGCAAAACAAATAAATGTGCTTTCGAGAGGAATTGCGATGATTCTCTCAGGCAGCTAGCGAAGGGCTTCTCATATTTATAATATATTCCCCCCATTATCTTCATCTAATTTTTTTTTCTTTTTTTTTAAAGTTCAAATCTTTGCCAAGTCATTACTATAACAACTGAAGAATTGTTAACCTGCACTTGTTTTCCCCCGCTACTTAATTGTTCAGCATTCTATTGTTTGGTCAATCAGTGGGAGATTGCATATCTTAGGAGATCCAAGTAAAGGTTGTTCTGTACAATTCTTAGCCACTCACAATGCTTGGGTTATTGAACAGCAGAACTGACCACTCAGACTGTTCCATATCTTTTTTTTTATCTCCATTGCATCCTTGAATGGATCCTCAAGCATAGGCTCAAAGATTGTCCCCTATATTTCATATTGTTTGAATAATGCTTTTAGTTTTTCAGCAACTTTTTTCATCTCCACACTTTTGTTTTGTTCCATTTACTACCCTTCGCTGGCTGCTTTGGGGGTGCTGTTGGATTCCTTTTTTGAACCCTTGGTGGTGAGAACACCACAGAATTATGGACTGTGGTGTGTCTCTATTTGACACCAAGAGCACTAACGCAATCAGCCGTGTCTCCCTGATGAGTCCGATCCAGCGGACGAAAGGCCTAGGAGCAGGCAATACAAATAAATGTGCTTTCGAGAGGAATTGCAATGATTCTCTTAGGCAGCTAGAGAAGGGCTTCTCATATTTATAATATATTCCCCCCATTATCTTCATCTAAATTTTTTTTTTTTTTTTAAAGTTCAAATCTTTGCGAAGTCATTACTATAACGACTGAAGAATTGTTAACCTGCACTTGCTGTCATCATTATAGTAATGACTTGGCAAAGATTAAAAAAATGAATATGAAGAAAATGGAAACTTAAAAGTGAGAAAATATACTATAAATATGAAAACCCTTCACTCGCTGCATGAGAGAACCAATCCCTCTTGAAGACAGATCTAGTTGTATTGCCTGCTCCTAGGCCTTTCGTCCGCTGGATCGGACTCATCAGTGTATGTGCTCTTGGCGTCAAATAGAGACAATCCTCAGTTCACAATTCTGTGGTGTTCTCGTCAACAAGGGTTCAAACGAGAATCCAACAGTACC
>CM031597.1:136288350-136290850 GCA_018398815.1 Conus ventricosus | reverse complement strand
CTGGCTTTGGTTTTTGCCTCCTGGATGGTCACAGGGCTGTATCCTCGCTGGAGAAAATCACGTTCCATATCCTGGCAACGAGACTGGAAGGTTGGCATGTCAGAACAGAGGCGGCGGAGGCGCAGGAACTGGGCATAAGGAATGTTTTTGATGGTGTGGTAAGGGTGGCAGGATGAATGGGCCAAGTATGTACGAGCATCTGTAGGTTTGGAATACAGGTCTGTGTACAGATAACCTCGCTTCAGATGGATGAAGATGTCAAAGATTGGCAGTGATTCCTTAGAATAGTTCATAGTGAACTTGATGGTAGGGTGGAACTGGTTCAAAAACTCAAGGAACTGGGGAAGTTCTTCTGTTGATCGAGTCCACAGAAGAAAGCCGCATAAGGGAACAAAGGGGACTGCGATGGTTCCCTTATGCAGCTAGTGAAGAGTTTTCATATCTGTAACATATTTTCTTAACTTCATGTTCCCAGTTTCTCCATCTTCAACCCCCCCCCCCCCCTCCTTAAGTCCAAATCTTTGCCAAGTCAATACTATGAAGACAGTTCAGTTGTTGGCCTGCACTTGTTTTTTCCCCCACCATTAGATTGTTCGTCTAAGTATTTGTCTGACTTTATTCAATGTTCGTCTATGTATTTGTCTGACTTTATTCAAGCTTAAAAGGCTGTGCCAGTCTTGAATAAAAGTTACTCTGTGTTAGGTTTTCTTATGGGAGCAAAACAAACCCCACTTGTTTACTGTATATCCTGGAAAATCATAAAAAGGACATCACCATACAGCAATATTTCAAAAAGATGCAACCTATGCCTAACTAAAAATTGGCTAATACTATGTACACCTCACTTAGCAACTCTTAATACTAAAACAGAAATAGTAAATAACTGCAGGCATAAATGGAAATCGTTGTTAGTGAACACACCCCGTACAACAACCTGAAAACCCAAAAAACACGTGCAACCAACACGCACGTAAAAACAGCTGCAACCGGGCCCCACACGCTATATAACACCGGCGGTGGGCAACCCAAACTTCATCCTGACGATAGCCAAGCGCTAGAAACAAATTTGTAGATAATTTTAATATTCCTTTTAATACTTGTCTGAACTATATATATATATATATATATATATATATATATATATATATATATATATATATATATATATATATATATATATATATAACGCTTTTGCGTCTTTTTATCTTTAAAAGTTTATATACATTATATTTGTGTGTGTGTGTGTGTGTGTGTGTGTGTGTGTGTGCGTGCGTGCGTGCGTGCGTGCGTGCGTGCGTGTGTGTGTGTGTGTGTGTGTGCGTGCGTGCGTGCGTGCGTGTGTGTGCGTGCGCGCACGCGCGCGGTGTGTGTGTGTGTGGGTAAAGTGGAAAGAGGAGCATGCAGAGGACGAGGGGAGAGGGTCTGGAAGAGGAGGGGAGAGGGCAGGAGAGGGTACACAGAGAAAAACGAAGAAAGGGCAGAATGGAATAACACGGGAAAAGACGTGTTAACAAAAGTAACATTATGAACAGCAAGCAATATATGATATTCGTCAACCACACATAATTACACTCAACTGCTGGAGTATGGCAACACATGTGATGAAACAAAAACACATACTTAGGGAACTAAATTGTATATGCAACTAGAGTTGTTGGAGAGACAATCACCGTCTCCTACTACAGAAATGGGAACAACAGCAGGTGCTTGTGTGGCTTGTGGCTTGTACAGGGCATCCCGGCTTTCTAGGACGTGCTCGATGGAAGCAGCCACATCAGGCAAACGAGCGCTGCATTCAAGACGCCCCAGTTTGCTGACGCTGCTACCATACCAAGGAGTCGGTCATGACTGGAACTCTACTGGGAGTGACGTCATCTCACACAGCCACTCTACGAGATGCATCCAGCGAAAAAACAACAGATTCCACGTGTCTTTCGAAAATGTTACAAAAAAAACAAAACAACAACAACAACAACAACAACAACAACAACAACCCAGTGTTGTGCATACTGCAAACTGTTCACACTTCTTTCACTAATTTTCGTCTTTGAAAGAATGTGGAGATTCCACGTAAGGCAAACTTTTCAAGAATAAACACCATTTTATTTATAAGTATTGGTATGTGTGCGATCGGGGGGACATTATATGTTATTCCATGTAAGGCAAGCTCTTCAAGATTAAACTCCATTTTATTCATAAGTATTGGTATGTGTGCCAAATGGGGGTAAATTATATGTTATTTCATGTAAGGCAATTTTTCAAGATTAAACTCCATTTTATTCATAAGTATTGGTATGTGTGCGACCTGCGGGACATTATCTGTTGTAGATTTGTGAAGACAAAAACGACAGCTGCTGCAACAGAAAAGCGAGCCCACAGAAAGGGGATGACAGCCAATAAACCAGTGTCAGCATACAGATATGACCATTGCGACAGAGACTGCCATACTTGTATAGGTCTCTACAGCCATAGGCGACGCTGCTCGGGGCGAGCAGACAGC
>CM031597.1:136273350-136283350 GCA_018398815.1 Conus ventricosus | reverse complement strand
AGCAGCTTGATAGAGAAAGACAGAGACAGAGAGAGAAAGAGAGAGAGACGCACACACACACACAGAATGCGTGTGTATGTATGTGTGTGTTTGTGAAAGAGAGAGAGAGAGGGAGAGCGAGAGAGAGAGAGGGAGAGATAGAGAGCGAGCGAGCGAGAGAGAGAGAGAGAGAGAGAGAGAGAGAGTGTGTCTGTTGCAGGTGAGCACATGTATGCTTGCGTACGTGTGTGCGTGCGTGCGTGTGTGTGTGTGTGCACATGTATGCTTGCGTACGTGTGTGTGTGTGTGTGCGTGTGTGTGCGCACGCCGGTGCATCGTAGCCGTCGTTATGTCCTCCGGTATAGTCACATCTTTTCAGATAATTCAATAAAATATACGCACTAAAAGCGAACCCAGAGAACTTACGGACTGTATTGACAGCAACGGTTGCATGGCTATGTATGTCTGGAACATTTCTGTAGTTTTTTAAGGTATGTATCTTAAAGATATCGACATCATCAAATTAAGAACGCGCACACGCGCGTGCGCGCGCTCACACACTCTCTCTCTCTCTCTCTCTCTCTCTCTCTCTCTCTCTCTCTCTCGCGCGCAAACACACACACACACACACACATATATATATAAATAGAGAGAGAGAGAATTATAAACAAAGCTTGCTCTTATGTCTTAGATTGAAGAAATAGGGGGAGATACGCATTCATACCAGCAGTGGTAGATGACTCTGCCTTACTAACAGTATGTGCTTGAGTGGGTGACTAGGAAAAAATAAAATAAATGCTTCTCAAAATGAGCCTTCAGCACGCTTATATTCTCCAAGGGGGAGACATCCTCCAATAGGGAGGGAAACTCACTAACATATAACTCCTGGTCATATACCGATATTTCGAAACTTGGTGGTTTCTCCTTAGTGACCGCGGAAAGTGGTAATTTGACTCCTTCGCCTTTTCAGTTTTAAGAAGAATGCAATCCCAGAAAAAGTTGGGGTGCAATACCGTGGTATGTTTGTTGAGTTTTCAAAAAACCAACCAAAGGTGCCATCTAAGAAGCAAAAGAAAATCATAAAAGAGCAAAACAAGCTACATTTTCTTGTGAAAAGTAAAAAATATAAAAAGATATCCTCTAAGACACAAGTGCCGAGGGCCAGTTCTTGGAATGAATCCGCAAGGGACTAAAATACAACAAACTAATAAATTCCAAGGATAAGTACCGCACCGTTCCAGCAACTTGCAGAGCAGCTTGGTGTTGCAATGACTGCAAGAAATATAGAATTATAAACAAAGCTTGCTCTTATGTCTTAGATTGAAGAAATAGGGGGAGATACGCATTCATATCTGCAGTGGTAGATGACTCTGCCTAACTAACAGTATGTGCTTGAGTGGGTGAATCGGGAAAAATAAAATAAATGCTTCTCAAAATGAGCCTTCAGCACGCTTATATTCTCCAAGGGGGAGACATCTCCAATAGGGAGGGAAAAAATATTAAAAAAAAGTAAAAAATATAAAAAGATATCCTCTAAGACCAAGTTTCGAAATATCGGTATATGACCAGGAGTTATATGTTAGTGAGTTTCCCTCCCTCATCTACCACTGCAGATATGAATGCGTATCTCCCCCTATTTCTTCAATCTAAGACATAAGAGCAAGCTTTGTTTATAATTCTATATTTCTTGCAGTCATTGCAACACCAAGCTGCTCTGTAAGTTGCTGGAACGGTGCGGTACTTATCCTTGGAATTTATTAGTTTGTTGTATTTTAGTCCCTTGCGGATTCATTCCAAGAACTGGCCCTCAGCACTTGTGTCTTAGACGATATCTTTTTATATTTTTTACTTTTCACAAGAAAATGTAGCTTGTTTTGCTCTTTTATGATTTTCTTTTGCTTCTTAGATGGCACCGTTGGTTGGTTTTTTGAAAACTCAACAAACATACTACGGTATTGCACACCAACCTTTTCTGGGATTGCATTCTTCTTAAAACTGAAAAGGCAGAGGAGTCAAATTACCACTTTCCGCGGTCACTGAGGAGAAACCACCAAGTTTCGAAATATCGGTATATGACCAGGAGTTATATGTTAGTGAGTTTCCCTCCCTATTGGAGGATGTCTCCCCTTGGAGAATATAAGCGTGCTGAAGGCTCATTTTGAGAAGCATTTATTTTATTTTTCCCTATTCACCCACTCAAGCACATACTGTTAGTTAGGCAGAGTCATCTACCACTGCAGATATGAATGCGTATCTCCCCCTATTTCTTCAATCTAAGACATAAGAGCAAGCTTTGTTTATAATTCTATATTTCTTGCAGTCATTGCAACACCAAGCTGCTCTGGAACGGTGCGGTACTTATCCTTGGAATTTATTAGTTTGTGTTATATATATATATATATATATATAGATCCATCCACCTATCAATCTCTCTCTATCTACCTATGTATGTGTATATCTATGTGTGTGTGTGCGTGCGCGCTCTCGTACGCGTGTGTAAACGAGCGTGTACATACGCGTACGAGCATGTGTGCGTGGTTGCGCACTTACGTGTGTGCGTGCGAGCGTACGTCTGTGTGTGTGTGTGGGCGTGTATTTGTGTTTAGCAAGCATTTGAATCCATACGCATCGTGTACCAAACCGATACGTGTCATTTTCGAGTGGCGTGTGCATGGATGAAGTTGTTATTTGTGACTGCCCAGTGTTGAGACTTGAAATGACGATTATTTTCTGAAAAATCTGTTGTCAACTGTGCACTCCTCAGGTATTTTCTCTTTGCACAAAAACGTGTTGTGTGGATGTGCGTTCAAAATAGTAGATAACAATGCGTTTAAATTTTCAAAATGGAGTGACTGAAGGCGGCGAACGAAGCAAGATTAGGAATAGAGTTTTTAGAACTTACCGCCAATGACAATGACAAACAAAGCACAAGACAAGACACGATGCATTTCAACCACTTGGGTCTTCATCAGGCGAAAAAATAAATCACATTTAACATGTGGGACAGTACAAACTACGAAAAACAAAAAAAGAGAATGAAAAATGACTCATCCGTTAATGTCCATGAAGGCGGAAAAATCCGCCTTCATGGACATTAACGGATGAGTCATTTTTCATTCTCTTTTTTTGTTTTTCGTAGTTTGTACTGTCCCACATGTTAAATGTGATTTATTTTTTCGCCTGATGAAGACCCAAGTGGTTGAAATGCATCGTGTCTTGTCTTGTGCTTTGTTTGTCATTGTCATTGGCGGTAAGTTCTAAAAACTCTATTCCTAATGCGTTTAAAGCTATATTATAAGCAAGTATAATCATAGTGATGATAACCATAACAATCGGCAGCTATTATGATAAAATGATAATAGTGATAACGTCACCACCATAACCACTAACACAGCATTTACCAGTATTACTACTACTTCGACAATCACCACAACAACAACTACTTCTACTACTGCTGCTGCCCCCGCCGCCCCTCTCTGCTGCTGCTGACACTACTACTACTACTGCTGCTGCTACTACTACTACTACTACTACTACTACTACTACTACTACTGCTACCACTACTACTGCTACTACTACAACTACTACTACTACTACTACTACTGCTGCCGCTGTTATTGCTTCTCCTGCTCCTCTCACCTTAGCTACCACTAGGCTACTTCTGCTAATGCCTAATCATCATAAAATAATTGCAGTAGGTATATATATATATATATATATATATATATATATATATTATATATATATATAGAGAGAGAGAGAGAGAGAGAGAGAGAGAGAGAGTTTGAAAGATTGATAGATGTATATTGATATTCATACAGCATGAAATCAATAATATTTTTCTCTATTTTGTTTCGTGTGAGACATCGGCTGTTTAACATTATTTTTTGACTTACTGTTTATTTTTGTTCGATATTCTCTTTATTTTCTCTGTGTCCTACCGGTCGGACTGTGAGCTCTTTTGGACCCATGAGAAAGGTTCACTGGGCCACACACCGCGATTGGTGACCCCATCCCCTGGCACAGTGGTGTGTGAGCAAAGCAAGGGCCAGGTACCCGCACTCCCCAGCTGTCGCCTGTAGCTGGTCAAGTTGGTCAAGGTGAATGTTAGTGTGTGGGGAATGACATGTAACAGCTTTCTCTAAAAACTCAAAATTCCGCGTCTTTCGCTTTTCAAATTGTCTAGCACAAAACGATTTTAAAATGTCTGTTCTTATGTTGTTGTGTTCTTTTTCTTCTTAATTCCTGACCCTCCCTCCCTCATAGTAATAATGATAATAATAACAATAATAACAATGCTAATATGAATACAACAACAGCAATGACAACAACAACAATGAAAACGACAAAAACAAGAACAAGAACACCAATAATAATGATGATAATAGTAACAATGATAATGATGATGTTGATGATGATAAAGATAATGATAATAATAATTATTGTAATGTTAATGATATAATAATGATAGCAATAATAATGATAATGATAATAATGATAATAATAGCAATAATGATAATAACAATAAAAATATCATGAATAATAATGATAATTAAAAAAGATGATAATAAAAATGACAATAAATAATGATGATAGCAATAATAATAATAATAATAATAATAATGATAATAATAATAATACAATAATAATAATAATAATAATAATAATATTATTATTATTATTATTATTATTATTATTATTATTATTATTATTATTATTATTATATAATCATAATAACAAAGATACTGATGATGCTAATAACATAACAATTACAATATTAAGAGGAACAATTTCAAGAACAACAAGAGCAAAAATAATCATAATTATAATAAAAATAGAAATAATAATGATAATAATGATAACAGTAACAATAACAATGATAATAATAATGATGATGATGATAATGATGGTGACAGTTATAATACTAATAATAATGATAATAATAATAATAATAATAATAATAATAATAATAACAATAGTAATAATAATAATGATAATCATGAAAAATGATGATGATGATGATGATGATGATGATGATGATGATGATGATGATGGTGGTGATGCTCCTGCTGCTGCTGCTGCTGCTGCTGCTGCTGATACTGATAATGATAATGGTAATGATGACAACAACAAGAACAACAACAAGAAAAATATAAATAATGATAATAATAGTAATAATAACAACAATAATAATAATAATAATAATAATAATAATAATAATAATAATAATAATAATAATAATAATAATAATAATAATAATGATGATGATGATGATGATGATGATAATGATATAATAAAAACAATAACACTACTAATGACAATGGTAATGATAAAAGTTAAGACACTTAGAACGGCATTGTTGTTGTCGTTGTTTTTTAGCCCCACTTTGTCGCCCTGCTGTGTGGCTGGACGTGTCGTGCCTCCCCGCTACTACAGGGGGACTTCCATTGAACCCCCTTGCTCAACATTTCGGCTAGCTGACCTGGAGCGGGGGTGTAAGATCTGTCTACATGCTACAGTGGGGCGACGAGTGGATGGAAGATGGCCGGCTGAGTGAATCCTGGGATGCGAATCGGTCTTTCTCCCCCACAACCTGGAATGAACTGGCTGTGCTGCTTCAGAGCCAGGGAAGTGAAGAGTGTGCTCTTCAGTGTGAAAAAAAGAAGAAGAAGAAGAAGCTGTGTTTATGTTCTTAGGCGGAGACGGTGGTCTCTTAGAGTGTGTGCTCCGAGTGTACGGCTCCTTGTTTCTTCCATTGTAAAGTTTACTTAGACGACTGGAGATTGGTCGTAAACGAAGGAAGCTATTCTTCCGTCTCCTATCTAGGATTTCAGTAATCCCCCCACCCCCACCCCCACCCCACTCACACAAACACTCAAGCCTTAGCTCTTTGTTTAAGAATCCTCTCGAGATGGGGAATCTTTAAGATAAGTGTGGAGCTTTAGTGAACTATCTTTAAATACGTTTTTGTGTGTTCCTAACTTGAGGAGTGTAGTTGCAAGGTAAGGCGACTAGAGGCGGAAATTGAAACACATTTTTAGAAGAAATGTGAGAGGTTCTGCAAGATAATCTGGATGAACAGATTACGGGACAATAAAGTCTGTTTGTCCAGACTGTCTTGTGGAACCAATATAATTTCTGTTTAAAATTTGAGGAATGTAGTTAAGAGGGTAGTGGGCGAAAACTCTTCGAACTTATTGCGCAGTTTTTCGGAAGCGTTTTCGTTTGTAACACCCCCTCCCCGCCCACCACCTTTGGCCTTTATTGTAAGACATTTAAAAGTATTTATTCATTTGAGTTCAACGAATGGCAATCCTTTTTCAGGCTATTCTTCTGCTTGTGCCTGTGGGAGATGTTGGACTGAAAAAGACATGTATTTACTGTATATGCAAAAATGATGTTGTAGGTGTTGTCTGCCGACTTGCTGTATTGAGTGAGCGGCGCACAGTGTGTTCTTGTCTGTATTTTTTTCTCTCATTGTTTACCCATTTGCCAAAACCCGCTTCCCCTCCGTCCCCCCTTCCACGCACACAGCGGCTCGTTTCAGACATTGACAGACACCCTGTGACATCTCGAGAAACTCTTTGGTCAAGTAATACAGTGGGTTTATAAAAATAAAAATCGATCGATAAATCATTGCTGTGAAATAAGGTATGATATTCAAGTTGAAGATGTCTCAGAGTATTATCATTAGATTTTAAAATCAGTAGAAAAAGTCTGGACAATATCATCTATTTGTGGCGAGTTTCTGTTTTCTCGCAGTATTCTTACCAAAAAAAAAAAACAACAAGGAAAAAAAACTCCTTAAGCAACTGGACAACACACTACAGTCACTTGAACAGTATACAAATATATTTTGTTAAATGAAGAGAGTATAAAACTTAGACAAAGTTAGGCATAAGAGCATGGCAAACATTCTCGCCACTACAATGCTGAATACCCAAAATCCGATCGACTGGACTGATAGAATGACCACTCGAGACATCGTTTTGGAACATTTGTCAACCGTGACACCCAACACCTCACTCCAATATGATTGCATCGAAGTGGTGTTCAGTGAGATGGAGTACTTACCCTGGGACAATCCGGATAACATCGTCAGCGCAGAGGTGGAAACCATTGTACGTAAAATGAAATATATTCTGTTGTTACTGCTTTTTTTGATTGGTGGACCAGCTAACGTCATCAACATGGCGGTGTTTTACAAACAGGGACTCAAGGATCGAGTTAATCTGTGTCTCTTTGCGTTAGCCTTGGCCGATGAACTGACTCTGGTTGGACCACTGATATATCACGGTGAGCAACTGCATATACAGTTTACCACAGGAGAAATGTTTGGTCCAATTGCAACAGCTTTGACAAACAGTAATTTGATGTTTATCGTTGGCTTCTGTTTTGTTTCACCAATATTTTCAGCCATTATTGCCACAGAGAGATGTCTGTGTGTGTACAACCCCCTGAAGTTCCAAATTCTATTACGCACCAAGACAATGGCAATCATCATTGTGGTGGTCTATATCATCATACTAAGCTTGTTCTTCGTCGTGTGCTTCCGGTATCACGTCAGCTGTGTTTATGATCCAACAATAGGGATTTCTGTCATGGCACCTGTTGAAGGGGAATTTTACCAGGTTCACAAGGAGTTCATCGATCGTTTGGATAGTTTTGTATTTGGTATCGGCTTGTCTTCGATTGAGATGATAGTGGTGATAACAACAACGTTAATGACGATATACAAACTACGTCAGATTGTGACGTGGCGTTCCAAGACATCTACGACAATTTCAGCCCCTGAAGTGGCGCTGACCAAAATGCTGGTCGGCAATTCCATCTTGTTTATCGTGTGTAGCTTTCCCGTGGCTCTGATCCGCTTCAGTTGGTTGTTATTCCCCGAAATGAATTCTGGACGACGTCATCAAAACTTTTTCCTTAGTAGTCTCTGGATCTCCGAATTGTTCAGTTT
The DNA here is from genome assembly GCA_018398815.1 of Conus ventricosus. Lineage (NCBI taxonomy): Eukaryota > Metazoa > Mollusca > Gastropoda > Neogastropoda > Conidae > Conus > Conus ventricosus. The sequence continues at coordinate 136,275,408 of CM031597.1, read as the reverse complement.
CGTGAACGCCACTTTCAACATTGTCGTGTACTACGCCATGGGCTCTCGCTACAGGAAAACATTCTGGACACTGTTCGGCAGGAATCCCAAGAAAGGTTGAAGAAATCCATCATCGTAAGATGTAAACAAAGCCCCAACTGTACATTGTTTCTATAGTGTCAGCAGTAATAACATTTTGGGGTCAACATGTTTTGAAGTATCACACCTTTAGTCACATAGATTAAAATTCTCTGTTGACAAATACAGGAAGGCATTCATCCCATCAGCATATGCTTTTTAATCACAGGAATGATTGTTCAGAAAATTCCTGGTCTGAGCAAACTATTTATTTCAAGCATGATCCGGATTTTGATGGAATTGTGTCTACTGGATTGGTTAGCGTTTTCTGATCTTTACCAAATTGCGATCAGTAGCACAACGTTATTGTGTGATGACATACTTATCATAAACAATACACAATGTGTTGTCGTCCAGTCTTCTTCTTCTCCTCCTCCTCCTCCGTCTCTTCCTCATCCTCCTCCTCCTCTTCCTCCTCCTCCTCCTCCTCCTCCTCCTTCTTCTTGTCTGTGTCTAGTCACTGGGGCACCACACTGAAGTACAAAAATGACAGCTAGAACAGGAAAGATTTAGGAAGTATTTTTCCTGTTTAATTTAGAGAACCATTTAAAAAAGTATATTTTGGAAGAGACAAACAACAACAGCAACAAAAACAACAACAAAAATACCACCACCACCACCACCACCACCAAACGTGTACAGTTTTGGATTCGGTTTACTGAGGCCAGTTATAACTACAACTTACCTACCCCTGCTCAGTAGCTAAACGTTGACAGCGAAGAGGGTGGGGACGGTGTCTCCAAGGGTACCCACGATTGACTGCGACGTTTACTTTGCTCCTATAAGCGAGATGCGTTTCCAAATTTCAGCTCCCCTCGTTTGCAAAGCCGATAAAAGCACAAAAAAACCCTTGTTCGAGAATAAGGTCCAGACTTTAAAAAGACGTACCCCCTCCCCCTAAAAACAAAACAAAACAAAACGAAAACAAACAAACGTAAATTTAGGACGTTTCAGTCTGAGACATTTCTATTCAAGAAGAGTGACAAAACTATTTACGGTTACATTATGGCTTTTTCTTAACCAGTCCTTGAACAAGCTTGACGTGTTTTTTTCCCATTAACTGCCAGGTCCTCGGCATCATTTGGACATTTAAGATTCGTGGTGGTTCTTTCCCTAATGCTGACTATGCTGACACGATGTTCAAATGCATCAGTCATAATGCATTACAGGAGTATGCTGAAAAGTATTGGGCATAGAAGGCAGTCCTGAAACACTCCTTCTGTGTAGTTAGTTTCAAAGTGAGGTGACTGCAGGCGGAAACGGAAACATTTAAGATAAAAGAAAAGTATTCGCAAGTCCACCAAACAACAGGGACAAACAGATCACAAGACATAGCACGGCGCCCTTGGACCTCTTACGTCTTCTTCAGGCAAGGTAAACAACATTCAGACAACTGAAGGGAAGAACGAGCAATCACTAATCAGGCAAGGTAAACAACATTCAGACAACTGAAGGGAAGAACGAGCAATCACTAATCAGGCAAGGTAAACAACATTCAGACAACTGAAGGGAAGAACGAGCAATCACTAATCAGGCAAGGTAAACAACATTCAGACAACTGAAGAGAAGAACGAGCAATCACTAATCAGGCAAGGTAAACAACATTCAGACAACTGAAGGGAAGAACGAGCAATCACTAATCAGGCAAGGTAAACAACATTCAGACAACTGAAGGGAAGAACGAGCAATCACTAATCAGGCAAGGTAAACAACATTCAGACAACTGAAGGAAGAACGAGCAATCACTAATCAGGCAAGGTAAACAACATTCAGACAACTGAAGGGGAAGAACGAGCAATCACTAACTCAGGCAAGGTAAACAACATTCAGACAACTGAAGGGAAGAACGAGCAATCACTAATCAGGCAAGGTAAACAACATTCAGACAACTGAAGGGAAGAACGAGCAATCACTAATCTTGTCAAATTCGGAACAAGACGG
>CM031597.1:136250850-136258350 GCA_018398815.1 Conus ventricosus | reverse complement strand
GTATATACCTCGACATCCACTTCTTACCCCTCAAGGAAATTGTATAATGACTACATGTATATACCTCGACATCCACCTCTTACCCCACAAGGAAATTGTATAATGAACTACATGTATATACCTCGACATCCACCTCTTACCCCACAAGGAAATTGTATAATGAACTACATGTATATACCTCGACATCCACCTCTTACCCCACAAGGAAATTGTATAATGAACTACATGTATATACCTCGACATCCACCTCTTACCCTCAAGGAAATTGTATAATGAACTACATGTATATACCTCGACATCCACCTCTTACCCCTCAAGGAAATTGTATAATGAACTACATGTATATACCTCGACATCCACCTCTTACCCCTCAAGGAAATTGTATAATGAACTACATGTATATACCTCGACATCCACCTCTTACCCTCAAGGAAATTGTATAATGAACTACATGTATATACCTCGACATTCACCTCTTACCCCTCAAGGAAATTGTATAATGAACTACATGTATATACCTCGACATCCACCTCTTTACCCCTCAAGGAAATTGTATAAGGAACTACATGTATATACCTCGACATCCACCTCTTACCCTCAAGGAAATTGTATAATGAACTACATGTATATACCTCGACATTTTATTTGCTGTCAAGGCTGGAGAATCAATTATAAAATGGAAAAAAAAATCCGCGTAATTCTCTTTTGCAAATTGTCAGATATACTTATCACAGAAAGGAGATAAATCTTTTCGAATGTTCTTTTTTCCTCAATCAACTGATCCACCGAATCTCTCTCTCTCTCTCTCTCTCTCTCTCTCTCTCTCTCTCTCTCTCTCTCTCTCTCTCTCTCTCTCTCTCTCTCTCTCTCTCTCTCTCTCTTTTCCAAGGACAGATAGGAAGAATAGGCTCTGCCTACAATCTTAATCCTTGATCGAATAAAAGTTTTCTGAGTTCTGAGTTCCCTCTCTCAAACCTTCACCCTTTAAGAACAAACAGAAAGGACTAATAATGGGAATAATGGTATGATAATAATAATGATAACAACAACGACCATAATAATGATAACAACAACGACAACAACAATAATAATAATAATTCATCATCATCATCATCATCATCATCATCATCATCATCATCATCATCATCATCATCATCATCATCATCATAATGATAATGATAATAGTAATAATAACAATGATAATGAATGATGATAATAATGATAGTATTGAAAATTAGATGATAATAATGATAATAATAATAATAATAATAATAATAATAATAATAATAATAATAATAATAATAATAATAATAATAATAATAATAATAATGGACTCTCAGATATATATGTTGCAAAATATGTGTTTCAAGTTTGTTTGGAAAAACAAAAATGATAAAATTAAAAGAAAATATTATGTGCAAAATATTTGGAAAGGAGGGCTAGGTATACCCAATCTTAAGATATATATCCAATCCTTAAAAATCACCTGGATTAGGAAAGTATACATGCACAATTGTAAATGGAAAACAGTACTACACTCATTATGTCCTGAAATCGATGCCCTTGATTCATATGGACCAGATAGATTTGTACAAATCAAAATAAATAATTTTTGGAGAGATGTTTTTCAGGCATATAATTTTTTTGCAACCGTGCAGAATTAAAAAAATAACACAGATCTAGCTACTGAACCTATTTTTTGTAACGAAAAGTTCAAAGTGCGAAATAAACCGTTTTTTTTTTTGTTTAATTACAAGAAATGGATGCAGAACAATATATTTTTGGTTAAACATTTACTCGATGACAATGGTAACTTTATAAGCCGTCACACACTGTCAGAGAAGCTGGGATCTGAGGTCAATTTTCTAAATTACATAAGTTGCGTACAATCAATAAAAGACTATGCGAAGAAAATGTCAATTAAAACTCGACAGTAATACCAGTAATGACAGAACATTAGCGTTACAAAAAATTTGTAGCGCCACTAAAGGGGCACGCATTCACTATGATATTATGATAGAAGACATTGAAGTTTTAAACATCAGCTCTTTTATGAAATGGGAACAGCGCCTTAATATACCTATTAATTGGACAGACGTACTAAAAAGAATTAAGAAAATAAAAGAAATAAAACTGAAATGGTTCCAGCTTAAAATACTGACTTCCATAAAAAACTCGAAAAATTGAAAGGCTATTTTTCGGGTGAAAAGGGGTGAATATACAATATTGAACCATTGTGGCAAGTTGTTTGGGTCCAAGACTCACGTGCAGTGAAAAAATTGTGTGAGCAACACATCATTCCCGGCATTGGAGGGTCAACAAAAATGGCAAACTGGTTGCTGCATGTGAGGCACGTGCACACCATGCAGAGCAAAGTTAACCAGCGACAAGTACGCAGGCATGCAGCCTTTATAAAGCCGCGCTACAAGGTTCAGAAAACGACTTGCCGTCTGAGCGCTACAGAGATGCCAAGACTACGAGCAGAGGAACGCAATCGTGCCCTAGGCCATCTGGAGGCTGGTGTGGATGCCAGGCAGGTCGCCAACATCTTTAACGTCCACATCTCAACCATCTATCATCTGCAGCACCGCATGTGAGTCACTGGTACCACTGATGATCGTCCCCGGCCAGGCCATCCTCGGGTCACCACACCAAGAGAGGATCGCCATTTTGTTCGAACCCATCTGCGGGACAGGCGGCAAACAGCCGCTAACACTGCTCGACAGGTGCCTGGGAATCTCCAGCAACGAATCAGCCTCAACACTGTGCGGCGGCGTCTTCAGGAGAACGGGCTGGCATGTAGGCGTCCTCACAGAGGTCCGGTACTGACACCAAGACACCGGCAGGACAGGCTGCAGTGGGCACAAGCCCGAATCAACTGGCGCAGGCAGCAGTGGGGACGCATACTGTTCTCAGATGAGAGCCGTTTTTGTATTGACATGGCTGACGGTCGTGTCAGAATATGGCGTCGACCTGGTGAATGCTATGCTGACTCCTGTGTGGTAGAGCGGAACCCCTGGAGAGGCCCAAACGTTATGATATGGGGTGCACTTGGCATTAACCACGCCATAGGACCAGTCATCTTTCAGAACATTGGTCCTGGTCACGGACAGGGTGTCAATGCACAGTGCTACATCCACCAGGTGCTCAGACCCCATGTCGTTCCTTTTTTTTGCGCAACACCCAAACTGGACATTCCAACAGGACAATGCAAGACCACACACAGCCAGGGCCACCAGCAATTTCTTCAACATATACAACGTCAATGTGCTGCCCTGGCCAGCCCTCAGTCCCGATTTAAACCCAATAGAACATTTTTGGGATGAACTTGGCAGACGGTTGGACCTCCTGCGTCCAAGACCACCAACAGCGGTTCAACTTCACCAAGCCATCGTCCATGTGTGGGCTGGTGTGCCAAGGGGACGCATCAACCACCTGGTCCACTCAATGAGCCGCAGGTGTCAAGCAGTTGTCCATGCAAAAGGTGGCCACACACGGTATTAGGACTTCAAGCTGGTTTGTCACGTGACCTTGGATTTTCCACACAAAGACATATTGCTGATGACATTTTCACACATTACCGGTGTAATGAATCAAATCACATTGAATTCTCGCTTCCACTCTGTACAATTGTGACCAATAAAATTCGCCCCTAACCTTCAGCTTGTTTTGCTTTCGCGTTTTTATGGAAGTCAGTATATGTCACAGAATTTTAGTAACTAACAGTATTTTGAAAAGAATGCAGGTTGTGGATAGTGACATGTGTAAATTCTGTAATAGAGAGAAAGATTCGATTAGTCACTACTTGTGGGAATGTGAATTTGCACATACTTTCTGGAAACAACTTGAAAATACTCTAAAAAGTAAGTGTTCACACTGTGAAAAATTGTCATTTAATGTAGAGCATATATTGTTTGGCACTGATGAGAAAACAAAACAGATGATATGTTAGACTTAATCATTTTAATGGGAAAATATTTCATATACAAATGTAGAATTAATAAGATGAAACCCAACCTAATAATGTTTCTAAAGGAACTATGCTATAGACATAAAATTGAGAAACATATGTACTCAATGGAGATGAATTATGCAGAATACGGGACAAAATGGTTTCCATACATAACACTAATACAAGAATAATGTTAATAATGCATAGAATATAATTCCCTTCTTTTTGCATGTTGTCTGTGACCTTGGGCATCAAATGGAACAATAAGACTGAAATATGATTATGTAGCATAATATAACAAAAATAATGGAAGTAATAGCATAGAAACTTAGAACGAGACTGTTTTTTTTTTTCAGCCCCGCTTTGTTGCCCTGCCGTGCTACTACTGGAGGACTTCCATTGAACCCCCTTGCTCTACATTTCGGCTAGCTGACCTGAAGCGGGAGTGTAAGATCTGTTTACATGCTATAGTAGGGCGAGGAGTGGAAGCTAAGATGGCTGACTGACTTTGGGGGGGGGGGGGGGGGGGGGGGGGGTCAGACTTTTATTCTCCCAACCTGGGATGGAACTGGCTGTGCTGCTCTTCAGCCAGCGAAGAGTATCTTCTTTAGTGTGACTGGAAGAGAAGTTGTGTTTCAGTTCTTAGGCCGGAACGGTGGTCTTTTAGAGTGTCTGCTTCAAGTGTATGCTCCTTGTTTGTTCTCTTGTAAAATTTTACTAGGATAACTGGAGGTTGGTCGTCAACGCAGGAAGCTCTTCGTTCGAATTCTACCTAGGATTTCAGTAATTTTCCCCACAACCTTAACTCTACCTTTAAGACTCATCTTGTGAGTCGTGGAGGTAAGTGTGGACCTTTGAGACTTAAACGTTTTTGCTTTAAGAATTGGTTCCCCCTTGAAATGTATTTATTGAACAATGTGTGAGTTATTAATCTGAGGGGTGTAGTTAGGAGCTTTTGTGGGCGAAAACATATAAAAGTTATTGTGCAGCGTTTCGGAAGCGTATGCCCCCCACCCTCTCCCCCACCTCCTTTGGATTTTAAGATGTTGTGAAACCTCTAGGATTTTTAGTCTTTTCATAGTCATTCTTTTTCAGGCCATCCTTCTGCTTGTGCCTTTGTCAGATGGTGGACTGAAATAAATATTTATTTACAGTATATGTGAAATGGTGCTGACGGTTTTATGTAGTGACTTGCTGTATTGATCGAGCGGTGCACAGTAAGATTTCCCTCTGTATTGTCTCCCTTTATGTTTGCCGTCCCTCCCCTCCCTCCTACCCCACACACACTCACAAACGTTCAGATGTTCCGACAGACAGCCGTGACATCTTGTAAAACTCTTGTCAAGTAATACTGAGCGGTTTTATAACAAGACAACATTGCTGGATAATTCATTGTTGTACAATTTGATGTAATATTCACGTCGAAGATGTTTCAGAGTATGAAAATTAGATTTTTGAAGTTCTTCGAAAAAGTCTCAAAACATTATTAGTTTTTGGCGAGTTTCTGATTTCTCTCATTAATCTTACAATAACAACAACAACAAAATCGTTAAGCAACACGACAGCTCACTACAGTCTCTTTTGAATTGTATATAAAGATATATTTGAAATGAAGCGAGTATAAAACTGCGATGCCGTTATGTGTAACACCATGGCATACAAGCTTGCCACTACAATGCTGAATACCTCACAGCTGGTCAACTGGAGTGATAGACTGACCACTCAAGACATAGTTTTGGAACATTCGTCAACCGTGACACTAAAACCCCATTTCGAGATGACTGCATCGAGGTGGTGTTCAGTGAGATGGAAGTATTTACCTTGGGACAATCCGGATAACATCGTTAGCGCAGAAGTGGAAACCATTGTACGTAAAATGAAATATATTCTGTTGTTACTGCTTTTTTTGATTGGTGGACCGCCAACGTCATCAACATGGCGGTGTTTTACAAACAGGGACTCCAGGATCGAGTTAATCTGTGTCTCTTTGCGTTAGCCTTGGCCGATGAACTGACTCTGGTTGGACCAACAATATATCACGGTGAGCAACTGCATATACAGTTTACCACAGGAGAACGGTTTGGCCCTATTGCGACAGTTCTGACAAACAGTAATTTGATGTTTATTGTTGGCTTCTGTTTTGTTTCACCAATATTTTCAGCCATTATTGCCACAGAGAGATGTCTGTGTGTGTATAACCCCTGAAGTTCCAAATTCTGTTACGCACCAAGACAATGGCAATCATCATTGTGGTGGTTTATGTCATTATACTAAGTTTGTTCTTCGTCGTGTGTTTCCGATATTATATCAACTGTGTTTATGATCCAACTACAGGGATTTCTGTCATAACACTTGTTGAAGGACAATTTTACCAAGTTCACAAAGAGTTCATCGATCGTTTGGACAGTTTCATATTTGGTATCGGCTTGTCTGCGATTGAGATGATCGTGGTGATAACAACAACAATAATGACAATTCATAAACTACGTCAGATTGTGACTTGGCGTTCCGAGACATCCACGACAATTTCAGCCCCTGAAGTGGCCCTGACGAAAATGCTGGTCGGCAATTCCATCTTGTTCATCACTTTTAGCTTTCCTGTTGCTCTGATCCGCTTCAGCTGGTTGTTATTTCCGGAAATGAATTCTGGACAACGCCATCAGAATTTTTTCCTCAGTAGCCTCTGGGTGTCCGAATGTTCAGTTTCATGAATGCCACATTCAACATTTTCGTGTATTACGCCATGGGTTCTCGCTACAGGAAAACATTCTGGGCACTGTTTAGCAGGAATTCCAAGAAAAGATGAGAAATGCTGTGACCTTAAGATGTACACAACGTTTTTGGTTCAACATTTTTTGACGCATCACACCTCTAATCACATAGATTAAATTTCTTTGTTGACGAAAATGAGAAGGTATTCAACCCATCAGCATATGCTTTTGTATTAGAAGAGTGCAATTTGTAGGTGTCTTGTCTGAGCCAGTCATGCGTGCAAAGCATGATCAGCTTTTTGATGGGGTTGTGTCCACTGGATGGGTTGGCACTTTCTGATCTTCATGAAACTGTGATCGGTAGTACAACGTTAATTGTGATATCACATACTTAACCGAGGTCCTATGTGTAATATGAGCTTATCGTGAACAATATACGATATATTGACCGAGGTCCTATGTGTAATATGAGCTTATCGTGAACAATATACGATATGTTGACGTCCACAAACTTGTTCTTCATTTCCTCCTCCTCCTCTGCCTCTTCTTCGTTGTCCTCGTCGTTGTTGTCGTCGTCCTCCTTCTCTCTTCCTTCTTCTTCTCCGTGTCATCCTTCTCCTTCTTCTTCTTCTTCTTCTTCTTCTTCTTCTTCTTCTTCTTCTTCTTCTTCTTCTTCTTCTTCTCTGCCTCTTTCCTCTTCTAAATATTCTTCTTCTTCTCCGTTTCTCGTCATTGGGGCACCACACTGAAGAACAATTCACCAACTTTACCTGTTCCTTCTGTTGTGTGCCAAGGTTTAAATGTCTGTGTGTGTTGCTCTCCATTTGGCAGTGTTGT
>CM031597.1:136223350-136240850 GCA_018398815.1 Conus ventricosus | reverse complement strand
TGTATATTGAACTACATGTTGTATACCTCGACTTTGTTAATGAACAGAGAACTGTTATTTTGACGCTTCTATCTCACTTCCGCCCTCTAAACAGTTTTCGGGCGGGAAAGTGACCAGAAGCCGGCATAATAGTTCTTATAAGCTTGACTTTATTAACAGTGACTGAAAGCGCCCATATACTCGGTGGCGTGCACTAGGCTATCCGATTAACTTCGCAGTATGTTATTACAGCGGGGAGTTCGATTCAGCAACTGAGAGAGGCGAGCTAAAAGCCCGCTTTAAGGCAGTTGCCCTCCGTGTGGTGAAGGATTGCTTGTGGCGTTCTATATAATACTTTCTATTTTGACACGGAGGAGATGATAGTTTTGGAGGGGACCAGATAGGCATTACGTGCGTCTGCAACACACACTTACACACGAAGCTAACACACACACACACACCAAACACACGTCTACACGCGCGCGCAACAGAGTGAGACAGACCAGACAGACAGGTCTGCACAGAGAACGGTTGAGACAGAGAGGCGGGCAGACACACACACACACACAGAGAGAGCAGGGAACAAACTTGTTGGCAGACATGCACGGACCTGAGCGAGCGCATGGGCCGAAGGTTGTCTGGCACACACGAGACTGACACCTGGCTACTAACACAGTAGTCTTCTTTCAACACGGGACTGACTCAGGAGAAGCAGTATAAAAGGGCAGGACCGGGACGAAAATGGTGTCAACTTGGGCCGGGGGTAAACTGATTCTAAAAAACAACAACTACAACAACAAAAATCAAAAACCTGCATTGGGAGCTGTTTCACTGTTTCGTGATGTTGTCACAACACACTCACACACACACACCACACTGGGCACAGACAGACATAATACACCGCGCGCGGCGCGCGCTGCGACCTCACACCTGCTGGCAAATTGAGAGGCTAAAAATTCAATACGCCGCCCCTCTCCTCCCCTCCCCCCACTCCCTCACGCAGGGGCTGATGTTTCAATAATTATATTTATCATCTTTCATCAGCGATCCACTTGACTAGTTACCTACACTGGTTTTCATTCCTTCTACATGGAATGCGGAAAGGTTAGGTCGTTTTGTTTGCGCTGTGTATTGGGCTTGGTTGTGTTATTCTTTTAAATGGCGGAGCGGTTTACTGAGGAACTGAATTGTGCTATTCAAGTCACAAGTTCTTACTTTAATCCGATGTTAGTGTATTGGTCAAAAAAGATAAGGTGCAAGCTTGTTCGTTGCCGCCGAAACGAAAAGATGTATTGTTTAATAGTGGGTGGAGAAAAGAAAAAAAGTGAACCGACTGCTTTGGAAATGATACGACTTTCTTCTAGGTTTGTTGGTTCAAGGAAATGAAAAATGAAACATTCCGAACAGATGAGGCACAATTTTAAAAGTGATCTTAACTGTTGATGTGATGCTTCCTTTTTTTAATTCGGTGGCGTATGTTGATATAACAATAATAAAGCAATAACAATTCTTCACGCGTTGTTGTTTAGGCGCTGGCTTTGAGGACAGCCTAAAGCCTGTTTGAAATGAGCAAAAACGATCAAACATGGCGCTTAAGTTCTTGAGGCGCAGGGGGCAGTCTGATTCATATGCCAGAAATCTTATTCAGATATTACAAATGTTTGTACAAATATCCTAAATTTCATAAGCTAGTAATCAGTATAAATGAACTGGTGTAGCAAAAACGCCTAGCCATTTATTAGGCTTATGATGCTGTAGTATAACGATTTTCGAATGTTCGGGCAAACAATTTTGATAGGGTTAGGCAGACCTTAGTACATATACCATGTAGGAGAGGAGTTGATGTAAGTGTAGTAGTGTGTGGCCAGAATAGCTTCATATAATATGCTCCTCAATTTACAATGAAGGAGTGCTACTACTGGCGATTAGAGCCGCCATAAAAGCTTGGCTACTGCAATTACTGCTGTAACTATGCTAAAAGCCCTGTTGCAAGCCTCGGGTGTGAAAGAGGAGCACAGCAACACTAGGCCAAGGGATTCTTTTTGATGATCTCTTTGACCTGCCCATAAGAGCAGAAGGCATGCGCTAATTGGAGTCAGCTCGGGAGCTCCGTGTCTTATCTATGGCCATGTGATCATAGATGATCACTTGACCTGCAAAGCGCGGCCAGCACATGCTTTGCTCAGCGGACTCAACCTTGGGCCTTGTGACTCACCATATGATCTATTGGGCCTTAGTGATGTGAGGTTGCGGGGCAAGTCACAGCCTGTTTAGTCACAAAGAAAGAAGTGGTGATTAAGTTGTTTCACTCTTGTGTTTGTTGGTGTTGTGTGTTTTGTCCTTCAACACGCAATTGCACACCCCACCCACTCCCCCCAGCCGCTCGTCCCCCACACCCCACCCACGCATGCACACTCATGGTATCCTACAAGTCTTAACTGATGTTACCTCAAGTCACTTCTATGTCAGCCTTTAAGTTCTTTTCTAAGTCATTCTCATAGTTGTCCTTTAGTCATCACCAAGTTTCTTCTAAGTTCAGTAATTTGTTCGTGATTATGTTCGTGATTAACGTCACTCAAGATCATAACTAAGTCATCCTTTAAGTATATACCAAGTTCTTATAATTATCAAAAAAAATACATCTTTGTTTTTATCTTAATTAGTTGATGTCTATTATATGTACACACACGACCTCAAAAAAACGGGGGGGGGCCGGGGTTACATCGTTGAGAATGTCTTGCATCTGCGTTCTCTGCCATAAGTTCTTTAATGAATGTTTTTACAACCGATGCAACAACATTGATTTAAATTCTGGTCTATGGAATGGCTTTTATAGAATCCCATGTCTTTATTTATTGAGCTTCTTCATTTCTTTTATTCGCCCATGATCTTATTTATAAAAAATTTTAAATATTTTTCCATTTGTAATGGATCAAAATGTTGCTGGGTTTTTGGCGGTTTATTGGCGTTGCAGTGGTCTCTTTCTGTATTTAATGGTTCAGATTTTTTTGATTGCTTTTGTTTCTGTTGCACTTCGGGGTTCTTATTTTTTTAGCCGGCTATTACTCCCCGAATGCAAAGCCCCAATGGCGCCACTAAATGGCTACGTTTTATGTTTCAATATTCCATGAAGACTTTGGGGCCTTGGATCTTAAGGTAGTTTTTTATTGCTGGCATTTGAATCATTGTTCTGGCTGTGTGGACGGACCAATGGGTTTTTTTACTTTCCGTTGTGGTTCGGAGTTTATATTTTTTTTTTTTTTTATTATTTTGCTTATTTTATATTTTTTTTTTTTTTTTTTTTTTTTTTTCCTGTTTTTTTTTTTTTTTTTTTTTTTATTTATTTTTGTGGGCTTTTTTTTTTTTTTTTTGTGTATATAATATGCTTTTTTCTTTTTTGTTTTATTTTTTATTTTTTTTTTCTTTGTTATTTTTCGTTTTTTTTATTTTTTATTCTTTTTTTTTTCTTTTTTTATTTTTGTTTTTTATTTTATTTATCTTTATTATTTTTTGTTTTTTTTTTATATGTCTCGTTTTTGCTTGATGTGTTATATTCTGTTATCATTAACTTCTTTGCGGTTCCACTCTGCTTTATTTTCTTGCCTGCTTGCTAAACACGCCAGGTGCTTTTCTCTGGTACCCACTGTTTCATGTGGTTTCTGCTGATTTTCTGGCCATTGGTTACTTTCTCCTCCTGATTTCAGTGGTTTCTGATTCTGCTGATTTTCCTGCTCGTTCATTTGTAGGTGGAAAAACAAAATCTTTATGATTAAAAGTTATTAATACTTGTTCGCTGGCGACATAATGTTCCAAATCTGTAATATAGTTCACTGCACGTAGAGACTTCTAATGACTTTGTTAAAACTGGTTCTTGCGTTTAATCAATACGTAAGATCTTGATTCAGAATCAATGGGAGCAAATCTACTGACTTGTTTTGTGTACAAAACTTAGAACCGTTGCCCACTATTTCTCACTTCTAGACCCCAGCTGCGCTTCATACCTGTTATGATACATTTAAAATGTCTTGCGGCGTCATTCTGTTGAATTCTGTTCTATGCTGAATTCAGTTCCGAGGAACTGTTTTGTTTTCCCGACCATGCTGCTATGGAATACATGGCCTTTCCATTTTTCGGGGTTAATAGCTTGAGTCATAACTGGTCTTTCTTAAGGTCAGAAGTTTAGGCATGCCTTGTTAGATGTAGGTGATCCTCACTGTCATGTTTTTTTATTAATTTTAATTATTTTTATTTTATAAAAATGAGCACCGAAAAAAAAAACTGTTACCAACTTGTATACCTTTTGCTGTTATTGGAGGCCTAAGTGTAGGATACACGATGCTTGGTGAAAAGGCTTGTTAAGAGATTAAACCAGCAGATCTTGGCAAAAACTAGACTTTGAGGATTCAGCAAAGCTGATTGCGATCATCTGCAGATTACGGTTGGCCACGAAAGATTTTCTAGTCAAGCAAGAAATAAGTCCTGACATATAAATATGTAAGAAATAAAAATTTGTCTTTTTTATAAATATGGCTTCACTCGCTATAAGGTTAGGCGGCGCTCGCTGTTGGTGAATGCGCTTGCTTTTAGCGGCAGTAATTTTGCCTTTAGTAAACTGGGGTATGACGGCGAGAGAAATAGACATAACAAAAGCTATGAGGGAACTAGCAGCTGCACAAGGACGCCTATGGAAAGGCAGAGACTTGAGCTGTTAGTTTTTTGTAATGACACACTGGAAATGGTCAGGGGCTATTTTTGTTGGCAGCTTACATATTTAAAGATGTTGATCATGCAATAAATTCATTATGATTATAGTAACAGGCAAACGCAATACGAGTCATTAGCCCCACAAAATTCAGTGACTTTTATACAACCATCAGAATAAACAAAAAGATGCAAGAATCGGGTTTTATTGTCGTTGGGTTGTCGTCGTGTATTTTGTTGCTTGCGCATAATATTGGTGAATAAAAAATGAAACAAATCTATTTTTCGCCCAATTGGAGATTGGATGGGCATAACTAGCAATACAATAGCTATGCCACGCGGCGACCCCCCCCCCCCCCCCCGGGTCAGTGAATAAACAGCAAAAGTAACTGGAGTATCTAATCACATAGCGATTTGGCATGTATTTACCTGCCACTGCACCTAGACGAATACAGAGACCCACACTTTGTCAATCCAAATCAAACGATCACTCATCAAATGGTTCTTCTTATTACCCATGATAGGATTAGACGAAAAAAGATTTAAGTACGCTTATCACAGTCATTGACTTGGCCTTCATGTACAAAAGGAATGCGGATCCGGTTAACACAAAAGTGTGCTTCTGCTGTTGCTGCTTGCTATACAACCGGATTTTCCTAGGAGTTCCCTTAACTTATACTCGTGATTCAAGTCGATGATGGAAAAGATTTTAAAGGCCAAGTGATCTATTTTGTTAAAACACAGAGTTACTATTAGATTTGAAGCATTCGGGATGTTCAAGATCACAGGCTTTAGTTGTAAATTTCTTTATACAAAAAGTTAGCCAGATAGACTTTTCTCCTTCCAGTATCACAGAGAGCTTAGTGACATACTATCGCACAAGTATGGGTTAGAAGACTGACCTCAGTTTTGCGCGCCGCAATTGAAATAATGAAGAATTTTAAGGGCTAAGCAGTTCAAGCATCAATAAGGAAAAAACAAATAAAATGTTGATGATGGAGAGTCTTATTTGGCAACACTATTAACTTTTGGATTGAAGTAAGGGTGTCATTTATCCTTACCGGGGGAAGCAGAGAAAGGGGTCACTCGCATCAGGGCAAACCGATCCAGTTTGGAGTTGTTGTTCATATGGAAATAAAAAGGAATTGTAAAAATGAATCCGCCCGTGTATTATTTACGAGAAAATGACCAACAAAACAAATCCAGCTACTCAAAGATCTTTTGTGTAAGTAAGAACTGCAGTTATTCCCACCAGGCAACAGTCTGCTTTAATTTTTTTACGGTTTCCAGTGACCCCAATTGCATATGAAAATCTCCTGGATTAACAAACACCCACGTTTTGTTGTGTGTTTCTATCTATATGACTTCTTTGTTACAAACTGTTGTGTTGAGCTCATGTAGATTATGTTCGCAGTTTTACCGTTGTTCATGATCGAAAAGTCTTATTGCCTAACAATGCTTCTTTGTAGTTGTTCTTGTGATATGTTTGACTGCACAACACTGCGAGATTTTCCCTTTGCTTTCTTAATGATTTTCTCCTGGCTCGAAAATTATCTGTTCATTTTTGACCTGTAACCAACAAAACTCCTTGATACCTTTCCAGATAATTCTTCTTTTCTTTCCTAAATACCTTCGTGTTTGTTATATGAATGTAAAGGCGAGTCTTTAGGATAATCGGACACGTGTCATACCTTCCTGCATGCCCTTTAGCCACTTCGGTTTCACATGTCTTTTTAGATGTCTTCAGTAGGTATTTCTATACAATACTGTCGGCATTGTGTAAAGTTATCTGGGACTCAGGATACGAGGAGCTTAATGTATAGTCAGAAAGAAACTCTAACTTCAAAAAGACTTTGATTTTTCTAAAACCAGTAATACCCATTAAATACAGGTATTGTCTAATTTGACTTTCTTTTTTTTCATCTTTATGCACAACAATGTGATCATGAAAATCTTCTTAAGTCCTGATTAATTTGGTTTGAAGTCAGCTTAATGGCTTCGTTCTCTTTGAGTGACTAATCTAAATCTTTGCGCTGTGCGGATTCTCCATTAGTTCTTTCCAAAACAGCTGTTGTTCATAAACTTGAAAAGTCTTTTTCTGAAGCATATGTGGATTTGGTTCTGTGATCAGTGTTCTTCATGATGTATGGTATCATGAATCTGTTCTATGGATCGAAAAGCTATTATGCGATTGATGAACGGATGTTAGCTTCAACACCATGTCTTAAATAAAATTGTAGATGGTCTGTAATGGGGGGGGGGTGACAGACTTTAATTTGTTTTTTGCCTCGATGATTAGGCTCAAGTTTAGGCGGCTATATTGGGTCCATCTTTAGACTTTCTGCTGCTAATGGATGTCATTATGACGGTTATGGAGTTCATGAGAGATTTTCTAAGTCAAACTTACTAGTATGAAGTCCGCGCTGCGGATCAGGCGTTAAACTGTTCAAACCACATTTATGCTTTTTGAATATTATTACGGATCGCCGCCTGTGTAATTTTAAAGTTGCCCGTTAACGGATAAAGTAAGTGAATTGCGCCTGCCATCCATAACAGATTGTTTGCATCTTAAACTTTAGTAATTGCTTAGGCTTTTACTCGGATCATAGTAAGTCCAAGTATTTGTTGTTTGCTTTACTGTAATGATGCGAGACGCCTACTATTTCCTCACGCAATCCGTTTTAAATCAATCCTGATCATTGGAGGATCAGACTATAAATCCAATCTGTACTCCAGTAACTTTAAGATAAGACATCCCAGCTCATACCAGGCGCAGAAATGTATGGCTGGATCCAGGCTATATTGTTTCATGCAGGTATTTCTGTAATTTTCCAAAGACGTCCGCCACGCAAACATGTGTCAGCCATCTTAGTAGGTTTCTTGAGAGTCTCCCATCGTTTTACATCTATCTTTGCCACGCATTCTTGAGCATCGCTGGTAACGGAATGTCGCTGTTGTCCTTTCCTCTAAGACTAGATAATAGAACAACGCGCTTTAGAGGAAGTGTTCTTCGTCATACCTTTACAAACTGTTCATGTACTCATAGGGTAAACGCCCTTTCTAACATGAGTGGGTTCAAAATATTCTTCCGTTATTGGGCTGGATCTTATGGGACCTAGCTAGTTGACTCTAATGTTCCCATCATGTGGTGCATAGAGTACATAATAAGGGACATGTTATTTAGATTTTAAAGCTATGTACTTTTCTGATGACTGTGAATGCATGGACACCCTGAAGGCATCGTCCACACTGCTTTTCATTATAAGATGAAGAGTCGTAACCGCGAAGTATGAAAGAATACAGGCAGCTTCCATGCTCTTTGGTTCAACTTTAGTGATGATTGATTTTGTTTTGCGCCCGCTCCTCTGAACTTTCGCTTAATTTGATCATGGTCTCTTTCGTTGGATTCTCTGCGTCTGAGCAGAGACCTAAACCACAAAATCACAACAGTGAGTGGCGGCGTAATACTGTTCTTGGTCTTAAGGGTTCATCTTGATTTCAGATAAGTTTAGATTATTAGAATCAGTCATTAAGACCTTGCTGCATTGCGCTGTAAAAAATCTTCTAGCCGCATCGGACCTCTATTTCAATTCTGGTTTCGAATGGGCGCATTCCGTCCTGGGACACTGATAAGGCAAATGAACAAATCTGATGATTAATCATATGGCTGTTTTAGGAATGTCTCTGTGGTGGTTGGCCCTTCATAAGGGGACACAATAAGCGGACTCGAAGTCTGCGTAAACTACGTATTTGGTGAATGTTGCTGTTTTCTTCCAGTTCTTAAAACTAATTTGATCCTGGGGGGGCCGTAGTTTAGTATCTGGATTACAGTCAACTGGGCAGATACATTGTTTCTTATGTTCACCTCGCGGCTTGATCAGACTGGCATTCTTTGTTAATACATTTTTCTGCAGACCATTTTCTTGGTTATGGTAATGCTTTGAAGTTTGCCGCATAATCTACTCATTGTGAGTCATATTGTTGTAATGCGGTAGCCCCGCTGGTCGAAAATCTTTCAGTAGTAATGTCAACATGATTTTTGTATGGTATTCGCCAATAGTTGGACTGGTTCTTGGACACTTTTTTCGGTCTTGTTTGATTTGTTTACTCAATACCTTGTGTCTAATTAACTAGTTTTTGGTTTTGTTTTGTTCTTCATTACTGATCATTTTGGTCTCACTAACAGGTAAAGGGACCCCCACTAAAGTTTACGATCATTGATGTAAGGGTGATAGTGAGGAAACTCTCTCTGCGTTTTTGCGGGCGGAATGCAGCTATGCACAGAACACACTCATATATCTTTTGTCGTTGAATTCCTTATGTTTAGAACTGCCTCTTTTTGCGACTAATGCTGGAGTTGTGTATGTAAGGACCTCATGCCTACATTCGGCGCATACTTCAGCTGTTTCTTTATCTGATCTCTAAGACTTCGCCTCGTCCAACAAGAGCGTCTCATTTTGGCTTATTCCAGCGGCTCAGCATCAAACTGGTGTAGCAGTTCGTCGGCCACTCCGCGGTGTTAAGTCATTATGAGATTAAGTATAGTCTGTTGTTTAGTTGAGACCCTGTCTTCATAGTTTTCTTCATTTTTTGTTACATAGTCGTTAAAACAGGAAAATTACTTTAACTGGCGGGGTCTTTGGTTTGTTTACATTGGAAACTTGAGAAATAGCATGAACAACACTTGCCTGTTAGCCTTTTGTTGGGTACTATTACTTCTAAGCTATATAATTTCAGTGTGCTAACTTGATAATCGATATCTCTCGAGCATTCCTTCAAACATCGTCTTGTACTTCATATTTCTTAGCCATGTTGAGTTTCTTTTCTAACTCAATATTTTTTATTTATCTATTATAATATTAATTATATTCAGAATCATTTTCAACGCAGTCTACTTTGCGCATGGACATCATTATCTTATGTATATTAAACTCCTTTTGGTGTTGGTTATATGTGAGCGGTTTTGAACTGAGTTTAATGTCTCGTTTACGTTTTTTTAGCATTCCTTTGTTATCTGCTCGGCGTCTGGATGTTGCAGAAAAAGTTTGCCCAGCCCTTTCTTTGAATGATCTAACTTTTGTCTTTGTAGTCATCAAATTCGGCCTGATAAACGATTTATTTCTCTCATCCGGGATGTTGGAAGGCAAACTAGCGCTGTATTTATTGTCAGTCTTAAACGAACTAAGTTTAGCTTTATTAGTGGAACCGTAGCTGTGTGCTTTTTGGTGTTTAGTTTTTTTATTTTTTTTGATGGCAGCAGCCTACAGTAATGAACACAGACCGTGGAAGCCTTACAGCTCAAAACCAGACATAGAGGCTAATAGCCACGGAGTGCGCCTATGCCGTTGATAAAGAACCAACTCTCGTTCCTGCTGATAGAGCACTTATAGTCGATGCCCTGTTTTTAAATAGTGGAACAGCATTAAAGGCAGCATGAATACTCTCGTTTGGTTTGCTGTATTTTGAAAGGTCTTGCTCTAGTTTTTGCTGAATTTGTGGTTAATGTGGGTTATCTGAAGGTTTTTTTTTAACTTATGGGCTTTCTAAACAGCAAGGAATTGTGCTATCCCTTCTTTTGGCGGGGCCTGTTGGCACATTTGGATAAAAACTGAACATACATGAACTTTTTATAAATGAAAATATTTTAGTATTGTACATCTTTAAATCTGTTAAGCTTCAATATTTAGCTGTGCACATTTAATAAAAACATATGTACATTGACGGTTTAACGGGCTCTTCTTCTTTATCATATGTGAAATGTTCTATTACGTCTCATAACAGTTCTCCCGCTTCCATGCAATGTTTATCCTCTGGTTGACATCTAGGTCAATCCTTAAAATCGTATGTTTGATGTTAAATATATTCATCAAGCCTAACACTGTGAAGGTGTTGATCTTAGACGCAAAGGTCTGCATGTGGTCTTATACCCCCCCACCCCCAAACAATTTCTTTTTTCCCAAAATGATGATAAGGCCTAAGTCAGCTAGCATAGAATTTGGTTTGACTACCATCAATCGAAACATTGTACTTTCGTTATTTTTTGGATTTAAAAACTTTTTCACTTGCAATTGACGCATGGTTCTTCATCTTCCGGCCAGCAATAAAATTCTTTTAGCGATTTTACTGCGACACCTAAGATTTAAATTCCATTTTGCGTCTGCCCTGCTTTTTGGATTATGTTGATGATGGGCTCTGCTTCGTTTAATATATTACTACATGACTCATATTGGTGCCCAATCGCATTGCTAAAATTTGGAGTTGCTAACAACTTCAAACTCTAACGAGATGTCTAGATATGCTGTACTTTGCTTCGGTGTCTGATGTGTGTTATACACGTTTGTAGTCATTAAAGTTAGTTCGTATGACAATCTGTCTTTTAATACCCCTTGTAGGTTTGGCATTGCGCTTTTTATACAACTCAAAATCTTGGGGATTGGAAAAGCGATTTCCAAAAAAGCATAAACTTACAGCTAAAGCTTTGGCTGACTTTTGCACCTGAGGGCGAGTTCGGCGCCTTTTCTAAGTTTTAGTGCTTCTTCATTACTATTCCTTGAAACGCAAGATCTTACCTTTCAATTCGCGGTTAGCATAGATCACTGTATTGTAAGTTAAAAAGATGTCTGCATGTTTAAAAGAAATTACTTTCTTTCCCTCAAGTTTTACAGAAATTTTCTTAACAATTGCCCCGCCCCAGATTCTGAACAACTGTTTCTGGTTGGGTCTGTTGTTGAATCGAGTCTATTTGAAAGTTTAGCCCGGCAGTGCCGGCTCAATAAATATCATCCGCTCCCTAAGTCTGGAAATCTGACATGTTAGAATTTTGATCTGCATCAATAGTAGATGGATTATTTGGGCACAGTAATATTACGTTTTATTTCCTTACGCCATGGGGTTCTTTCGCTTTCTATGCCGGGTCAAGAATCGTGCCTTATGTTTTGGTTTTTTTTATTAAAACAATATAAAAAAGTTAATTATTTAAAAACATGGCAGGCATTGGGTTGAAGATTATGATGTTTTAGTTTTGGAGACGAACATGAGTGAAATGGAATACTTTTGGTACAACATCTCTACGGGGCCCTCTTTGCGGCGGGAATTAACAGAAAGTAAGGCCAGATCATTTATACCAACGTTTAGGTCAAGAACCTCCCGAATTTTAGACTATTGATTTTGAAGTAAAAAATGACCATTTGTTTGTGAAAAAAACGATCAAGGAGAACTTGTTCAGCGTACATTAAAAAAGGACCCTCATGTTTTTAGCCGTGGGTTCATTTAGAAATTGACTCTGGTGAAAGATCAAATCGCCTTGGTTTGTTAGTCCGAATAATTAAGGGCGGAGGCAGTTTCTAACTTCAAAACACACACTTGCAAGATACTCACGACAGATAACCATATGCAATCATGGAAACTTAAAGAATTAAATCATTCAGCAGGTGAATTAATAAATGTTAATAGAGCAGAATCCAGTTTTCAGAAGAAACAGCGTTAAGACTATACACGACTCGCCGCTACCTATGAGAGATTTATTAAGCCCTTGATATGCTTTAAGAACCATTTGGCGGAAATTAACAAACAATTTAGACAAAACTAGGTGAACTAGATGCGCATATAAAAAGAGAAAAAAGAAAAAACTCGTTGAGGCTGATGACGCAACTTTAGGACATGATATTAAAGTAGAATGCCCAAAGACTAAAAGGATCTTGAACAAGAGAGAATTCAGCAAGACTAGATAGTGCTGTATCTACTAACCGAAATACATTTCGAACTCAAGTGTGCAGAATTAAGAAGAATATATCCGAAAAAAATTTTATATGAAGACACACGCTAGCAGAAAGAATACGATCATGTTTTGAGAGCACGGAGTCTCTTTAGTAAGGTTATAACAGCCTTAGGATTTGCCAATAAATTACACTGGTTGATGGATATTACAGGCAAGCGGTGGTACCCAGGGCAAAGTTTTGTGACTCCGCCGCCATCGCCTCCGCCTGATAATCATGGGTTTAAGAAAAACAGCTTGATCATCTTGCAATGTTTATTAAAAAAATATGTAGTGGTAAAGCCGTGGGTCGCTTTACCTGGGAATTATTGGGGGTATTGTCCAGGGGCTTTTTGATCTACTGCAAGCCAAAGTAGTTGGCTTATGGCCGTGCACTTATGGGCATTATGTTCTCTTAATAGTTGGTTTTATTTAGTAAAATTAAGGGCCCAAAGTAATCCTAGGCCAGTTAATCCAAGAACAAGCAGCTGTTGTCTTTTCATTTTCACGGTCATCGCGTACAGCGTCCGCGAGATTTGCTGAGTCTTCAATGGCCTTTGGGTTTGGACTTCGGGGATTAGTGACTTATTCTTGGTGTTTTGTTCCTTTTTACTGTTGTAATATTTACTGGCTCAGATTTTTATGTCGTTCTTCCCCAACCTTCTGTTCAATGCCTGCTTTATGAATTTCATTATTATTAGTTTATTATTTTTCCTACCTGGAGTCTGAGGTCAGAATGCAGCATGTATAAACCCCAGTGCCCCAAACCGGCCCCCCCCCCCCCAAAGTCTACTTTCGATCTTGCGTATTGTAAAACATTTTCGGTATCTTTTATACTTGAGGTAAATATCTGTTAGGAATTAATAGCGTCCTCTAAAATTTGCTAAGTATTGTTTTTGCGCGTCTAGCCTGTAGATGATCATGTATATGCTCGTCTTGAGTGCTTTGCTACCCTAGCAAACACCAAACGTAAGTACGAATTGAGTCGTTTATTTCCGTGCTATTCCCGCCTAGTTAGGACCCTTTGAGTGTCTAAGATAAATGTTGTCCATGCTGTTTTATGCTCTTGCTCTAAGGAACACGAGGGGAAATGCCCTCCGTTGCGATTGATGAGAAAAAGATGTGTAAGGAGGATTCAGTCAAATTTAAAACTTTCTGTGCATGCCCCAAAAATAAGGGGTGCCTAAGCCATGATTAAATCAAACTTTTGGCCTAAAGGTCCGTACCTGGAATTGGTATATCGAATTTCGTTTACAGTCTCCTTTCAAAAGCCTTCATGTCATATTATGTTGCTGAATGGATTAAACGGTTTGTCATTTGTAATGGCAGCTCGCAGGTCAGTCAAAAATACGTCTGAAGGTGTAATAAAAAATGAAATCTGGAACTGAACTCACCTCTCCAATAGGATCGGGAGATTTAAAATGATCAGCATTTACGATACTTCCTCAACCAGTTGTTGCCACTAAACAACTGCAAAGTTAACTGGTTCTGATTTAAACTGCACTCGGATGAATAAACCTCGCTTTCGCGGATGTATTCTTTTTAATTAGGGGGGTTTTAAGATAGCTCTTCATTGGAGTGTACTCTCCTTTTTATAGGATTGCAAATACATCCTGGGTCACAGAAAATGTACGAGGGTGTCTGTTGTTATTTTTTAGGATTGTGTGCGGGGCCCACATGAATATTTTGAATCTATGTATATTATGAATGCATATCATTTTTAATTTGTTTTAAAAAATGTTGTAACAATAAAACACCCATGACGGCCTTCGTTTAGAAACATGCTATTAATAACGACAATGCCGGGGCCATAATGGTTGCGCTTATGAATATATTTTCAAAGTCGTATGGTTTTATATAAGTGAAGCCAGGGAGAATAATTGCTGTTCTAAAAGTTAATAAGAAGGGAAGGTTAGTTAGTCGGTTAACCATACCTGATGGTTATCTAGGGTTTTGTTCGCTAAAAGAAAGCAATGAGTAATTTTGACATTACTCTCAAACTTTACAATGCAAATCAAAAACAATGATTAACATTCAAACCTGAAGAAGAAGTAGCACATTAACCTTTTTGATGTAGAGCTAGCTAAAATGTTAGGCTGTGCAGATGACAATATAGTTTTAGAGTTGTGCCAAACAAAACTACTTATGAGGGGGAAAATCCGCTCGATCTTGATTCTTAAAATTCATTACTCTATGATCATTTGGTTGGAAGTGTTAGACAGGATGAATCGCTAGGACAGATTGATGATTTAGAGAGAGAGAGAGAGAGAGGAGTGAGAGAGAGATGAGAGAGAAGAGTAGAGAGAGAGAGGAGAAGAGAAGAAAAGAAGAAGAAGAAGAAGGAAAGAAGAAGAAAGATGAAGAGAAGTAAAGAAGAAGAAGAAGAAGAAGGGGAGAGGCTGACGTCATGCACCAAGGGTGAGTTCGTCAACCGATTCACAGCATGCTGAAGTATACAATCCGGGACTACATCCAGCATTCCCCCCCCCACCCCCCCCCCCCCCCCACCCCCCCCACCCACCCCCCCCCCCCCAACCCCCCCCCCACCCCCCCCCCCCACCCCCCCCACCAACACCCACCCCCCCCCCCCCCCCCCACACCCCCCCCCACCCCCCCCCCCCCCACCCCCCCCCCCCCCCCCCCCCCCCAACCCCCCCCCCCCCCCCCCCACCCCCACCCCCCCCCCCCCCCCCCCCCCCCCCCCCCCCCCCCCCCCACACCCCCCCCCCCCCCCCCCCACCCCCCCCCCCCCCCACCCCCCCCCCCCCCGCGTCCATCCAGACAGGGAATGTAGTAAACTTTCATAATACACTCTCTCTCTCTTCTCTCTCTCTCTCTCGCTCTCTCTCTATTTTCTCTCTCTCTCTCTCTCTCTCTCTCAATCTCTTCTCTTTCTCGCTCTCTCTCCTCTCACATGTCTATTTTGTTGCTATTATACAGGTATTGTGTTCCATTTTGTTTAGATGTCTTTAGACATTGTAAGGACGTTTGTCTGTGCAATTAAATGTTCGAGTTCGAGTTCGAGTTCTCTCTCTCACTCTCTCCTCTCTCCTCCCCCCCCCCCCCCCCCCCCCCCCCTCTCTCTCTCGATGGTACTTTGATTTTGAAGTCACATCTTACCATCATTTTTTCTGCTTCATCGAGGGCAAGATGTAAAAAAGTCTGTATTGCGCTTTTTTTTAATCCCTCATTAAAAAAAAAAAGATTCGTTCGTTCGTTCGTTTGTTCGTTCTCTGTGCGTGCGTGAGTGTGTGTGTGGTGTGTGTGTGTGTGTGTGTGTGTGTGTGTGTGTAGTGTGTGTGTGTGTGTGTGTGTGTGTGTGTGTGTGTGTGTGTGTGTGTGTGTGTGTGTGTGTGTGTGTGTGTGTGTGTGTGTGTGTGTGAGTGTGTGTGTGTGTGTGTGTGTGTGTGTGTGTGTGTTGAGTGTGTGTGTGTGTGTGTGTGTGTGTGTGTGTGTGTGTGTTGGGAAATACTGGACCGGTGTGTGATCGAACAATGGAACTGTGATACCATTTTTCCCAAGGCAGATGTGTTATCCACTAAGACACCGTCCGACTACAGAAAGAAATCAACTATACTGGAATGAACAGACTAAACAGATTGACTAGAGTGCTTCCCACTCTAGACCTGATGAGTGATGCGTCTACGTGAGAGAGAGAGAGAGAGAGAGAGAGAGAGGAGAGAGAGAGAGAGAGAGAGAGAGAGGGAGGGAGAGAGAGAGAGCGAGAGAGAGAGAGAAAAAAAGAGAGAGAGACAGAGAGAGAGACAGAGAGAGAGAGAGAGAGAGAGAGAGCGAGAGAGAGAGAGAGCGAGCGAGAGAGATGCTGCGTGCATGATTTGATCTCAACATCTTATTGAAGCGCTAACGAAGATCTAGCACCAAAAAAACTTGACAGAAAATGTCTGGGCTATCACACACACACACACACACACACACACACACACACACACACGATGGAAAAAGGAAGCCATTGCATCTACCTTTTGATAGAAGCTATGTGAGCTACTACTCATGACATGAAAAATCTGTCAGGAGTAAGTAGTCTGATCAATACAATGACCAGCCCTCCAATTTTCATTGGTCCAGCCGCTTACACACACACACACACACACACACATACAACTGAAAGTGCATCCTCGCAACAAAATGTAGGTTCTTCGCGAATCCTGTGTTTTTGTTTCTTTTTTTTTTAAATAGTGAGATGCTAAATGACATATAAAACTGACATAGGACTCTGAATTGAAGAAGAAAAAGAAATAGTTCTTCAGGATGAGACAGAATGATCGCAGGAAGTCACTAACTTTTGATCTTTCACGAGTTATCGTCCGCTACCCCACGTGACAAAATGGCGTCCGCAGATTGGGCGTTACACTGGCAAGGATAAAACACACAGAGGAATGAATTCAGTTCAGAAATATATGCAGGCTAGGAAGTCTCTGCTACGTAACAACGACATTTTGCAAACTAGTGTACGCTAGGATAGGCGTGGGTTGGAAGACATGGTCTTTTGTGCAACATGTATGCACGTCTAAGGGCGATAGGAGGTGGGTGAAGTGGTGGTAAGGTGAGCGGAAAGCAAGTCATGATATGCAAGCAGGAATGTGCTAATGCCGATTTGGGAGTGTGGATTCAAATGATGTTGTGAGACCTTTGTGGTGTCGAAAAAAGAAGTTGGAAAGAAGTTCCACTATTAACATCATCAGCATTTTCTTCTTCGTCTTCATCTTCTTCTTCTTCTTCTTCTTTCTTCTTCTTCTTCTTCTTCTTCTTCTTCTTCTTCTTCATTGTCAGCTCCTCCTCCTTCTCCTTCTCCTCCTTCTCCATGATGATGATGATGATGATGATGATGATGATGATGATGATGATGATGATCATTATCATCATCGTCATCGTCATCATCATCATCATCATCATCATCATCATCATCATCATCATCATCATCACCTCTAACATCGTTGTTGTCGTCAACGTCGTCGTCGTCGTCGTCGTCATCATCGGCTACAACATCTTGTCATACTCCTGATGATGCCTCAAGCGCCTGGATACAGACCTGCTATTTTGAAAGAA
>CM031597.1:136213350-136215850 GCA_018398815.1 Conus ventricosus | reverse complement strand
TTTGTTTTTGTTGTTTTCTTTCAAATTAGTATTCTTTGCTGAACCGCCTTAAAACACACCTTGAGCAAAAGCTTTTGCCAGAGAGCCAGTACTTCAGAAAAGACAGAGGAACCATTGACCTGGTATTTGCTGGTACACAGCTGCTAGAAAATGTCAGGAACAAAATGCCGACATGTTCACCGCTTATGTCGATCTGACCAAGGCCTTCCATACTGTTAATAAAGAGGGTCTGTGGAAGAGCATAGCAAAATACGGATGCCCACCGAAATTCATTTCTATGGTGTGACGAGTTCATGACGGCATGCAGGCCCGAGTCCGGGACAGTGGAAAGACATTTAACCCATTCCCTGTCACAAATGGCGTAAAGCAGGGCTGTGTTTTGGCATCCACTCTGTTCAGCATTATGTTCTCTGCAATGCGGACTGACGCCTTCAGAGAAGGTGACGTAGGCATCGACATCAGATTCAGTATAGATGGAAAGCTGTTCAACCTCAAAAGGCTCCAGGCAAGATATAAGGTTATGACAGACATCATCAGGGACTTTCGCTGATGACTGCGCTGTCCATGCTGGCTCAGAAACTGACTTTTGATCCAGCATCGACAAGTCTTCCATAGCCTGCGCCAAATTTCGTCTCACCATAAACACAAAGAAGACAGAAGTTCTGCATCAACCCGCGCCAGGCAGACCCTACAATGCACCAAACATCACAGTCAATAGTGTGGAACACGCTGCAGTGAGTAAATTCACCTACCTTGGCAGCACGCTGTCCCAAAACGTCACCATCGACGGTTAAGTGAACATTAGAATTGGCAAAGCAAATGCAAGCTTTGTCAGACTATATACCAATTTTTGGGAATAGAAGAGGCCTCAGTCTAGAGACCAAGCTGAAGGTGTACAAAGCAGTTGTTCTCCCACACTCCTCTACGCATGTGAAACGTGGACAGTGTACCAACGGCATGCCAAGAAGTTGAATCACGTCCACACAGCCTGCCTCAGAAGATTGTGAGTGACTACATTTCAAAGAACACTCTCTCCGCAACTATCGTCAGCCTTAAAGGGAATGATATCCAAATAAACCATTGTTGCTTATACAAGGTTCAGCCATTCAACTCACACCCCCATCCCCCACCCACCCCACCCCCCACCCAGGGACCCATAGCCCTTAGATTCACCACCGTTCAAGTCTAGCCTCGCCGCTCACTCATCGCCGTTCAGTTCTTATGGGGATAATAGTGTCTTTAACTTGAGGTCCAGACTCTGTCCCTGCCTGACAGGTCCTCCACAGTCCTGGAGCGTACTCTTTCTACTGCAATGAATTTCGTGCTATGAATGGTGTGATTTGTTTGATTGAAATGTTTTGGTGAAGTGTTTGCCAGTGTTTTGGTGAATGTTTGAGCAGTGTTGGTAGAAGCGTGTCCGAAGTGAAGTGTTTGTTTGACCCATGTGTTGTGTGTGTTGTTGCATGTATCGCAGTAGAGAAGGTGCAGCATGTGTGATTTCGGACGTCTCAGATGTGTGAATGACAACACAGGTCATGTCCAGTGAAGTATGTTCTCAAAGGTTTGTTCTATAGTTATTCTTCTGTTGATGGATTTGAGCTGTCAACCCCTCGTAATGTGGCCACGGGACTTAGTTAAGGTGCTTTAGCGATTATGCTGTAGACACGCAATGGCATCTCTCTCGTGAAGCTGAAACTGAAACTGAAAACATCGAAGAAATACTTCAGCTACAGTCCATATTCAGGCTGTTTTTCGGTTTTTTATGTTCATTTTTTTTTGTTTGGTTGTTTTATTTACTTGATTTTTCTCTCCCCCCCCCCTTTTTTCTGATTAAAGAATAAAACTCAAAAAGAACATCTTCACTCCATCTCTCTCTCTCTCTCCTTCTCTCTCTCTCTCTCTCTCTCTCTCTCTCTCTCTCTCTCTCTCTCTCTCTTCCTTACCCCACACCCTTCCCTCAAAATATACAAATGTACTGTCTGAATTGAGACAAGAAGAAGTATGAGGGCCCAAGTGGTACCCTAATCAAAGTTGGAGACACCTCTGATTTCACACCGACTATCGCATGCCCAGGCACATTAAGACTGTCGTGTGTGGCCAAGACAACGCGCACCGGCCCTCACGTATGCTTAATTACACCCCGTCAAACTTACCCCGGATAAGTTTCATTTATATATCTATTAAATATTCATTTATTTATTCTTTTGCAAATTTATTTATTTATTCGTCTATTTATTTGTATTGTATTTGTTATACATTTGTTCATATATGTATGTATCAATCTAGTTTGTTTTCTATTTTATTTTTACGATAGGTGCGATGGTTGAGAGGTTGAAACAGAAGAATCTGAAAGTCAGGGTTGAGAGTTCGATCCCCCACAGTGTTGTGTTTAATCCTCAAGGTCAGTGCATGTGTAGACGCGCCAGTCAATGAACTCTCCATGCGGATTAAAGCATATCGACACTCTAAAACACTTTGTGTATAGACAGAGAAGAGCATG
>CM031597.1:136195850-136198350 GCA_018398815.1 Conus ventricosus | reverse complement strand
CAGCATACAAAACCTTTAGTTTCATTTCATCCGAGTGCATCATACTAACGAAGTCCGTGGCGCTATTATTATTCCAAACAAATTTATTTACATACTCTTTCGTTTCTTGCTTCATATTTTCACAATCATTAGAACCAGATGCACCCACATGAAATTCAAGAGGCATGTGGTCTGATTCCATCCGTTCTTTTACATGAAGGCTACAAGAAGATTGTATGAAATCAAAAAGGTCAGAAGAGGCAACAAAATAATCATTCACACTACTACCAGATTCACTGACATAAGTAAAACAGAAATTGTCATCACCAGGACATACACCGTTTAAAATATATAAATCTAGCGCGTTACACATGTTTAGTAAACTTTTGCCATAAGCATTTAACACTGTATCTTCAGAGTGACGTCTCATTTCAACAATACCAGACTTATCAAACCATGAAAATGCTTTTGTTTGTTCATCAAGTTGCGGTGAAACATCGGCCGTTCGGCCGTTAAAATCACCACACATCAATATTGACATTTTGTCCTTGTAATACAAATTATCTATTATACAATCCTCCAGTTGATTGATACCATTATCAACATTAAACACAGAATAGTATGGAGACTTTTCTGGGGGAACATACGAACATACATATAGAATATCATTCGCCAAATGAAACAATTTTTTATCAATAACAAACAACAAGACATTATCACGCTCAGTACTCATTTTTGACACATATTTCATGAGATTATTTCTTATCAGACATATTACTCCCCCCGATCTTCTTCCACGCTGAGTGAATTTAACTGCAGGCTTAACAAACATGTTATGATCAGAAAACATGGAACACTGAAAATTGTCAACGAAAGTTTCAACAAGACAAATGAAATCAAAGGAAGAAACATATTCAATAACATCAGGATCAGACAGTTTAGAGAGTAAACCACAAATATTCCAATGTAGAAAAGAATAGGTTCTTGTGTTGCAAACATTCTCCGCTACAAAATGACAACCATTAATCACCAGAGAAGGCTTCTGTGCTTTCAGAACACTGACACTGTCACACATTTCTTTATTTTCGTGCACGCATCCAGACACGCTTTTCACGCTTTCAGAAACACACAAGGGTGCATGCGTACGACTGTCTTCCCTCTCCCAATCTGAACGCGGACTCGCAATGTCAGATTTTCTATTTTGAATTCCCGTGCAGTGTTCGCCTGCACATTGGACCATCCCCTTGAAACCGGTGTCTTTCCAAAATGCTGCCCACTTGTATTTACACCTAACCTACTAACACACAAACTATCTAACTCATCAAGAACATTTGTTTTACTAGGCCGGCCGTATTCCTATGGTACCTCCACGATGCTTGTTTCATCACCAGACAAGAAGAATTTCTTCCCTTCGATGACCAGGTGGTCGTAGATCATGGTGGCCCTCTTTCCCTGATCCTTGGCAGCTCTCAGATGAGGTGACAACTTTTTTCTAATTGACCTAACTCGCTGAGAATAGTCCTCTGCCACAAACAGATCAGTCCCTTTCAGTTTCCACTTCGCCTTCAAGATCTTAACTTTTTCTTTATAGAATGTACATCTGGCTATCACTGGTGAGTCCCGTTTAGCGTTCACACGATGAACTCTGTAAGTGTGTGTGTGTGTGTGTGTGTGTGTGTGAGAGAGAGAGAGAGAGAGAGAGAGAGAGAGAGAGAGAGAGAGAGAGAGAGAGAGAGAGAGAGAGAGAGAAAGTGTGTGTGTGTGTGTGGCGTGTGTGTGTGTGCGCGCGCGCGTGTGTGTGTGTGTGTGTGTGTGTGTGTGTGTGTGTGTGTGTGTGTGTGTGTGTGTGTGTGTTGTGTGTGTGTGTGTGTGTGTGTGTGTGTGTGTGTGTGTGTGTGTGTTCACTTTAGATCCAGTTTCTGGCTCCTGTAATGTGTACGTCAATGAGAATGAAACGTAAAACAATATAGAAATAACATAGAATAAGTAAATGAAACAAAGGCGTAGATGTGCATATATGGTAGTTAAAAATCTGACGACCTCAGGTCGTCGCGGTTTCATGATGGTATGGGAGCAGCGTGAAGTCTGCACAGTTCTCTGCCCTTAGGATAGAGAGATAGCATCCAGTCCAGTCACTGGGGTGGTCAACGCTAGGAAATGACTGGTCGTCTGGCCAGAAATGCCACAACGATGAAATTGTCCAACTCATCTATTCCTTACTCAGATCTGAAACCGAAGATTAATGATTGTATCAGAGACATCTGGCAAGAGGACTGGACTACACAGTCCAATAACAAACTTTTCAAGATCCGTCCAAACCTAAAAGAGTTCCTGTCATCTACCTCTGGTGCTCGCAAAGTAAAAAAAAAACAAGTTTTATGCTGGATGCACACTGGCCATTCGTTTTTAACTCATTCGTGTCTTCCAAAGAGTGAAGAAGCTGCACGTTGTGTCCCATGTGATGAACGTCCTAGCATTAGACACATTCTGATTGAATGGAGGGAGCTACATTGATGTCAGA
>CM031597.1:136185850-136190850 GCA_018398815.1 Conus ventricosus | reverse complement strand
GAGAGCAGTGACTCAGATGGTGAAACAACTACCTCAGAACACAGCAATGCCATTTCACAGGAAGGGCATCAAGAACAAAGCCAGCTCCCTCAAATCATCATCTTTCATGACTCCATCATGAGAGATGTGGACGCCACCAGATTAGGTCGTTCATATGGTTTAAATGTTACGAAGAGAACAACACAAAGTATAAATGTTCTCAGGAGAACCTACAGGAACACAGACCAGAGTCCAGACGCCATACTGCTCCACACGAGCATCAACGACCTGAAAGAGAATAGTGCTGAATCAGTCACCAAGGACTTCGCCACAAATGTATTAAAGTTACAAGAGATATATCCAGACTCAAAAATAGTCATCAGCAAAGTCACGGTAACAAAGTCAGAAGAACTAAATCACAAAACCGACTTGCTGAATGCCTTGTTGTATACAAAGTTGCATGACATCCCAAACATTTCCTTCCTTGGTCATGAAAATTTGCGAGCTGACATCCATCTACGAGATGAAGTTCATCCAAATAGGAAAGGAGCAAGCATACTTGCGGGCAATGTTGGTCGAATGTTTGACCGTATGTTCTGGGAAAAACCAAAACAAAAAGTTCGACGGAAACAACCACTAAACAAGGAAGGGGAAAATCGTAAGAATCGGCGGCCTCAATTCAATGCTAGATATGCCCGACATTTTGACAACAGATATGACTACAGAGAAAACTATACCAGTGAAAGGCGACAAAACAGACCACCTCTTTTCTACAGTGGAAACAGTTCCTTTCCGAACAGAACTACTCGTGGCAGCAAGTACCACAACAACCAACCAGACACCTGGAGACCACGACGCATTCCCCATGCAGGACCAGACCCACGGCACCCTGTCCATCAGAATGACTACGCAACAGAATCACAGCTGGGTTTCCGCAGGAGATACGACTACATTCCCCACAGCAGAGACAGAATGGCCCACAGTGACTACGATTTGAGACAGCGTGTCAAAGGAAACTGGTTCCAAAACGATGAACAAGTGGAACATTATTATGAGTGCTGATTTTACACAAGTACTGGCCTGACAAGCTGATTTAGGTGTTAAAGTCTCCTGTTTTCCACCGCTTATTTCATACGTACTTTTCTTTTTAAGTATTGCTGTTATTGTTGTTATAATCGTTAGTATCATCTTGTTAAAAATGTCAAAAATGGTACTGAAAATATTATCATGGAACCTTAAGGGGTACAAAGAGATAATCGATGGCCTTGCAACAAATAAATTAACAGAGGAAACTGTAGTAAGATATTTTCGTCAATATGACATTCTTCTCTTACAAGAAACGCACCTTAATAAAGATACTGCCAGAAATCTGTTCATTCTAACTTTTGCACCTGGACTTCATTATGTACGACCAAAGCGAAAAAAGGCAGTGACATCCTCTGGTGGAATATCAGTATACATTAAGGAACATTTGCGACAAAATTTTACTGTTCTACCAAGCAGTAACAGTGACATTGTGTGGTTGATGGTGAGAAGTACTGCTAACGACAAAAAGACGTTTATTGGTTGTGTGTACATTCCTCCTGAAACATCCTCCTTCGGAAAAGAGCACACTTTAGATATATGGGATAAATTAGAAGAAAGCATAGAAAAACATAACCAACATGGAGACATTATAATATGTGGTGATTTCAACGCAAGAACTGGAAACATCCCTGATCATAATCAAATGGAATATGAAGATAATAGATATCATATACCGAATGATTATGTTTTTGAAACCATTCATGACAGGAACTCTATGGACAAATGTGTTCAAAAAGCTGGAAGAAGACTTGCATCCATGTGTCTTGAAAATCATTTATGTATTCTTAATGGAAGAACATTAGGTGATTTAGATGGACATTTTACCTGCTACAAACAAAATGGTTGTAGCGTTGTTGATTACTTTATCTGTTCTAACAATATGAAAAAAGAAATCTTAAGTATGAAAGTTTATCCCCTTATGACATGGTCAGACCACTGTCCTGTCGAACTAAAAATTCTAGTTTCTGATCTTACATCAAAAATGAAAACGAATAATGTGTCCTCACAAACTTTACTTAACGAAAGACTAAGCTCAAAGGACGTAAGTGATCGATATTTTTGGGAAACATTGTCAGAGGAAAAATATTTAAAAGCGTTAACAATGCCATGGATAAAGGAACAAATTCTCCAAGTGGAACACAATTTTGGATAGATATGTTGAGAATGAAACCACTGTTTCTCATTGTTCACTAAACGAGATTATAAATGACTTTACACATATGCTGACGTCAGCGGCCAGTATTAGTCTTCAGAAGAGATGTAAGATTCGCCATTTTAAAAGAAAAAAGAACAAGAAATGGTTTGATAGAGAATGCTATGAGCACAGGAAAGATCTCAGATCCATATTGAATGCATTAAATAGACAACCTTACAATAAATGTCTATGTCAAAAGTATTATACAAACGCAAAATATATAATAAATTAATAAAACAAAAGAAAAAAACATACGCCAGTTTTCTTGTCAATGAGATTAATGAATCTCTTTACAAAGATCCAAAGACGGCATGGAAAACATTAAAAAAAATTACAAAACATTAGTGAAAATACCAACTGTGTTCATCAATTAAATGCTTCAAAATGGATTTTACATCTTGAAAAAATCGTCGGAAAAGAAGTAAATGTAGGCAAAGACCAAAAGGAAAAAAGTAGATGTTGAACTGAAAAATGGACAAATCAACTATACCATGTTATCAACGATTAATTTGCCTATATCACCTGGTGAAATTAAAAAGCTTGCCTACATCAACAAAATAACAAATCACCAGGAATGGATGGCATAACTAATGAGATGATTAAAACTAGTCATCCGATTACCATACGTATCATTACAAAAATGTTTAACCTTATTTTTAAGAGAGGAATTTATCCAGATTGGTGGAAAAAAGGTTTGAATATTCCATTATACAAGAATGGTAATCCAGGGGATCCAAACAATTATCGGGGAATAACACTTACCAATACATTGGGGAAAGTGTTTTGTACGATTATCAATAATAGAGTGACGGATTACCTAGACCAAAATCAACTTTTAGTCAAAGAACAGGCAGGATTTCGAAAGAATCACAGAACAATTGATCACATTTTTATTCTAAAAAAGATTATAAATGAGGTATTAAAAATTAAAAATGGCAGATTATATGGATGCTTTGTCGATTTTGAAAAGGCATTTGATAATGTATGGCATGAAGCAATGCTGTTAAAATTGAACAGAATAGGTATAAATGGAAACTGTTTTGATATAATTAAAGATATGTATACGAATGCAACCATTCAAACAAGATCACATGGCCTTTTGAGTAAAGAAATTATTGTCCGTAAGGGAGTACATCAAGGAAATGCTCTCAGCCCTACCTTATTTAATGTCTTCATAAATGACATTGTAGGGTGTATGGACACTAATGATTCACCCAAATTTGATGACTTGAATGCTTGTAAGATTCCATGTTTATTATATGCAGATGATCTCATTATTGTTTCTCTTACAAAAACTGGTCTCCAACAAAAACTACATAATGTACATGACTATTGCCAGTGTTGGGGGTTAAGAATAAACAGAGAAAAAACAAAAGTTGTTATATTTACAAAATCAAGCACCAAAGTACCAATCTATTTTTACTGTGGTGAAAACATAATTCAAACGACTGACGAATACAAATATACTCAGAGGCAAAAAAAAACGCGAAAAAATAGAGACAGTGCACGATTGTTCACATTGTGAACAGGACGTAAGCAATGTCGTTGGCACGTGCAACTTTATCAGTACGTGGTGTCTTGGCCGGTTGTAACCTCGTAACAGTGGGTGAATGTTGCCGGGTCAGCGTTTTTGGCACGAGGAGTGCATTTGCCATGTGGACTACCTACGCCACGTGCATCAATGTGAATTGCAACTCAATGTGGCCCCCATTGTGGGGCTATAAATTTCCAAACCCCAAAAAGTTCAAATCATCCCTTCCAGAGGCGCCAACATAATGCCGAGACTTTCTCGTCAAGATCGTTGCATAGCAATGGGGCAACTGCAGGCCGGGGTTCCAATGAGGCAGGTCGCTATCGCATTCGGAGTCCACATTTCCACCGTCTATCGCCTTCTGGACCGCTTTCAAGCAAGAAGCACCACTGATGACAGACCGAGGAGCGGCAGACCGAAGGTCACCACAGCAGCCCAAGACCGCCATCTTCTTCGTCAGCATCGACGGGAGCCTTACCAAACCGCTGCCAACACAGCCAGGAACACCGTCGGCAACCATGGCAGGCCAATCAGCAACAGGACCGTGCGTCGCCGACTGAACACAGTTGGTCTCCAATGCAGGCGTCCAGCCCGGCGACCTATCCTGACACTCCAGCATCGCCAGAACCGTCTGCAGTGGGCACAGATCCACGTGCATTGGCGCCATCGGGACTGGGGCCGAGTCCTCTTCAGTGATGAAAGCCGGTTCTGCGTCGACCCAGGCGATGGCCGCATCCGGATCTGGAGAAGAGCGGGGGAACGCTTCACGGATGCCAACATCACCGAAAGGGACCCATGGGGTGGTGAAAGCATCCTGATCTGGGGGGCTATCGGCATAAATCGCCGTATTGGGCCAGTCATCTTCCAGAATGTGGGTCCAGGACGTGGTAACGGGGTCACTGCTGTTCATTACATCGACCAAGTTCTGAGGCCCCACATCCTGCCGCATTTCCAGCAGCATCCACAGAACCTGTTTCAGCAGGACAACGCAAGGCCGCACACTGCCCGTGCTACGCAGAACTTCCTGAGGCAGAACAACATCAATCTGCTGCCTCACCCAGCCCGTTCTCCGACCTTAACCCAATAGAGCATTTCTGGGATGCCCTTCAGAGGCAGTTGAACCAGCTCAACCCCAGACCCCAGACAGCAGCTCAGCTTGCTGTCGCTGTGGGCCAGGTGTGGTGGCAAGTCCCCCAGAGGCAGACCAAC
>CM031597.1:136178350-136180850 GCA_018398815.1 Conus ventricosus | reverse complement strand
AACATTTCCTTATGTCCTCACGCACAGGAGTAATGCAGTAAGGTTTAAAAAAAAAATCGTAAAACTGACTCGACCACCCACTCAATCAAATGACGACATTGTATCTTACTGATCTCTTCCACATGCGATGAATGATACTATTCGTTCATATATCTCTTATTATAATGCATTATGTTGAATTTCAATATCCTTCATCTGTGTAACTTTCAGTGCTTACTGCGATTAACTTCGCAACTGATTTGATTACAAGTTCATCATCTGATGAAAACACGACAGCGACATTTTGTTTTTTTCGCTATATCTAACAATTTGTCCGCGCTGCATTATAAGCAGTGCAGTGGAACAGAAAGTGTTCCTCGTCGTCAATAATGTGTCTACATGCAGGACTAGGAGATTCTGTGGATGTTTCACATTCAAACCATTTTTTGTTCGCATTAAAACCTAAAGTTCTCAACCTGAATCTTGCGTAAATTTTTTTTTCTGTGCCATTCATCTGTTATGATATTGAGAAACTTTTGAGAATGAAACGCATTTTTAAATAAGAAAAAACAGCGATATTTTTCTTTACTTTCCATATCTAATTGCCACACTCTGTTTAAAAGAACAAATAAGCCTGTCTTTAAAGTCCGCAATGAACTGTTGCTCATTTCCTACTTCCTGGGCCATCCACACTATTCCAAAACCCTGTTCTGAAAGACTTTCTTACTTTATGAGCCCATTTTTTCTTTACCTTTTTCCATTTCTAAAAACATATCATAGGCCTGCCTGCTCAAACGGGACTGGGTAGCTTCAAGATCTTCAACCAGTACTTAATACATTTCACAAATGTACTTATATACAAAGGGTATTTGCCCATCTCTCCATATAAAACAGTGTTAATTGAATGAATAGGTACTTGAAGGGAACGCGTCATAGCATACGTAAGCACTTTAAGCCCCAAATTTCAGCTGCATTATTATGTAAGAAGAGATTTTATCTGTGCATCAAACATTTTCCAAAATATACCACAGTCTTTTCTTTTCTTTTCTTTTCCAGTGGGGAAAACAAAGTATATCCCGTTTGGAGAGAGAGAGAGAGAGAGAGAGAGAGAGAGAGAGAGAGAGAGAGAGAGAGAGAGAGAGAGAGAGAGAGAGAGAGAGAGAGAGAGAGAGAGAGAGAGAGAGAGAGAGAGAGAACGAACGAACGAACGAACGAAACGAAATTTTATTTCACCAGGGTAAGAGATAAGCAAATTACATATGCTTTTTTCCACCCAGCCCTGGAAAAAAAAAAAAAAGAACCCACATGGACAACACACAAGTCAATATGCAACAAAGAGGAAAAAGTAAATACACCAGTCAACTTGCAAACTGTATGAAGTAAACAGACTAATACTACAAAAGCAAACGACAAGATCGTGCAAGCATCCATATGCGAGAGAAAGAAAGAAAGAAAGAGAGAGAAAGAGAGAGAGAGAGAGAGAAAGAGAGCGAAAGCGGGGATATGGGGTGTGGGCGGGAAGGGGAGGGGTGGGGGGTGGGTGGGGGGAGAAGATATACATGTAAAGTACAAATACAAACGGGGAAACAAGAGTCAAATAGACTGGATACACTCTATACATCAAATCACAAAATGCAATTGAGCGATATCATCATGTAAAACATGTCAATTAGCTTAACCCATTATTGCTGTGGTTCAAATGACACGTGCAATATTTCCGTCTAACACAGGCTTGTAATCGTACAGTATTTTATTTCTATTCACTGAGTCTTTTAATTGATTAGAATCAACTAGTACAGTTTTTTTTTTAATATAATCTTTTAACTTACTGAACAGATATCCTTTTAAGCGCTCTTTGAAAATATTAAGACTTGAGATTTCTTTCAGAAATGGAGGCAAATTGTTCCAATACGTACCACCACTGTATACGAGGCTTGATTTGTAAAGGTCAAGTCTGGGCAGAGGCATTATTAACTTGTGGACGTGCCTAATTGTCATTCGTCCGGAAACTGTTTACAATGGAGGGAGGTGCATTTCCATTTACCACTTTATGCATAAATATAGCCTTATTATATTCGAGTTTTTGCTTAGGGGAAGGATAATCCAAGGATTCATAATCGTTTAGAGTTAATGAACTAGATTTTAAGAGAACTAATTTTATGCGCGCCTATGCAATCTTGCTAAAGGTTTCAGAATGTTTGCGCTGGCTGAATCCCATAAAGTAAGAAGCATAGTCATAAATTGACTGTATATGGGCATGAAAGAATTGTTTCTAGCATGCATATTCAGAAAATGCTTTATTTTTGACAACTGGAATATTTTTTGGGATATTCTTTTGCGTAGGTAAGCTACGTGATCGGACCATATAAGTTGTATCAATGACAACACCCAAAACTTTATGTGTTTTTAACTTCTTCGATTTTTTCAACCTAGAAACAAATATTGAAAATAAATCAACAGGCATATTTTGACGTTTTTGTCTGCTAGTATATGACATCATGCATTTAGTTTTTTTTTGCAT
>CM031597.1:136170850-136173350 GCA_018398815.1 Conus ventricosus | reverse complement strand
CAATCCATCATCACACAGTCATGTGCAGCCACGCCGCTCATTCCGACATCCCGTCCACAGCCTGGTCAGCCCCGCCGCAGCCCCGGCACCGACAATCCACAGGGAGCAGTCAATGTCAAGTCGTCAAGAGGCAACCCACCGGAGGAGACACTGCACTGCTGCCGAGTCACTTCGGTGGTGTTCAGTGGCGCCTGTTCTGATGTAGCATACGTAGGACACCACCTACTAAGCCCCCTACTGACGACAATAATTGCTTGGAAACCATAATGTTTGTTTTAGTCAAATTAACGTCAAATTGACGGTCAAACCAAGAGATTTTGATGCCTCAGCGAGGCTGTCTATCTGGTTTTGTAATCCAACAGGTGTGGAAGAAATTAAAACAAATATGTCTGCAAACAGAAGCAGAAGATCTCTTGCAAGCCAGGCAAGAACTGGAAACCATGCCTTCCCTTTTAGTTACATTGTCAGCTACCTCTGTGATTAATAGATTAAAAATCAGGGGCGACAAAAAGCAGCTTTGCTTCACCCCGGCTGGACACTCAAAAAGGTCCGATATCTCAGTTCCCCACCGTACACAACATTGAACCGAATCATATATACCCTGAAGCATTCGAAGCATTTTCGTCGATGTTTTAATTTTCTGTGAGACTAGCCAAAGGCTGCCTCTATCTACTGAGTCAAATGCTTTCATATAGTCTATGAACGCGACATAAAATTTACTTTTCTTTTCCCCGTAAAAAAGATCTTTCAATCATAGAAACAAGCGTAAAAATATGATCTATCGTGGAGTACTGTTTACGAAAGCCTGCTTGTTCCTCGCTTATTTGTGCTCACTTTCTGCCCATTTGTATAAACGGATACTTTACATTGATGTAAATATTTTACTTATAGCGCTCAAAAGAGAAACACCACGATTAGATAGTTTTCTGGGTTGTTTATATCGCCTATTTTATTAAACAAGGGAATGATAACTGAGCGTTTCCACTCACCTGGGAAGATACCTTTATTATTAAATAGTGTGTGTGTGTGTGTGTGTGTTGTGTGTGTGTGTGTGTGTGTGTGTGTGTGTGTGTGTGTGTGTGTGTGGTGTGTACATCTCTGCGTCTTGTTCTCGTGGGGGAGAAAATGATGAAATTAGTTTAATATTTGAATTACACGACAGTGAGGTCTACTCTCTCTCTCTCTCTCTCTCTCTCTCTCTCTCTCTCTCTCTCTCTCTCTGTCCTCTCTTCTGTCCTCTCTCTCTCTCTCTCTCTCTCTCTCTCTCTCTCTCTCATCAGACTGCAGTGTGTGGATTGCAATGCAACAAGTGTTTTCCGACCACACTGTACGCTTTGAAACCAGAGAGAGAGAGAGAGAGAGAGAGAGAAGAGAGAGAGAGAGAGAGAGAGAGAGAGAGAGAGAGAGAGAGAGAGAGAGAGAGAGAGAGAGAGAAGAGAAAGAGTGCGCGCGCGAGTATATATATGTGTGTGTGTGTGTGTGTGTGTGTGGTGTGTGTGTGTGTGTGTGTGTGTGTGTGTGTGTGTGTGTGTGTGTGTGTGCGTGTGTGTGCGTGCGTGCGTGCGCGGGTTTGTGAATGTGCGTGTGTGGAGAGAGAGAGAGAGAGAGAGAGAGAGAGAGAGAGAGAGAGAGAGAGAGAGAGAGAGAGAGAGATTTCAGAGTTAAGACTTCAGACCTCAGAATTTTATTCAGTAAGGCCATTATCCCATTGTAAGGGGAATGAGCACAACCAGTTACATTATAAGTAAGAAGCAAATAATTTTTTCAGGAAAAGAAAAAAAAAATCTGCCATTTAACGAAACAAGAACAGCAACTAAGACGTCACTATTTCTCTGATATTAGACACTTTAAACAAAACATACCTAAATTCCTAATAACATTTCAACTATTAGAGCTAAGTGGTAACTAAACAAAACATACATGGGCGCCTATAATATTTCTGTGGGGATAAAGTTTTGAAAAAAATATATTTTAAAAGCTGGCAAATGAACATAAAATGTATTTCATTTCTTCATCTTGTATACACAATGGCACACTAAGTCACTTTGTCTATGTTGTCTATTTGTCTATATCTTAAGAAATTATTCCATATTTCGGAAACTCAAAGTCTAAATTTAGCAATTGATCTCTTCAAATACATGTCCAAATCGAATTTAAAATAAGGCTGAATACGATGATAACTGGAACAATTTCAGTACAAATTGCATCGTTTACTTGTCTGGATATGATCATCCAATATGTGCCAATACAGTCAGTTAGCCTTGTCGTAAAACACGAGTAAACTGATTATTGATATCCAACACCCTGAGCCGGCCAAACATCCCCAAATCCGTGCTTCCACAGAAATAGACCCATATTTGAAACCCAGTTCGTTTGTTTTCCCGTTAAATCCAGTTCGAACAACATTTCATAAGACTTACGAGGTAATCTACTATTATTCGTGTGTAAAAGCTTTAACCAACACCAAACACATCTAACGGCTGAAGTAATGAACAACGCA
>CM031597.1:136160850-136165850 GCA_018398815.1 Conus ventricosus | reverse complement strand
TTTTGAAAGTTCTTGACTTCTTCCATCTCAATCCCCCGCCCATCCAACGATTCCCCCCATGTTTTTCTTTCAAGGTCCCGTTTGGTTCTGTTTTAAAAACCCCGTTCGCTCTCTCTGTGTCTCTGCCTCTCTCTGCCTCTCTCTGTCTCTCTCTGTCTCTCTGTCTCTTTGTCTCTCTGTCTCTCTCTCTGTCTCTCGCTCTCTCTCCTCTCTCTCCCTCTCACCTCTCCTCTCCCCTCTCTCTCTCTCTCTTCTCTCTCTCTCTCTCTCCTCTCCTCTCTCTCTCCTCTCCCGCCTGCCCCACTGTCTGTCTTCCTACTTGCCTGTATGTTTGTCTATCTCTCTCTCTCTCTCTGTCTCTGTCTCTCTCCCCTTTTTTTGATCTTTTGAAAGTCTTGACTTCTTTCATCTCAACCCCCACTTTTCCCTTCTTTTAAGATCTGTTTGAGTCGTTGTAACCCTGTTCGCTCTCTCTTCTCTGTCTCTGTCTCTCTCCCCCTCCCTCTCTCTCTCTCTCTCTCCTCTTCATCTCTCTCTCTCTCTGCCAACCCGCCTGTCCCCTCTTTTCTGTCTCTCTCTATCTGTCTCTCTCTCTTTCTTTTCTCTCTCACTCTCTCTCTCTCTCCTCATCCTTTTCCCCTCTCTCCCTCTCTCTTCTCTCCTCTCCTCTCTTCTCTCCTCTCCCCTCTCTCTCTGCTTGATCTCTCAAACAAGGGGATTTTTCCCCAAAGGTTTTGAAAGTTCTTGACTTCTTCCATCTGAACCCCCACTTTCCCCCTGCATGGTTTCTTTCAAGGTCTGTTTGATTCTGTTTCAGTCCTGTTCGCTCTATCCCTCCTCCACTCCCTCTCTCTCTCGCTTTCTCTCTTGCGAGTCTTTTGATGACTTTGTGTGTGTGTGTGTGGTGTGTGTGTGTGTGTGTGTGTGTGTGTGTGTGTGTGTGTGTGTGTGTCATTTAAGAGAGAGAGAGAGAGAGAGAGAGAGAGAGAGAGAGAGAGAGAGAGAGAGAGGCAGACAGACAGACAGACAGACAGACAACGGACAGGCAGGCAGACATACATACATACAGAGACAGACAGACAGACAGACAACAACAGACAGACAGAGATTCCCAAAGTGTTGTAAAAATATTTTGTAAGAATAACGTGAACTTTATCTTTTCCATCCTTCCATCATCATCATCATCATCATCATCAATCATCACATCATCATCATCATCATCATCACATCATTTTCAGCAGCACAGCAGCAGCAGCAGCAGCAGCAGCAATAACACCATCAGCCACATCAGCACTATCATCAACCTCATCATCATCTCTACCATTATATCGTCGTCATCGGAAATCACAAACCCA
This sequence comes from Conus ventricosus, assembly GCA_018398815.1. Lineage (NCBI taxonomy): Eukaryota > Metazoa > Mollusca > Gastropoda > Neogastropoda > Conidae > Conus > Conus ventricosus. The sequence goes on along the minus strand of CM031597.1, from coordinate 136,164,495 downwards.
TTCATCTACAATCACACGGGAAACTCGTGGGTTGTAAACTACGCTGCATAACATTGCACTGAACGTGACAAATGTCGTCTTCATGTATTGATCTACCTTCAAAATTAAGAGCAGTATCGCACGACACGACACTACACGACACTACACATCCGTCTAATATCACTATGAGATAGACGTTAAATTGAAGACAACAACAACGACACTGCACTGCACTGCACTGCACTGCACTGCACTGCACTACACTACACTACACACACTACACTACACTACACTACACTACACTGCACTACACTACACTACACCACACCACACCAACACCACGCTCCACTCCATAGGCATGTACTCAAGGTCTGACCAGCGCGTTGGTCTAACGCCAAAGATCCGACATCTGCCGAGTCGTAACCACGAGACCCTCTCCTTAAATCCTCTCAGCTTAGTCATTAATTCATTTCTCCATCAGCTTGAAATCGTGCGCAGTGTGGTCTCAAAACGTAAGGTTTGGTGTGGCGTGTATGGACAAGTCCGCACACAGTGACGCCCTTTGATGACACCGAAACCGAAACCACTCCACCTCCACCACACTACTCTACACTAAACGATATCACACTACGCTACACTTCACTACACAGTCAGTCATCGATTTCAGACCAATAGCCACATATTACAAGAATAGTGTACTAGACTACACTACACCACATTTCATGACTTGCAACACAGATTGATGGGACACTGGATTCTACTGCACTAAAGCTGAAAATCATGCAGCACTGTGCTACAAAGCACCTAGCACGGTAAACAATCATACACCTGTTCATTTGCAGAATGACCGAGTAACATACGAAGCTCTGCTATGCAACAATACACAGTAATATATTATATCGCATCCACCATCCTCCCCCTTCCCCTTTGTAAAACGCGAAGGGACATGCACACGACGACTTTAATCAAACAGTTCCACATAATTCTACATTAGTACATTAGGCAGAATGATGAGTGTCACGAGCAGCCACGAATTCTTGGTCCTTTGGAAAATGCAGGGAGAGAGCGTGACTTGTCTGTTAAAGCGCTGATTCTACTGAATTCAATGTCGTGTGTGTCATGGACGAAACGAAACCCGAAAGAAATTAGATACTGCTTAGTAGAATTATATATTAATGATAGCTTTGTCTGTCTGTCTGTCTGTCTGTCTCTGTCTGTCTGTCTGTCTGTCTGTCTGTCTGTCTCAAACGAAAGTTCTTGAAGTTTTTGAAGTATCTGTCTCTGTCTATTTGTCTGTCTGTCTGTTTGTCTCTCTCTCTCTCTCTCTCTCTCTCTCTCTCTCTCTCTCTCTCTCTCTCTCTCTCTCTCTCTCTCTCTCTCTCTCTCTCTCTCTCTCTCTTCTCTCTTTCTCCCCCCCCTCTCTCTCTCTCTCAAACGAAAGTTCTTGTAGTTGTTGAAAGTTCTTGACTTCATTCGCCATCTCGCTCTACTTCCCTTTCTTCGCTGCCTTTCTCTCTCCTCTGAAGATCTGTGTGCCTCTGTCTCTTCACTCTGCTAGCCCTCTTTTCCCCTGTCTTTTCTGCATGCGTATACGTCTTTTGGTTTCTTTTCCTCCTCATCGTAAGACGTGGCAGAGAGAGAGAGAGAGAGAGAGAGAGAGAGAGAGAGAGAGAGAGAGAGAGAGAGAGAGAGAGAGAGAGAGAGAGAGAGAGAGAGAGAGAGCACTTTTGAACATGACAAATTATCTTGTATTCTATTGCCCTGTTAACTTTTACTCCGAGCGAACTATTCAGGTATTTCTGTTCCACTTGGCAGCGGTTAATATAATAATAATAATAATAATAATAATAATAATAATAAAATAATAACAATAATAATAATAATAATAATAATAATAATAATAATAATAATAACAATAACAATAATAATGATGATGATAATAATAATAATAATAATAATAATAATAATAATAATAATAATAATAATAATAATAATAATGATAATAATAATAATAATAATAATAATAATAATAATAATAAAATAATAATAACAATAAGAATGGTGATAACTAGCATTCATACAGCACAGTACGGCTAGAAAACCACCCAGTGTGCATTTACATACGCTGCCATACACCATTTACACCGTTATTCAAAAGTAACAACTAACTTGCAGCACACAATCAAACTTATCTTGGATACACATCTGAAACATCATTGCCCAAACTAGTTAATCACAAGAAACAGCTTTAGACGAGTATTCACATGAAAATTCCGCTCTCTGTTCGTCTGTTCTCTGGGATTAATTTTTGTTTTGGCATCTCTATTTTCTCCTTCCTTGTTATTCTTGTAAACTAGGGAAGATGTAATTCATTTACCTCAGATAAAAAGAATGTAAAAGTTTGCCCTTCCCTTACATAACAATCTTCCTTTCCGTAAAACCAATTTAATTCCAAGGGGTGTGACGCCTGAATAGGTGAGACAGGAAAAACAAAAACAAATAATAAAAAAACAACCAAACAAACAGACACACATGCAATCGTCTCGCTATTTCTTCGGCGCTAATTGGCCTAGATCACACTGCTGAGCTAATAAGAAATTTGGTGACCTTCGAGAATGTTCATGAGGGGAACACACATACAAAATAAACCAACAAACAAACACAACACTATATAAAATAAAAGCAACAACAACAAACCTCTCAAATCTTGAGCATATGCAATTCCTTGTTAGTCGCTTCACAACAGTTTTGCTTCGGTCTTCTATCGTGTACTTCTCTCCCTCCCCCTAACCCTTACCCCCAGTGGCATTAATTCAACGACAACTCCCTCTGACCCCCCCCCCCGCCCCCCTGCTCCCCCAACTGTCCATACCGTCATCCAGTCTACAGAGCCAGACTCACTGTCCTGTCGCCGCCCTCAGCATGGTCTCCCTTGGGGCAATGGATAGAAAGCTGTCATGAGACGATGCACAGGGAGGGGCACTGTGCTGCTACCGAGTCCATTTGGCGCTTTGAATTCATTGTGGCGCTTCGTCCGACTCAATATATGCAGAACATCCTGTATTCATGCTTTTTTTTCTGTGGAACTAGACTTAAATGTGCGATCTCTCTAGGCACGCATCACCGCATCTTTCTGACGATGCTCCCCACAATCTACGTCACCATGGGCCTTGGCGTGGTGAAAAAAAAAACATAAAAAAACATCCCAGCTGACGTCAGTTTGGAGAAAGACCACGAGTTTTTTTCCCCCTTTAAATGCATTCTGTTTTTCATGAATTTACCACTGAAATCAAATCATTGTATACCCCAGTCACAGAGGCTTCTAGCTAATGACAGTAACACATCAAATTGGTCAAAAGTGCTCTCTCTCTCCTCTCTCTCTCTCTCCTCTCTCCTCTCTCTCTCTCTCTCTCTCTCTCTCTCTCTCTCACTCTCTCTCTCTCTCTCACTGTGAGGAAACAACATTAAAAACTATCGGTGACAGAGTATTGTCTGGTTCCACGCCCCCCCCCCCCCCCTTCCTATTGCCATACTCCTCTAAATACCCCTAACCATCACTCACCGGGCCCTTAACCCTGCTACCGTTCTCTTTCTGTCTTTTGTACTCCCAGTTCTTAAAGAACAGGAGTACTTTAGAATGGGAACGAAGAAATGCTGTGTGTGTGT
>CM031597.1:136153350-136155850 GCA_018398815.1 Conus ventricosus | reverse complement strand
ATTCTCCACGGTTTGTGGATCACGTATCAACTCCTTTGCTTCACCTTTAAGGAAATTAAAATCAATTCCCCTCAAAGTATTGTCAGTGTCTTTCTGTCCGCCTTTCAGCCTCCCTCCCCCCGCCCCCCCCCCCTCTCTCTCTCTCTCTCTCTCTCTCTCTCCTCTCATCTCTCTCTCTCTCTCTCTCCTCTCTCTCTCTGTCTCTTCACTCTCTCTGAATTGATCTTCATGGTAACTAATTTGCTGTACCCGAAGGTCTGATTTATCTCTTCTTCTTCTTCTCCACCACCACCACCACACTACCACCACCACCACCACCACCACCACCACCACCACCACCACCTTCTCCTCCTCTCTTCTTCCTCCACCAGTTCTTTGTTTTTATGTCCTCCTGTGTTCGCTGAGGACATCTATTTTCCGTTTTTGTTTTTTCTCTGTCTTCCTTTCCTTTTTGTGTACTTTTGCCTGTAAATTAGGAACAGATTTAATTCAATACAAGTGAAATAAAAAGAACACAACAAATTGCACTTTCCGCACGTTCACAATCTACCTTTCCGTGAAACCAAAATGAATTTCAAGGACTGTGAGGCCTGAATAGATTTGACGAGGAGGAAAAAATTGAACAACAGCCAAACAAATGAAGAGACATACACGCAATTGCTTTTTGTTATAAACCATTTCTTCTGAGCTAGCTGTCCAGACCATATTGGCGCGGTCATATGAAAATTGGGTGATTTCCTACAATGTTCATGAGGGAAACGCAGAAAGAATCAAACAAAGCCACCACCACACACACGAATTAAAATAATGTAAGTAACTGGAAACTTCTTATACATTTCAGCATGTGCGAATTGTTTGTTACTTCAGCTGAAGATTATATTTCCTGTTCTAGATTTACCCACCTGTCCTCAGTAGCATAAACCCCACGTCACCATTCTGACCCGCTCCCCATCGTCATCACCAAACTTTCATCCCAGACTCCATAGCCAGACCCATCCTGTCCTGTCACAACCCTCAGCAGTGCTCTCCACAGGGGCAATCAATGCCAAGCCATTATAAGGCGATCCACCAGAAGAGACACTGTATTCCAGCCGAGTCCCTGTAGCGCTTTAACCCAATCAAGTCACAGCCAAAATGGACCGGTTTGTCCCTCAGATCACACAAGTTTTGGCAATTTAAAAACAAAATCGTAAAAAAATCAACCTCTTCATCTAGGAACATGACACAAACGCCATTGGATAGAAGACACAATATGTCCATCAAAAATATTACCTTGCGTGAGGAATCTACACAGTTCACATGATGTAAGCAATCCAAAATGATACACATTTGCAGAGAAACAAAAACTTTTTCGCACACTGTAATCCACTTCTTCATGCTCTCTGTCCTCCCACACAAGTTCAATTACACTTCTGAGCACTTGGTATGGTCTACAGAGATAGTGTATTTATGACAACTTTATAAAAACACAAGAATTTGACCACAAAATGCTTGATCCACTCTCGTGTTCTGCACGAACCTACTTCACCTGGGCGCCGCCATGTTCAAAACCGTGTGATCGCGAGAGCTGCGAGTGGGACAATTCAAATCCGTATAAAGCTACTACAGAATACGCGAAGAACAGTCTAAGGGAAGCAACTGCAAGAAAAGCCCTAAGCTGTCCCTGAAATGAGATATATTACCCTTATAATAAAAGGCGGTATTATATAAAAATCGTCAAACTCTGTCGGAAGTATGCACCCGACACGCCTTCCAGCGATGTGAACAATGTCGACACCCGAGTCCGACAAGACTCGATTGAGTTTTAAATATAACGTGCTTGTTTTCATCCAACATACGCAGATTATCATCTATCATTCTGCGTATTTTTGTTTTTTGTGGATCCAGACTTCAGTCAGCATCTACATAGGCGGGTAGCACCAAATCTAACGATATTCCCCATAACCTGGCCAAAACCAGCGAATTTAACCCCCCCCCCCCCCCCCCCCCAAAAAAAAAAAAAAAAAAAAAAAAAAATCACCATGATGTGAAGAGTAATACAGAAACTGGATGTCATCTTGGAGTAAAGCTATGAAGAATATAGCATTTTCAGGATGATGGAAAATGAAAATTAGGGTGTAGGGTCTCTCTCTCTCTCTGTCTCTCTCTCTCTCTCTCTCTCTCTCTCTCTCTCTCTCCTCTCTTTCTCTCTCTCTCTCTGTCTCTCTCTCCTCTCTCTCTCTCTCTCTCTCTCTCGCTCTCTCCTCTCTCTCTTTCTGTCTCTCTCTCTTTTCCTCTCTCTCTCTGTCTGTCTGTCTCTGTCTCTGTCTCTCTCTGTCTCTGTCTGTCTGTCTGTCTGTCTGTCTGTCTGTCTGTCTCCTCTCTCTCTCTCTCTCTCTCTCTCTCAATTCCCCAACCCCTTCTCAAATCTCTCTCTCCTCCATCCATCCTCTCTTCTTCCTCTCTCTCTCATCTCCTCTCTCTCTCTCTCTCATACTCGTCTCTTCCTACCATTCATTCC
>CM031597.1:136141359-136153250 GCA_018398815.1 Conus ventricosus | reverse complement strand
TAGTGGATGAATGATAACTTGACAGTATGAATGGCTGAACGTGGAGGCAAAAAAGGAATTAAAAAAAATTTAAAAAGTAGTATAGTATTAGATAGTAGTAGTATAGTAGTAGTAGTAGTATATAGTAGTAGTATTATTAGAAGAAGAAGAAAAGAAGAAGAAAGAAGAAGAAGAAGAAGAAGAAGAAGAAGAAGAAGAAGAAAAGAAGAAAGAAGTAGTAGTAGTAGTAGTATAGTAGTAGTAAGAGAAGAAGAAGGACAAGAAGAAGAAGAAGAAGAAAAGAAGAAGAAGGAAAAGAAGAAGAAGAAGAAGAAGAAGAAGAAGAAGAAGAAGAAGAAGAAGAAGAAGAAGAAGAAAACCGGGAAACTACAGGTTTCAAATGCTGGAATCATTTCCGCAGACCGTTATTCCCTCTACTTCAGCAATTAACACGTCGCTTCACTAGCCATGTTACACAGACTCAGTGACCAAGATCCTCTCACTATAACCAGCCAAGCACAAGAATTGTCAGACCCTCCGGTAATGCAGACGGAAGAAAACTAGAGCATGGAATTCAAAGGCACAGTCCGGAAAAAGGCAAAGCAGCTAGGAAAAATCCGGACGAATGTGCGAGCTATGTCCATGAGCTAAATGGAAACGACGCGCATCCTGTACTAGTTCTAGAGTGAACTAATGAAAGCGAATGTGTTACAGTGTTTCACCCGCTATAATCAAGTGATGCTTGGAAAACAAGTTAACAGAAGGAATATTGCATTTTGATCAGTAAAGTTTATTTTCCTTGTCACGATCTATTGTCAAGGGATTATTCTGCAATACCAGGCAAGAACTTTAGACAAGAGCATAATCTATCAGCAATGCCAGTGTTTTCAAGACTGTTGGGGCCCCACAGAACACTTCGCAACCAGCTTCCTCCACTCCTCCCAGTTCTCAGACGCTCTTTGGCAGTTGCTGAGTTTCAGGTTAGTCCATTCACTGATGTTGTCCTCCGGTCTCTTTCTCTCTATGCCTCTCTATCTGCCTTTTCGCACTGTTCCTTGTAGAATGGTTTTGGCAAGTCCTGGTGATATTGATACATGACCACACCATCTCATTTTCCTTCTTAGCACTGTGCACAACAGGTCTTTGTATGGTCCAATGGCCACATGACAAGGCAGCAAAAAACCATTACAGAGGACGACTTTCATGAATGAGTAGAACCTGTGTAAAAATTAACCCACTATGAATCGAATATCTGAATTTTATGATTCTGTCAGTGGTAGAAGACTGCTGTAAACAAGATTCAGAATCAGATCTGTCATTGTACTATAGTTAGCGCCTCGGTTTTGAGGGCTGTGAGTTTGGCGCCATCAGAGGCATGGGTGAAAACGAGAATGTCAGAGAGTCTGGTGCCTTAATGAACCTTTAACTGTCTGAGAATGTCCGAGAGTGTGGTGCCTAACGAACGTTAACTGTCTACGAATGGCAAAGAGTCTGGTGCCTAAATGAATCTTTAAGTATCTGAGAATGTCACAAAGTTTGGTGCCTAAATGAAACTTTAACTATCTGAGAATGTCACAAAAATTTGGTGCCTAAAGGAACTTTTAATTATCTGAGAATGTCCACAAAGTTTGGTGCCTAAAGGAACATTTAATTATCTGAGCATGTCAGAAAGTTTGGTGCCTAAATGAATCTTTAACTATCTGAGAATGTCACAAAGTTTGGTGCCTAAATGAATCTTTAACTATCTGAGAATGTCACAAAGTTTGGTGCCTAAAGGAACTTTTAACTATCTGAGAATGTCCACAACGTTTGGTGCCTAAATGAATCTTTAACTATCTAAGAATGTCACAATGTTTGGTGCCTAAAGGAACTTTTAATTATCTGAGAATGTCACAAAGTTTGGTGCCTAAAGGAACTTTTAATTATCTGAGAATGTCAGAAAGTTTGGTGCCTAAATGAATCTTTAACTATCTGAGAATGTCACAACGTTTGGTGCCTAAAGGAACTTTTAATTATCTGAGAATGTCACAAAGTTTGGTGCCTAATGAACTTTTAACTACCTGCGAATGTCACAGAGTGTGGTACCTAAATGAACGTCAAGGTGTCAATCTGCCAGGAAGTTATTATGTAGAGAAATGGAGGTTGCCTCGAAAACGAAGATTGCGAAGATCCATGAAGATATGAGATTCCCATGTGTTTTCATACTTCTTGGTGAGGGTAGGTTAATACAAAGTTTGGATCCCCCCCCCCCCCCCCCCCCCCCCCCCCCCCCCCCCCCACCCCCCCCCCCCCCACCCCCCCCCCCCCCACCCCCCCCCCCCCCCCCCCCCCCCCCCCCCCCCCCCCCCCCCCCCCCCCCCCCCCCCCCCCCCCCCCCCCCCCACCACCCCCCCCCCCCCCCCCCACCCCCCAATGTTGCCCCACACTAACTTAGAATCAAGAACGGAATCAAACAAACCCAAACCTGGCATCAATCACATTACCTTGAAAAACAAGCTTTCAATTTTCTTTGGGTATGTGTTAATTCTTCTGCTTTGTGGTTTTGTTTCAGCTTCCGTTTATATTTCTATCTAATATTGTGTGGTTTCTTCTCCAGCATGGTTAATCGCCTGCTCCTAGAGGTTGCTGATCCCATTCACACCCTTTGCCCCCCCCCTCCCCTCCCCGCTTCATCCCCGGTCTACGTAGAGCTTCATCCCAACCTTACACACCAGCATCCTGGATGGCTTCTCTCCCATTCCACCCACCTGTTCCTCAGCGCCCATAGCATCAATTCAACATTGTCGCTCATTCGGACCTCACCTCCCCAACCGTCATGACCAACCTTCACCCCACACATACAAGCACAGCAGACCCCATTGTGTGCCGCCACAGCCCCCGTCCGCAGTGTTGTTGTCACAGAGTGGGCGAATGATGACATGCCAAGCCATCATGGAGACGAATCCACGTGAGAAGTGCGACACTGTGCTGCTTGCAGAGTCACTTGGGTTGCCTTAGTAGATACCAGCGGCGCTTGTCCTGGTCCAGCATATGCAGATCATTATCTATCAACCTTCTGCATAATGATGTTTGTTTTGTTTGTTGCGATCGAGGACATTTTTAATTTTGTCTCCCTGGGGTGTTAGCAATCACCGCACCCTTTCTAATGGACATTCCCATCAACTTGCTCCAATTACACAGAGTCCTGCAGGAATTATAAACAACCAATTACAATGTCTTTGAGTGGGGAGGAGTACTAATTCATACCTGAATGTGGTCCTTTGTTGTGCGTATGGCGTATTTTGGTGTTGTCTGTTGAATGATGTTCGGTGATTGGATTGATGAAGGGGGGTGGGGCCCGGGTCAATGGTGTGGTTTGAACGGCGGGTTGGGAGGTTGTGAGAGACGAGAGAAGAGAGAGAGAGAGAGAGGCGGCGAGCGAGCGCCGCCTCTCAGGACCGAGGGCGGGAGGGCTCTAGAGCAGAGCAGAGCGAGCCGAGCGCTAGACATGCGCTATGTCTCGATATGTGGTTATTGGCCCCTGGTACCGGTTGGTCATGTCGATCTTAAAGCTCCACGTGGGGGGGGTGCATGCGTCCGTTAGCATACTAATTGGCGGGTACCGGTACATTATAGGTTTTGCGTATGAGGACCGCGTTCGTGGTGATGGGGAGGGAGGGGATGACGCATATCAAGACAGCGAAGACGAAACCTGCAGAGCGGGAGAGAGATAGCGCGAGGAGAGATGAGAAGAGGCGAGAGAGACGACGAGAGCGAGAAGAGCGGCGAGAGATACTCTCGAGAGAGAGCAGAGACAGCGAGCGCTCTAAGCGAGAGGGGTGGTGGGTCGGATAGGTTCGGTTGGTACGCGTCTGTGAGGAGAGCTGTCGGTTGGGGGGTAGGCGGAGGTCGGAGGCGGCAGGAGGCTGAGGAGGCGGAAGGGGCGCTTATGACAGCTTGGCGGGAGGAGGGAAAGCGGATGCGCCCGGCGGGAGGAGCCGCCAGACCAATCGTGGGCGGTGCTGTGTGGGTGGTGGGGTGGTGGTGGTAGGTGGTGTGTGTTGGGGTGGTGGTTTGTTCCATTTACTTCGTCTTTCTTCTTCTTCTTCTTCTTCTTCTCTTATTCTTCTTTTTCTTATTCCGCTCTTCCTTTCTTCTTCTTTCTTCTTCTTCTTCGTCTTCTTCTGCTCTCTTCTTATTCTTCAGTGTTTGGGTTAGGATATTGCTTCTCTGCTCCATGCTCTTCTATTCGCTGTGAGGCCTGTTCCCCCTTTTCGTTGTTTTCTGTCTCCCATTTCCTCCTGAAAAATCTTTCCTGTTATTTTACGGGGGCAGATTTTTTTTGCCCAATATAACCTCATATAAATAAAGAACGCAATAAGGTTTTTCGCCCCTGTTCTCCCCCACGTTAACAATCCACCTTTTCGTGATTGAAAACCGAAACTGAATTCCAAGGGACCTTTTTCTTGGTGGGTCGTGCTGATACAGACGAGTCAGGGGAGAGATGGTAAATATGAATGGAAACAATTACAAAAAAATAGAAGAAGGGGGAGGGGGTGGGAAAAACAGGAAGAAAACAAACAACAGCGGACAACAACAACAAAACAGACATAGAAGAAAATAAAAAACCAAAAAGACATGACAGCATCACTTTAGCCTCCCATTTTAGTCTGAGATAGCGGGACCTGGATACACACTGGTGACCCCCGAATTTGAAAAAAAATTCTGACGAAATTACCCTGAATATCAGATGGAAACGCCGAAAGATTCAAACAAACACCAACCCACCTTGCTCAGGCATTTGTAGGTGAGTAAGGGCAATTGTTTGTTGCTTCAGCTGTTGTTTCTATTTCCTGTTCTGTATAGTGTGCTCTCTCTCCCTTTCTCCAGTCCTCAGCTGACGTAAGCCATTGTGTCACTCATTCGGTCACTTGCCCCCCCCCCCCCCTCCCCCTTCCCTCCCCCGCACCCGCGTCTTCACTAAGCCCCATCAGAAAAACCCAACCGCACAGCCTCAACCATCTGTCCTGTCTCACCGTCAGCCAAACACCAGCAGTGTTTCCTTACGTGTGTGTTAGTCAGCCTCAGGCTTGTCATGAGACGATTGCTCAAAGAGAAGGCTGTGCGGCAGCAGAGGTCTCTTTGGTGCTTCAATTAGTGGTTGCTTGGTTCTGACCTTAACACAAATCTAGGGACAGTCATGTATATGTTATTTTTGTCATGGAAGCCACAGATTAGATGACGCGTCTTGTCCCAAGGGCGCTGCGACGTTCATCACCATGTCTGTTCTAACGATATTCCCGTATCATGTTGCCCAAACTGGACGGCTTCATACCTTGAGCATCACATGAAGAGTTGGTGTCAACTCCAACCTGTGTGTCAAATCGGGAGTAGGATCATGAACAATTATTGCCGTTTTTTCATAATGATGACCAAGGAGAATAAGGGTGATGGACATTAAAATCCTATCTCTTCTCTCTCTCTCTTCTCTCTCTCCCCTCTCTCTCCCTCTCTCTCTCTCACCACACACACACACAAAACACACAACACACACACACACAACACACACACACACACACACGCACACACACACAACAAGCACCCACCCTCACACAACACGCACGCACGTACGCCGCACGCACACACACACACACACAACACACACACCACACACCACACACGCACACACACTAAGTTCCAACACGAGAGAGAGAGAGAGAGCGCGGAGGAGGGAGGAGGAGTCGAGGAGTGAGGGGCAACGGTGACGAGGAGGAGGGAGAGTGGGGGGTGGAGAGGAGGAGAGGAGGCGGAGAGAGAGGGGGGGAGGAGGAGCAAGAGAGGGGGCGGTCGGGAAGGGGGTGAGGCCGGAGGGAGCGACCGGAGCTGGAGTGACCGGGGGGGAGAGTTGAGGAGGAGTAGGGAGGGAGAAGGGAGTGAGGAGGGTTGAGGGAGAGGAGCGAGGGAGGAGGGAGTGGAGAGAGAGAGAGGTCGGGAGGAGAGAGATGGAGGAAGGAGAGGGACGGACTGAGGCTTCTCGGGAGGAGGAGCGAGGGGAGACGGAGAGAGTGGAGGAGGAGGGCGGAGATGGCGGGAGGGGAGGGAGAGGACGGAGGAGAGGGGGGGGACGGGAGGGGGAGGGGGGGGCGGTGGAGAGAGAGAGGAGAAGAGAGATTTTTATTTACCTATTTGCGAGCTCCCAAACTCCTAATCCCCTGTCTCTGCCCACCCTTTCCCTCTTCTACACCTCCCGATACCTTCCTCATCCTCCACACGCCACCTGCGACTCAACATGTTTCCTTTTGTAAATGCCAGATCGATTAAAAAAACACGTATTTGAAGGGAAGGAGTTAAAATTTACACAAGACAGAGGGGATTTATTTGAATTTCTCCTTTTTCGCTCCACAACATACACACTCACACACAGACTAACACACACACATAACTTTTTTTTCTGAATTTGACCCAACGGTTTCCCATCTTCCATTTCAAAATTTCCAGGACAATGCTGTCAGGGAACATAAGTTATAAGTCTTTGTTACCAGGTTATGTCCTGCTATAGGGGCGGGGGGGAATATTCCCTGCCCCTATTCGAGGTTGGTGCCTGTTCTAGTTTTCTTCCCCCCCCCCCCCCCCCCCCCCCCCCCCCCCCCCCCCCCCCACCCCCCCCCCCCCCCCCCCCCCCCCCCCCCCCCCCCCCCCCCCCCCCACCCCCACCCCCCACACCCACCCCACCCACCCCCCCCCCCCCCCCCCCCCCCCACCCCCCCCCCCCCCCCCCCCCCCCCCCCACCCCAAACCCACCTCTGCCACTTTCCCCTCTGTCAATTCCATCTAATCTTCTATGCGTTTTTCTGGGTTGTGAGAATCTATTCCGCCGTCGTAGAAACAGCCAAATGAATTATTATTAATAAATCTTTCACTATGTTTTTTTTGTCTGTTCGTTTTCTCTGCTCTCCTATCTCTCTACCCTCTCTCCTATATCTCCTCTAGCCGCTCTATATCTCCTCTACATATTCCCTTCTCTATTCGCATCCTCTCTCTCTCCTCTCTCTCTATCTCTTAGTTATAGAGCGTACTTATATGGAGTTGTTATAAAAGGTTTTGGTCGTGGATGCTGGGTCCATATTTTACTTGTTTGTGTTCTTGATTTCAGGGGAGGGTTGTTGATTTTATGTTGGGGGGTCATTCGTTTTTCGTGAGGTTTGTGGGGGGGACGGTTCCGACTTGTAACGAAAGGCTGCTTTTCGAGAGGTAGGTAATGCGGGTCCCAGTGTGAGAGCGCGGTGGCCGACGCGAGCGAGCGCAGCAGAGAAGAAGCGAGAAGAGAGAGAGAAGAGCGAGAGCGCGGCGAGCGCAGATATATAGGGAGGTACATGTCGCGGGTTGCGGGAGGGTAGCGCGCTCAGAGGAAGCGGCTATCGAGCCCGACGCTCCTATCTCTCTCCTTCTCTCTCTTCATCTCTCTCTCTCTCCTATGTACTAAGTTGGGCATTGGCTTTTCTATTTGGCAGTCCTCACCCTCACGCTCGATGAATGTTCCCTTAACCTTCTAGCACCTATTCGCGGCAGGGTATTTTTCTGCGGTCGTCTTCTCTGTTGCTTAAATATAAAGTCAGGTACTGCGCTGGTCCTCCTCCACAACGATAAATTCTTGAGGTGTTGATTTGACTGTCGCAAAGTCTAATTGGTATATCTAAGGCCTGTTCGGTGTTGCTTGTAGTGTCATTACTTTTGTTTGTGGTTGACGCTGGCGTTGGGTGTTTGTTTGATCCCTTGTTGTGTTTTGTCTTTTTGTATTGTCTGTTACTTTCTTTTACTCCCCCTTTCATTTTTTCTGACAGTTAAGTCTGTCTGTCTGTCTTGCCCTGCTACTGTCTCAGTGTTTATCTTTCTTTGTCTTGGAGGAGGGAGGCCCGGAGGCAGGAGACGAGGATGAGGAAGAGGGAGGGAGACGAGGAAGGGGCGGAAGAGGACTGGAGGGAGTCGAGGAACGAGGATGGAGGTGACGAGGAAGGAGGCAGGCCAGGAGGAGACGAGGAAGAGGAGGAGGAGACGAGGGAAGATGAAGGAGAGGAGAGGGGAGGGACGGGGAGGAAAGAGGAGGGAGGTAAGAGACGAGGAAGAGGAGGGGCCAGGGAGAGGAAGTATGCAAAAGGAAAAGAGGAGGAAAAAAAAAAAAAAGGGGAAAAAATAAAAGGTTTGTTAAGAAGAAGGTACTGATGATTGACAGTGGAAGAAAAAACAACTCATGATGAGGTTGAGGATGGTTGATGTGATGATCTTGACGAGGATAATGATTTGGAAGGCTGGACTGCTGAAGCGGTGGGTGGAGGCAAAAAACAACTAAAATGGAAATTTAAAGATATTGTAGTAGTAGTAAGTAGAAGTAGTAAGTAGTAGGATAGTAGTAGTTGTAGTAGTTGTTGTAGTTAGTTAGTAGTAGTAGTACAGTAGGAGTAGTAAGAAGGAAGAAGAACGAGAAAGTGAAAAGAGAAGAAAAGATGAAGAAGAAAGAAGAGAGAAAGCAGAAGAAGAAGCTCAAGGAGAAGAAGAGGCAACAAGGAGAAGGAAAAGAGCAGAGAAAGGAGGAGAAGAGAAGAGGAAGAAGAAAAAAAAAGGAAGAAAGCGAGAAGAAGAAGAAAAAAGAGAAGAAAAGAAGAAAGGAGAAGAAAGCGAAAGAAGAACTGATTGTAGAAAGCTCGTAGTAGTAGTAGTAGAAGTAGTAGTAGTAGTAAGAAGAAGAAGAAGGACAAGAAGAAGAAGAAAGAAGATGAAGAGAAGAGAAGAAAAAGAAAAGGAAGGGGGACAGGAACAACAAGAAGAAGAAGAAAGAAGAAAAGAGAAAGAAAAGAAGCACAAGAAGTAGAACAGGAAAAGAAAGAAGAAGAAGTAGAAGAAGAGGGGAAGGGAGAGAAGGAAACAACGGGGAGGCGGAGAAGGGGTAATACCGGGAAAAACTCACAGGTTGCAAATGGCTGGAATAATTTCCGCAGACCGTTATTCCCTATACTTCAGCAATTTAACACGTCGTTTCTTCACTAGCCCATGTGACACAGACCCTCAGTGGGACTAGATCCTCTCACTATAACCAGCCAAAGCACACTGAATCTGATTCTCAGCCCTCCGGGTTTAATGCAGACGAAGAAGAAAAACTGGAGCATGGGAATTCAAAGGCACCAGTCCGGAAAAAAAAAAAGAAAAAGAGAAATACAAAAAAAAGAAAAACAGGCCCACAACAGGCTAGGGGAGAAAAAATCCGGGACCGAATATGTCGCGAGGTATGTCATTGAGGGCTTACATGGGAACGACGCCCGGCAATCTTTGTACTAGTTCTTGAGTGAAACTAAGGGGATTCGCGAAGGTGTTACAGTGTTTAATCGCCCTATTAATCATGTGATGCTTGGGGCAAAAATCAAGGTCCTAACAGAAGGAATCATTGAATTTGTAATCAGTGGTAAAGTTTATTTCCTTTCGTCACCGATCTATTGTCAAGGGTTTTTTCTGCTATACCAGGCATAGAATCTTTAGACTAGAGCATAATCTATCTGCCAACTGCCATCAGTTGCCTGTTTTCAAGACTGTTGGGGGGGCCCAACACGATACACTTCGCACTCCCCTGAGCTTCCTCCACTCCTCCCAGGTTTCTCAGACGCTCTTGGCAAGTATGCTGAGTATCAGGATAGTAGTCCATTCATGATTGTTGGTCTCGGGTACTATGTCTCTCTATGCCTCCCTCTATCTGCCTTTTCGCCACGGTTCCTGTAGCAAGGTTTTAGCAAGTCCATGGTGAATATTTGATACATGACCGCACATCTCATTTTCCTTCCCTTAGCATGGGCCAAAACAGCGTATATTGTAGGTCCTCCAATTGGCCATCATGACAGGCAGGCAAAGAAGCCCAAAAACCATTACAGAGGAACGACTTTCATGAATGAGTAGAACCTGTGTAAAAACAATTCAACCCCACTAAATGACTATGTTCTAGAATATCCTGTATTTTATGATTCTGTCTCGTGAAGTGGAGAAGGTAGAAGACTGCCTGGGGGGGGGGTTGGTAAACAAGGATTCAGAATCATGGTCTGTCATTGTACTATAGTAGCGCCTCGGGTTTTGTGGGGCTGTGAGTTTTGGCGGCCATCAGAGGCAAGGGTGAGGTGGGGGGAGGGGGCGGGGGGGAAAGGAAAAGGGGGGGAGTGGTGGAGAAGGGCGGGGGGGCAGGGAGTGGACATGAGGGTGAAAGGGGGGGTACAGAAGGAAAGGAGGGGGGGTGAGGGGGAAAACCTCAAAGGGGGGAAATAGGGGGGGGGAGGAAAACGAGAATGTCCAGAGAGAGTTCTGGTGCCTTATTAATGAAACCTTTTAACTGTCTGAGGGAATGTCCCGAGAGTGGTTGGTGCCCCCCCTAAACGAAACAGTTTTACTGTCTACGAATGGCAACTACGAGTCTGGTTGGCCTTAGTGATTCTTTAAGTTTCTGAGAATTGTCCAAACGTTGTGGTGCCTAAATGATCAACTTTAACTATCTGAGGATTGTCACAAAGTTTGGTGCCAAAGGGAACTTTTAATTATCTGACGAATGTCACAAAGTTTGGGTTTGCATAAAGGAACATTTAATTTATCTGAGCCATGCGTTTCAGAAAAAGTTTGGCTTGCCTAACATGTAAATCTTTAATATCTAGGAGAAGGTCACACAAGTTTGGTGGCCCCTAAATGCAATCTTATATTCTATCTGAGAATGTCTCAAAGCTTGTGGTCTAGCCCTAAAGGAAACTTTTAACTATCTGAGAATGTCACAACGTTTGGTGCTAAATGTATCTTTAAACTTTCTAAGAACTGTCACAAAGTTTGGTGCTACCTAAAGGAACTTTTAATTATATGAGGCAATCGTCACATAGTTTGGTTCCATAAAGGAATTTTTTAATTATCCTCTGTGGAAATGTCACAGACAAAGCTTTGGTGCCTATAATGGAAATCTTCTAACCTATCTGGAGAGAATTGTCACAACGTTTTTTTGGTTGCCCTAAAGGTCTTTTATTGATCAGGAGAATTGTCACAAAAGTTTGGTGTTTGGTGCCTAATGGAACTTTTTATACTACCTGCGAAAATGTCCAGACACAGAGTGTCCGGTACCTAAATGAACGTCAACGGTGGCAATCTTGCCAGGAAGTTATTTCAATTATGTAGAGACAGAGGAAATTGGAGCGTTGCTCGAAGACGAAGATTGCGAAGCATCCATGAGATTTGAGGATTCCCAGGCGTTGTGTCATAAGCTTCTTCAAGTCAGGGAGGTAATTGCCCGACATGCTTTATAAAAAAAGATATGTATTGCAGCAAGGACATTTTTTTTCCGGCCTTTATGTACCACCAGGGTTTAGGATTCTTTTCCCTTTTCTTTTTTTCAGAACCACACAAGGCCAGCGTTTGTCCAAAGAGCCATTTTTTTTCCAGTTTCCAAGTGAGGTTGGAGGAAGGGGAAACGTCATTCTACTTTTCAAATTACATTAAGAAAGCAATTAGCACAGAGCTATTAGACAGTAATTCGTTGGAAGGAACTATTTCATATCTTTTTCGGGCGTTGTTAGTCTTTCATTCTGTGCAATATTTGATCATCCGACGACTTGTATATAAACGGCTGTGAATTTATATAAAACAGGGTGTGGCGGGCCCTAGCCATTACGAAGGAGACTGAGAGAGGAGGATGAGAGGAGAGAGAGACAGAGGGAGAGAGGAGAGACGGGGTAGAGAGAAGGAGGGAGAGAGAGGCAGAGCGAGAGAGTGAGAGACGACGAGGAGGGAGAGAGAGGGGAGGAGAGAGAGAGGAGAGAGGAGAGGAGGCGAGGGAGGAGAGACGAGCGAGGGTCTGACGCGGGACATGAGCGAGACGCAGAGGGAGACGGAGAGAGAGAGAGAGGAAGGGAGACCTGTGCAGAAAG
>CM031597.1:136093859-136118859 GCA_018398815.1 Conus ventricosus | reverse complement strand
GAGGAAGAATAAGAATAAGACGTAAAAGCAGAGGAAGAAGAAGAAGAAGAAGAAGAAGAAGAAGAAGAAGAAGAAGAAGAAGAAGAAGAAGAAGAAGAAGAAGAAGAAGAAGAAGAAGAAGAAGAGGAGACCAAATGAAAGAAAAACTACATGAAGAAAAACAAACACAAATACAAAAATGAAATGAAGCAAACAAAAGTACAACAACAACAACAACAACAACAACAACAACAACAACAACAACACAAAAATGACAGGAACAGCAGCAGCAGCAACAGGAGCAGCAGCAGCAGTAACAACAGCAACAACAAATAGCTTAAGGGTTCAAAGACTGGAAGCATTCACACAGACCCTTCTTCCTTAAACCCCACCACGTCACGCATCGCTCCATTAGCCATGTCACAGAGACTCACTGACGGAGAACATCTCACCGGCAGCCAAACCAAGCGTGAAAATAGTCAGACCTGCAGGCAAAGCAGATTAGAGGAAGTAGAGCATGGAATTCAGTCCAGGAATATGTAAAGCAGCTTGTCCACATTTCGGAGGAAGTTCTGGGGTCAAAATCCACAAGATGTATTCAGAAGACATGCATTTTCCGTCAGTTTGGGGATGGACATAATGAGAGAGGCCATGCTGAATTCACGTGTCAAAATGACATTGCTGCCATCATATATGGTGTTAGGAAATGAAGGCAGACTGAAGAAATGTTACCATTTGATCAGCCAGGAAAAGGTCATACGCAATGTTCACAAACTACTGACTGACTATATAACCACTCGGTAAAGACAATGAGAACTTTCGACGACAGAAAATGGTCGAATTTCATGCGACAAACTGCGGCAATCTAACAATTGAAAGATGAAATAAATCATCTGTCACTATTAATGTTATTTATCGACACAAAACCTATTGACTATGAACGAAAGCCCCGCGTTGCTAAATGTAAATGGCAGAAGACTGGTGTGAATAAAAAAAAAAAGATCAACTAGAAGAGGATTGGTGTCAAACAAAACTCGAAAATATCGGTGAGGTACCGTTTCGCCCTTTTTCATTTTGCCCTGCCAGGGCGAACTGGGACTTCCACAACACGATCCTGGCAGTGTCATTTCGTCCTGTCTACCAATGTCATCTCGCCCTTTTCCAATGTTCAGGGTTACTTCCCATTTGGTCTACTCCCATTTCGCCTACTCAGAAATGTGTGAGCACGACTTGGCCTAACGGCCTTCGTTCATTCGTCCTTCGTCCTCTCTCGGGCTTCGCCCTACTCTAATCTAAAGACCATCGATTCTGCTTTGGAGTAGACTGGGACACTGGTTACGCCAGGGGGGAGCCTTGCAGTAGGAACGTTAGGGCGAAATAGGAAAGGGCGAAAAGGGAACAGGACGAAATGGGAAAGGGCGAAATGAAAAAGGGCGAAACGGGATGACACCAAAATATCAACCGCTAGACTATAGTGCTTTACGCCTCGGGTTTTGGGCCGTGAGGTCATTGATTTGAATCCCTTCACATTCATATCATATTTGTTTGTTTCTGTTCCGGCAGGTTTCCACGCAGATGTGTGGAGAATATTGGGAGCTGAAATGCTAAGAATGAAACTACATAGTCGAGTTCCACCCATGTAATGGATGCGTTTGGAAGAATTCTGTTCAACATTTCGGACGAATATTGCAAACATTTGTTTTTCCTGTGTTTGGTAGACGTTTCAATATGTCATGAAAGGGAAGATGGAGTGCCCGCCTGTCGTGTATTCATGTTATCTGTAGTGCAGATGGCCACAAAGGTTATGTGCAGGGTAGAAACCCAGTTTTAATGAGAAAACCAACACTGAATAAGTGAGAGACAAAGATCCTGGCTGAATTCATTCAACAGTGAAACAGACATCTACACGCATTCATTCTAGATGACCCATGATTATGTACAATGGAGTATACTGATGTTTTGCATACATATACAATGACAGTAGAACGATCTTCTCCAGGAAATTCCTTCGGGAGTATGCAGTTGTTGCTGTTGTTGCCCGTCGAGACGACGAAGACCATCTAGTCATCCTGGGATCGGGGGTGAGTGTGAAGACCATCTAGTCATCCTGGGATCGGGGCTGAGTGCGTAGATGGCTGGTCAGGCCGATCTGCGCCGGAAAGACCTATCACAGTACGGACAGGGGATGGTGGCGGCAGTTGGAGAAAATATGCTTGCGTCTCACGTCGTTGAAATACTGGCATTCAGCTGGAGGATGGCTTTTGCTCGGTGGTTCATCACACAATAAATATCAAGGTGCGCGCGCGCGCGCGCGCGCGTGTGTGTGTGTGTGTGTGTGTGTGTGTGTGTGTGTGTGTGTGTGTGTGTGTGTGTACGTGCGTGCGTGCGTGCGTGCGTCCGTGCGCACGCGCGCGCGCGCGCGTGTGTATGTGTGTGTGTGTGTGCCTGCGTACGTGTGTGTGTGTGTGTGTGTGTGTGTGTGTGTGTGTGTGTGTGTGTGTGTGCGTGCGTGCGTGCGTGCGTGCGTGCGTGCGTGCGTGCGTGCGTGGTGTGTGTGTGTGTGTGTGTGTGTGTGTGTGTGTGTGTGTGTGTGTGTGTGTGTGTGTGTGTGTGTGTGTGTGTGTGAATGCCTGCATACGTGTGTGTGTGTGTGTGTGTGTGTGTGTGTGCGTGCGTGCGTGCGTGCGTGCGTGCGTGCGTGCGTGCGTGTGTGTGTGTGTGTGTGTGTGTGTGTGTGTGTGTGTGTGTGTGTGTGTGTGTGTGTGTGTGTGTGTGTGAGTGCCTGCATACGTGTGTGTGTGTGTGCGTGCGTGCGTGCGTGCGTGCGTGCGTACGTGATTGCGTGCGTGCGTGCGTGTGTGTGTGTGTGTGTGTGTGTGTGTGTGTGTGTGTGTGTGTGTGTGTCTTTGTGTGTGTTTGTGTGTGTGTGCGCCTGCATACGTGTGTGTGTGTGTGCGTGCGTGCGTGCGTGCGTGCGTGCGTGCGTGCGTGCGTGCGTGCGTGCGTGCGTGCGTGCGCGCGCGTGCGCGCGCGCGCACGCGCGCACACACACACACACACACACACACACACACACACACACACACACACACACACACACACACGCACACACACACACTGTGTATGCAATTTCAGCAAAGAGTCAGACAAAATCTGGATTGTTTTTTACAACTTTTAAGAGCAGAGGAGACAAGCGGGGTTTTTCTGATCCCCAGCTCTCACTGTACATGGTAGTCCAATCTCCTCCTCTCCTCCTCCCTACACCACCCCCCCCCCCCCTCCCCCAGCCTTTCTCGCCCTCTACAAGGGATATAACTGTATTTGGACGATGTTTCGACACAAGTTGACATCTCCGTCTGGCAAACGTAGCTGCAGTCGTCTCTTTCACTGTCGTCGACACAGAGTTACAAGAGTCCTCTGTGAGGTAGCAACATTGACATCAGTGGAGACCGATCCGTTTCGGTCTGTTGTGTGTCTTGTTGTTGGTGTTGCTGTTGTTGTTGCTGTTGTTGTTTTTGGAATTTGAACATGGTTTTTTTCTGTCATAATATTTATTTATCTTATTCGTTTATGTAATAGTTTATTTATTTACCTTTCTATCTATGTTTTTTGTTATTAGTTTGTTTGTTTGTTTCATTAATTTATTGATCTGTTGATCTATTTATGTATTTGTTTGTCTACATATTTGATGTTATCCTTTCCTTCCCGTTTCTGTCTTTTGCATGGTTCTTCTTAAAGATCTGTCCGTCTGTCTTTGCTCCTGTTCTCACTTCTTTCCCTCTCCTTCTCTCTCTCTCTCCTCTCTCTCTCTCTGACAGAGAGAGAGAGAGAGAGAGGGGGGGGGGGGAGAGAGAAGCACGCGCATCCCCCCTGCATTCAATGCCACCCCCTTTTTTTTATCCTGAAAGGG
Source organism: Conus ventricosus (assembly GCA_018398815.1). NCBI lineage: Eukaryota > Metazoa > Mollusca > Gastropoda > Neogastropoda > Conidae > Conus > Conus ventricosus. The sequence continues at coordinate 136,114,970 of CM031597.1, read as the reverse complement.
AATACGAAAGGAATCAAACAAAGGAAAAATCTCAAAGTGGGTCGCGGGCGCCCTGGGCCCTTCCTGTCGTTACTCAAAAAAAGGGAATGCTCCTAAAGCCAGATGCTTAAAAAAACCCGCCTGCCCATCGTTCATGTATATGGCGCTGTAATATACATATACTTTTTTGAGTACCCCCTTTCCCCCAGGGAGAAATCAAAAGTGAAATCTACCGGGTCTCTGTCCCGCCCTTTCCCTGTCTCTGTCTGTCTTTTCTGTCTCTCCCTCTCCCTCTCTCTCCCCTCTCCTCTCCCTCCCCTTCCCCCCCCAAAAGGTAGGGTTGTTTATTTTTTTGAAATCAGAAAGCCGGTTGACCCCTTTTAAAAAATTGGCAATGTTATTTTTTGAAACTGAAAACTAGACATGAACTTGAACAAAAAACTAGATATTGGAGATTTTTGGGGGTTGGGTTTCAAAAACGCAAGTAAAGGAATAATTTTGTTTACCTTGGGGAGGGACCGTTTCCCGCCCGTAAAAAATTTTTTGTGCACCGTGCAACCCCCGAAGGTATTTCCCCGGGAACCCGGGTTTGAAAAGTTTACCTGACTGTGCTCCCCCTGAGCTCTTTTCAAACCCGGGGTTTGAGCTGAAAGGGTTTTAGACGTTTCTGCAGTGATTCCGGCAACGAACTCCCCAAAACCCGAAGGAGACCCCCTTTATTGTTTTGGGGGCAGCAGGTATTTCCCATTTTTGGGTTTATTTTTTTAGAACCCCCCAAAGCCGTTTTCCCGTTTAGGAGCGATTGAAATTTCCCTTTGGCGCACTGTGAGGTTTGTTTAGGAAAAAAAGAAATTTTTTTGGGGTTTTTCTTTTTTATCCTGGACTTGATGGGGCCCCCAAAACGAAATTCACCCGGAAAAAAATTGAAAGATAAGGGTTTTTAAAAAGGAAGTGGTCTTGAGGGAAAAAAAAGTTTTGTTTATTCTGCGTTTAAACCCCGGTTATGACTTCATGGCCCCCAAAAGAGGCGGGTTCCCCCCAATGTGGTTTAGGCTAGGCTTGGAGAAGAGGGGAGTTTTGATGCAGGGTTAATAAGCCCCCCCAAAGTAAAAGGGGAAAAAGGACTATTAAAAGGGGGTTTTGATTTTTGAGGTGGATGAACTTAACTCCCTCTTGCTAGGGTATTGAATTGTGTGTTGGTATAAAATATAAATTTTGGAATGCCAAACCGTGTTGGTAAAAAAAGGTGGGGGGAAATTTTTCCCGGACTTTAAAATGGGTAGTAAATAGCCCTTTCAAGTTTGTTAAAAAAATAATCATCCTTGTGGGAAATGTTGGTTCCTGGTTTTTAAAGAGGGTTAGGGGAGAATCCTTTCCCCCCTTTTTGGGAAAACTAGATTTTAAAAAAGGTTTTATTAAAAACCCTTTTTCCTGTGTAGTTTTGTGTTTCCGGGGAAAAGGGGAAATGTTGTAGTGTTAAAATTCCGGAAAGGGAATGTTGTAGTGTTTTTGATTTCCGGAAGGGAAATGTTTTTAGTGTTTTGTTTCCCCAAAAAAGGGGAAATGTTGTAGTTTATGGGAAAGAAAAAGCTGATTGCCCCCCAATTTTTTAGGGGAAAGTGGGTGGCTAATAAATTTTTAAAATGTAGTCGTGATTGAAAGGGGAATAGTACCCCTGATAACCCAAGGTAGTTTTTTCTTTTCCCCAGGAAAGTGAAACCCTGGATGAGGGGGGCCTTGCTCCCATTTTCTGAGGGGGGGCCGTAGTGTGGTCAAACCCCCCCCCCCCCCCCCCCCCCTGTTCTTCGCCTTGGTCTTTTTGGGGGAGAGGTTGGCCTGGGGGCCCGACAACTACCCCCCTGCCCCCTGTCCCCGGGGAACCGACCCCCCTTTGACCCCTTTGGGGCTGGGGGACGCCGCTTCTTTCCCCAAGCCAGGGGCCGCTCCCGGGGATTTGACCCCAGCGACCTGTTGGCCGGGCCCGGGCAAAGTGTTCTGTTTTTTTTGTGTGTGAGCCACGCTCCGGGTGGATGCGGTCTGGGCAGGGACGCCGGGGGGATGGTAGTGATTTTGACCCCCCCACATCTGAAAAATTTCCCGGGTTAGCCCTGTTTTGGTACTTGACTCTGTAACGTCGCCCTTCGTCGTCTTGGGCGTCTTCGACGTCTTTAGCCCCTCTCTCGTCATGGGGGGGAAAACCCTCCCGGGTTTAGGGGAACTGTTTTGGGAAACCGGACGCGGAGAAACCAGCCCGCTAGTAGACACCCAAATTTCACATGTAGTTAAAACTGTTTTTCCCCCCCCCCTTTTTTGGCGTCCCCGCCTTTTAGAACTTACATGTATTATAATGTTTGTCCTGATGGCTGGGGCCCCACATAAAACAAAAAAAAAAAAAATGTTGTTCTGTCCCCTGGTGTCAATTTTGGGGGATGTGTGTGTGTGTGTTTGGTGGGGTTGGTGTGGGGGTGTTTGTGTGTGGGGTGTGTGTTGTGTGTGTGTGTGTGAAATTTTGAAGGGGGGAAAATTTTTTTGGGTGTAAATATACAAGAAAAAAATTTATTAATGTTCGAGGGTAAAAGAGGTGAAAAGCAAAATTTTTTTCAATTCAATTTGTTATCTCCTCTCCCCTCCTCTCTCCCTCCCCTTCCCCGGGGCCTCGCCCACTCTCTTCTCTCCCTCTCTTCCCCTTCTCTCTCTCTTCCCCTTGTCTCGCCCCTCTCTCTCCTTTTCTCCCTTTTCGTGGGGTTGAGCTGACTAAGGAATACTAAATCAGGGAAAAACAAAAATCCAGTTGTTCACGCTTGATTTGAAAGAATCCCCCGCTCCTTGTTAAAGGATTTTTCTGAAAACCCCGAAATCCTTTTTTTTATAGACCCCCAAACTAAACCCCAGACCCAGAAGAAAAAGGGACAATTACATCCCAAATTTCCCCGGGGAAACCAACAAAATAAACATATGCACAGACGTATAAGCCCCTTTTCCAAAAAAAAGGGGGGGGGGTTGGGGAAAAAAGGGGCCCCGGGTGAAAATTTTTGGAGTGGGGGGTTTTGGACAGTGGCTTTAAAAGGATGTTTTTTTTGGACACTTGTCGAAAAACGTTTTGGTTTTGTTTTGGTTTAACCCCCCAAAACGGGGAACTTTGGTTAAATTTTATGGGGGGGGGTTTGGGGTTTTGGAGGGAAACCCAAAGCCCTTTGAAGAAAAATCTAATCCAAACAAAATTTGACCCCCCCCCCGGCGGAAAAAAAAGTACTCCGGGAAAGTTTCAACCCAAAACCCAAATTATAGAGTTAATATCCCAAGCATCACTTTCGTTTCTTCAAAGAGGGGCCCACTGGGGGACTAGTCCAATACGCACATCCCCTGCCGAAATTTTGAGACCCACAGTGCGCATAAATTTAATGCTGATGGTTAAATGAAAAAAATGCCTAAGATAAAGAGTTTGGGAAGAGGGGGTCTCGGGGCTACGACTTGAAGATTCGACCTAAAAACTTTAAACCCAACACGCTGATCAGACCTTGGGCCCTCCCTCCCTTTTAAAAGTGCCCATTGTTACCTTGGTAGGTGTGGGGTGTTGGGAGGAACACGTGTGTGTATGGGGTGTGTGTGGGCTCGGGTATCCATCAAAAACAAAGGGCTGGTTTTCCAAAACGCATGCCCCGCCACACTTTTGCTTGCGCAAATCAAAACAGGGCGGGAAAACAGGGTTAGTTCATTCCCCGGCCGCCCTCCAAATCAAACCCTTCCTTTTGGTTGCGCCCCCAGGGGGGTTTGCCGTCAGGGGAAAACCCTTTCAGCGGTCAACAGACTCAGGAACGGCAAAAACTTAGGTCCGGGTTTAAAGAGTTGGGGAGAAAAAATTTGCAAATTTCCCAGACCCCCTATCGTTTTTGGGCAAAAAAACCCCCCCTTTTCACATCCCGTCACGTCCTTTTCAGGTTATTTTTAACCCCCCAAATTTAAACCACCTTTCACCCCCCAAAATTACCCCCCCCCAAAACAGCAAAAAATCGGGGAATCAGTTTTAAAAATGGGGGCTTTTTTGAAAGAAAATTTGGGTGATTGGGGACAAAGTATTTCTTTTCTCCCCAAAAGGCCCAAAAAAATTAAGGGTTTACATTTACCCTTCTCCCTTCCAGCATTTAAAAATAAACTAAAACAAACCCTTGTTTTCCCCTCTTAAAATTGTTTTTTTACCCCCAATGATTTTTTAAACCCCAAAAACAATTTTTTAAATTGGCTGTCCCCCGTCAAACCTATCAAACGGAAATCGCAAAACCCCTTCCAATGCCGGCGGAAAACCTGCCCTTAAGAGGTAGCCCAAAAAACCCTTTAAGAAACTTTTTTTAAAAAACTTTTGAAAAGGGGCCCTTCCCCCTTTGGGTTACGGAAAAGGGATCCCAAGTTTTCAGCTACTAAGACAAAGTGTTCCTTTTCCCAAGGAAAAGTCTCAGGCCCTTAGAAGGGGGCTACAGCCCAAAAGGGTCGGTAATTAAATTTCCAAAAAAGGAAAATTTTTTGGGGGGAATTTTTGTAATAAGTTTTCTTTTTTGCCTACTTTGGGTCCTTAAAAAATCTTGCCACCCGGGTTTTGGAATTTTTTGAAGGTTTTGTCCCCCTTTTTGGGGTGAAACCAAGCAAAAACTTTTTTCCCGATTTAATGGGGCTTTGTGAGCCCAAAAGCAAGTTTAAAGGAGTGTGGTATGGTTCTGCACAAAAGGGTTTTACCTCAAAGGGCTCTTGAAAAATTTCATCATCAAGGTTTCGGTTGCTCGGGGAAGCCCCTTCGCACACCCAAAAAGAGTTTTTTGTTTTTGAATCGGGGAAAACCCCCCTCTGGAGCTAAGGAGGGGGCGTCCCCCCATGAATTCCTCCTGAAACTGGGGGCTATTCCAGAAAACCCTCCCAAATTAAATATGTTATAACCCCCCTTTAGAGGAAAAAAGACTTAAAGAAAAATGAAAACCCCCTTTTCCCCCCTAGGTTTTCCCGGTTTTTTCCCCCCCATTTCGGGGCAGCGGGAATTGATCTTGGGGGTTGATGCGGCCCTTTCAGACGGTTTTTCCCCTTTGGGAAAAGTCCCCAATCCAGAGTTTTTTTTTAAACCTCAATTTCGGGAGGTCCCTCGAGTGCGCATTCAACCCCAACTTTATTTTGGGCAATGTGAACTTTAAAAATTTAAAAATAAAGATTTTTACTGAGGGTTTTCTAAAAAAGGGAGGGGGCCCTGCAGCGCCAGTGGGGTTGATAAAAATTTTCCCGGAGCCCTACTTTGTTAAAAAATTGCGGGTTGGGTCGCCTTTTTTATACTGCTAAACCTAAAGGTTTTTACATCGGGCCCCTCAGTGCGGTGCCCAGGCCCGACCCGCATGTTTCCAAATTTTTTATCGGTTTCTTGTGGGCCCTTGCATTTTAACGCCCGGGAAAAAGGTCCTTTCCTTTTTTTGGGGCTAAATTTCAGATCTTCATACCCCGGCTTGTCTCTTCGGGAAACCCTATAGTTTTCTTGGGGGTTTCCCCACCCCACATGGGAATCCTTGGAAACTCAGTGGTGGACCAAAGCCCCCAAACAAGCTCTGGGTTTGCAAGTCTTTCCAGGGGCCCTTTCCTTTTTGTTCCTCACTCTGTTCAAAGGGTATAAAACCCCTAGTTTGAAATTGTCGTAAACCTGGGGCAGAATGAATGGTGTAATCAAATCATAAAAAATTTTTAAAAAATTTTGGCCCCGATTTAACCAATCCTTTCCCATCGGGGGTACGTAACCGTAAAGGGGAACCCGGTTTGTCACGGTCCCAAAATGGGCAAAAGCAAATAAGCACATTTTGGATACCCCAGAAAAAAAAAGACCCCCCATGGGGTTGCGGGGTGACGCTTTTTCCCGGGGGTTCAATCATTTTTTGAACAGAAAGTGCTGATTTATGTTTTCCCCGGAGAAGTTATTTCCACCAGTTATTTATGGGGTTTTTTTTTCGTGGGGATTTCAGGAGATCTTATTTTTTCCCTTTTTAAAAGGGGGTTTAAACCCCTTAAATTTTATAAAATATAGTGTTTTAAAAATTTGCCCAAAGGTGCCCGCCGGATTTGAAACGATTTTTGTTTTTTGGTCCTAAAAAAATTTTTAAAAACGGGGGGTTTACTGGGTGGGGGTTTTTGGGGGGATTTAGAGACTTGGGAATGATAGTGGGCCCCTGATTTGGCTCCCTAGTTCCGTTTGGACCCAAAAAACCCACAACTAACAACTTAACTAACAAAATTTAAAAAAATTTGGATTCACGAGAAAATCATTTGGGGCCCCAAGCCAAATTCCTCAAAAAAAACCGCTTTTTAAGAGCAGTTTTGGGGTTTATATTGATATGTTTCACCACTACCTTAACCTAAAAATTTCGAGAAAGGCTTCTGGAAAAAACCCCCGTACTCCCTTTTCTTTAAAGGTTCGGGAAAAACAAGTAATTATAAGATTCCCTCTTTAAATTTTTTAAACCCTTAATGCCAAAATTTCTAAATATTCTTTTTTAAAAAAACCCAAAAGTTTGTGTTAACCATCGGGAATTTTAAAAAGTTTTAAAAAATTTGCCTTGGGTTTGTCCTTTAAATTACCCCCCCGATTCCTTAGTCTTTCAATATGTTAATCCATTTTATTTAAACCCCTTTTCTTTGGGGGAAATTCCAACCCCCCACGCCTTTTGCAATTGGTTTCTAAAGCCCCCAAACTTTTTTTGTTTTGTTGGACATTTTAAAAGTACACTTTTTAAAACCCTATTAAAAAAACTAATTTAAAAATGGGGGCTTACATGCAAGTTAAGTTTTGGGGGGATTGGAACAGTTTTTTACATTCCCCCAAGGGACATAAAAAAAAAGGGGTTTGGGGCCCAAAAAGTTTAGCAAAAAAATACAAATTTTTTTTTTTAACTCACTGTGTTTGGGGGAACAACTTGCAGCTCTTCCGAACAAAAGGAAACCCCTTTTTGGGGCAGGCTTTTTAAAGGAGAGAGCCCGGGACTTTTTTAAAAGACCCCATTTTTAAAGGGGGGTTTGAATGCCCCGGCAAAAAAGGGATAGACCGTAGAAAAAAGGAAACCTTTCGTCCACCCCCCTTTCACTTTCTTTCTCCGATGGAATCAAGGATTTGTTTTTGGACCCCACACAAAATTTAAAAATTTATGAATAAAGTGAAAAGGTTTCCCCAAGTGAATATTTTGGTGTGGTTCCCTTTGGTTTTGATGTCCGTTTTTCCCCTAAAAAAAGATTTAACATAAAAAAAAATTTAACCAGCACTACCCCCAAATAACGAAAAAAGTCCTGCCTTCTTACTTCGCTTTTTGGAAGTAGCCCCGAATATAAAGTCCGCTCGTGCTAAAAAAATATTTCCCGGGGTACCACAAAAAGTGCTGCACAAGTGAAAAATTAAACAAAAAAAAATGTCTGAGTGTTTGGGCGTGCTTTTTTTAAGGGGGATTGTTTAGGGTATTCCCCACCCCGTTTCCCACGGAATCGTTTTTAACTTTCCCGGATTTTCCGCGCCGTTCCCCATTTTCTCTCCGCCCCCGGTAGGCCGAAACCCCCCGCCCGCCTCCCCGAGGGAAGGTTTACCCGGGAAAAAAGGACGTGTCCCAAAGGGAAGGAAAAAGTGGGGAAAGAAAAAAGGGAGTAGGGGGAAGGTAAAAAAACGGAAACAGGAGTAAACGGAAAAAGGGGAACAGGTTCAGAACCTGCAGAAAACCCAAATTGTCTTAGATCTTGCATTTGGGGTGGCCCCCATCACTATTCCCCCCTTTTCCACGTTCAAAAAACCACACTTTAAAATTGCACTCGCTTGCCCTATCTTTTCCCCCTTTTGGGATTTCCTTAAAAAAACGCTTTACGATAAAAACTAAACCCAACAAAGGGGGAAAAATGTATCCGAAAATTCCAACCTCCCTTTGGCTGGTTTTTGGGCCCAAAGGCTTAATGTTTGAGGAAAAACAATTTTTTTTAAACCCCTTGGGAATGGTTAAACAAAGGGGCGTCAATCCCCCTTTTAAAACCCGATCACTTTTCCGGAAAATGCTTCTTCGAACTTAAACCCCGGGGTTTACGATTTTTTAAAAATAAAAACTGAAATTCACCCCAAATACCACCCCCCTTCCAAAAAATTTTTGGTTCCCTACAAGGGTGGGGCGGAAATAGTTTTACATAAGGGGGTTAGAAAATGGCAACCCGAAAAAGAGAGCAAACAGAGGGAAAAAGGACCCCCCTCTAAAACCTCTCCTGTTGACGGGTTTCCCCTGAAATATTTAATTCAGAGATTTTAAATGTTTCGCGCGAAAAAAAACCCCCTTAAATTAAAACGGTAATTGCCTTAATAGGGTAAAAATTAAATCCCTTTTGGGTTGCGTTTAAAACCGAAAAAATGATTTCGATCTTTTTCCCTCAACATGTTTTCTTGGACTCCGGCAAACCCGACTCGCCCATTTCTTTCCCAGCCCTCCCCGAAAGATTTTTGGGGGGCGTCCCCCTCCCCCCTTATTTGCCCCCCCGTTGGGGCCTAAAACCTGTATTTCCCAAAAATTTTCTCGCTCTCGAAAATTTGACCTTCTTCCCGACCCCTTTTTCCCAGGGACGCCCGGGGTTGGCCAAGATGGTAGACACCCCCGGTTATTTTTTTTAACGGCACAGGGGCCGGGGGGGAAAAAACCCCACTGCCATTGGAGGGTTTCGCGTTTGGTCGTACGATGGTTTTCCTCCCCTAGATTTTTAATTTTTTTTTAAATTTTTAAAATACAAATGCAAGCCCTCCCAGCCGCTTAAAATTTATAAAAAACGCACGCCGTAAAAGGAAACCAACAAACCCCAATTAGTTTTGGCGTTTGGGGACATAAAATTTTTAAAATAAAGCCCGGAGCAACAGACCGTAAAGGTATCGTTTGCGTCATTTTTTTAAAAGAAATTCACCCGAGTTTATGAAATGAAGCCCAAAAACCCCCCCCCTACTTAGCGAAAAATCCAAATTAAAACCAAAAAAAACCCAGAAAATTTGGACAGCCCCTTAAAAACCCAATCCCGGTTAAACAATAAATTTTTGCAAAACCTTTTTTCCCAATTTCTCAATAAAAAAAACCCCTTTCGGGAACCCAGATCCCTTTCCTCTTAACCGACGTACTTCGCTCATGTAGTCCTTGGAAAAGGGCCCGGGATTGCCCCCAACAGGGTTCCCCCCAAGCTCAGAGCGATAAAAATTTTCACCCAAAAAGTTGGGGCCCTCTTTGTTTTTATGTCACTCGAAAATTTCCCAAAACATCCCTGTAAAACATCCCCTTTCCCGTTTTCTCCCCCAAAAAGGGCATACGTTTGCACAAATTTTGGGCCCTGACGCAAACCAATTTTTTTCCCAGCTCTGTTTCCGTTCCCTGGCAGATCCCTTTTCACGTTCCTCCTCCGCGTAACAACTGGGGACGTCCTCGGGTTAAATTCAATCCACCCTTCAAAGTATCTTTGGGGAGATTGACGTGGTTTGCTTCTCCTTCCCGGGTGATCTCATTCTTGGAAATCCCCCGGTTGAGCCTTTCAAAAATGGTTTTTTCCGGCCCTTTTCCCCACGAAAAGGGAGTGTTATGTTTCGTGGGTAGCCCCCTTTTTTGTCCCGATTGATTGCCCAAAACCTTTTTCCTGTTGTATGTTTGCTTTTGTGCGCCCGGAAAGCCTTGGCCAAAGGTGTCACGGCTACTTCCCTTGTTTCTTCGTTTCTCCTTTTCGGGCGAGGGAAATATTCCGCCGTTTTCTGACGCCCTGTTTCAGCTCCTTGGGTTGCCCCTTTTTTGGGGGTTAAAAAACCCCTGCATTGGTCCACGCACTTGTCTCCCAATAGTAGTTCAAAGGGTGGGGAATTTTGAGAGATTTTTGGGTGGGGTTTCCCTGTAAGCGAACATACTGCGGGGAAAAATCGTCCCATTCTTTGGGGACCCCAAACAAAGTTTTTTCCCGGCCCTTCAAGGGTCCCCTTTGGTTTTTCCCCACTAGTCCGTTGGTCGGGGCGGGGAATGGCTTGGGGTTTGGCCCCTTTGATGTTCAAGGTTGTTGCCCTCTTTTTTTGCCCCCAGAAAGAAATTGACTACCCTGCCCCGGTAAATTTTGGGGGGAATTCCGGCTCCCCGCCCCGTTTTCCCCCACAAAGCTTCAGCCACTGTTTCTGTGTTGTATTCGGAGTGCCGTTGCTTCTGCGGCGCTTTGCTTTGCCCGATGACGGGGAGAAGTATCTTTTCCCGGATGAGGGGCTTTGGGGTTGATGGGCCCATGATTCCACTGAAAACACGAGGGAAAGGGTACTGATCGTGGCATCCCCCCTGAACTGGCGTTTCCAAATTACTTTTTCTCCCGGGATTACATCTCTGCCCACTAACCCGCAATGACGCACAATATCTTTTAAACGTCCCCCTTCCACTGGGGGCCCAAAAAAAATAAATTTTGGCAGCCCGCTTTTTTCGTATGTCTTACCCCGGGATGGGCCAGCGGGGGTTTATGTCATGACAACTTGTAGTACTTTAGATCTCATTTTCCTGGGAAACCAAAATTTGGGGTTTATTTTTGCGTCGTTGGTGTTCCCCCACCTTCCAATACAGTTTTCCCCTTTTTTGTTTAAAAAATTGATGTTTCAAACCGGGTTTTGCGGGGTACGGGGCGTTGTCGGGTTTAGGGGGCCCAATCAAACAATTTCTTGAGGGGATGGTCTTTTATCTTTTTCTTCCCCCCAATTTCGGGCCGGAGATACAATCGAAAGTTGCTTCTTTGATCTTGAGGGGGTTTTCCTCTGCTTCCCGGTAACGCGGCCGCTTGGGGGGGAAAACGGGTAAAATTAATGTCCCTCCTCTTTCTTGTTGCGTGAAAATTTCCCCCCCTTTACGGGGCAAACTTTTTTGCCATAACGAGTATTTCAGTCTTGCTGAAAATTTGGGTGTCTCCGGGGGTACACTCCCCCATAGGAAGATTCGGTCGGATTTGATGACGATCCCAAAGGATACCTCTTTTTCGGGCCTGTTTTACAATGTTCGGGAAAACAAAGCCCCTTCCCTCACAATGGGCCAGGTGAGCCGGATCTCTCACGGGCACCCACCTTTTTCTCCCGACTTTACCGTGAAAGGGGGAATTAAACTCAAACCCCTTTTCCAACTATCACAAAACCTGTTGATCATTTTTAGTTGACCTTGTGCAGCCGTGTGTAGAAACAAAATCGCTGTTCATTTTTTTTTTTGTGTACAACCCTTTGGTGATGGGGCCCCTCCCATCGGAAAACATTTTACGGGAAAAGCGAAAAATTTTTTTTTGTCGTTGCCCCCCCTGTCGGGCAAGATCCCTTCCCCTTATCCCCCTTCCGAGCTTCCTTGGTGGCCTCTTTTAAAATTTTTTCCCCCTTTACCATACCACGATGTTAAAGGTTTTGGGCTATCACGATAATCCTCCCCAAAAGTCCGTCTGTTCAATAGTTGGGCTGCGCAACAGTTTTCCTTTTTCCATCTGTGGATTTTCCCCTCTCTGAAAAAATCTCGCCTGATAAAAAGGGAAAAGGCTTCCAAAAATTTCCTAGGTTTAACTTTTCTTTTAAACCCTTTTTCGGCCCCTTTTGGCCAAATTAAAACCACCCCCCTTTTGCCCCCATAAAAAAAACCGATCCCATAGTGAAAAAGCCGTTCAGTGCTCCTTTTGCTGCTGTACAAAAACTTTGCCTGTAATGACCACCCTTGAGTTGTCCTTAGGGCAAAATTTCCTTTTTGTGAGGTTATGGGCCGCCAAACTCTCCCGGGGGTTTATTTTTCCCTACGTTTCCCCTGCCCTCCCTTGAGTAATGGAGCAACCCGGGCACCCCTTTTCCTCCCCCTTCCATCCATTAATGACTGCCCCCTTTTTAAAAATTTAAATTTAAAATTTAGGACTAAAGGGTCGTCCTTGTCTTCTAAGTAAGGTAAATTGCCCTTTTAGCCGACACCCCCCAGTCTCCCAATTTGGATTGGGCGCTAGAAATTTGGGTTTTGACCCTCACCCGTTTCCCTGCTTTAACTTGGGCAAACCTCTAGCGAAATTTGGTCTTTTCCCGGGCCCTCTTTCTTTTTTCCGATTTTTTCCCTCACTTTCCCTCGTTCTCTTCCCTTTTTTCTTCCTTTTTTTTCTTCCCCGATCCCCTTTTTTTCCTTCTCGGGTTCTCGTTCCTCCGTTCCTTCCTCTTTCCCTCTTTCCTTCCCCGGGTTTTCCCTTTCCTTGACGTAAAGAGCGATTTTTCTCCTTTTGGGCCCTAGCTTAGGGGCCTGGGCTTTCCATTGTTGGTTTTGGCATAGTCTAAATTTTTTTAGACGATTTTGTCGGTGGCAGACCCCTGCTCGGGACTTTCTTGTGGGCAGTCCCCTTTACCACGAAGCCCCTTTTGTCTTAACAATTTAAACCAAAAAAAAAATAACACGGAAACCGAATCCCGTCAGCTTAATCCCAAATTTATTTTGGGACAAAAACGTTTAAAAACCCAATGAAAAGAAAAAAACCCCCCCACCCGCCGGGGGAAACCCCACACACAACCCCTTTTTAATTTAAAAAAATGGGGATACCACACTCGAACCCCAACACGTGATTCAAAAAAAGGGCCCAAAAAAACCCCAAACCACGGTTTGCACACACAGTTTCCGAACGAACTACAAAACTGCCGAACGGACGTCCCCTAAAAATTTTATATCCCCCAATATCGTACTACGCCCTCCCCCAAAAACCAATACGGCCCCCGGCCCAATAGCCCCTTTGGTGCCACCTGGGCCCCCACGTTAATAGCTTACGTTGAAATCCCGTTTTTGGTTTCCAAACTTTACCTAATCATGTGTCCCAATCCGACAAAAATAAAACCCACCACTGCACAACTCGGGTCCCGAAAAGGGCCAAGATGCCCCCCACCGGGCCCAACTTAAATTAAAATCTTCTTCACAATGGTCCTTTTAAAAAGATCTGTAAGAATTTCCCCCTTGGAAATTTGGGACGTAAACCGGGCCCAAGGCGTTATTTTCTCTGTATTTGTTTTGAGGCCTTTTCGGGATTAGGGAAAAAATAAACAAATAGCGCGCGGACTACGAAAATAAAAAAAATGTTTTATGAAAAAAAATGTGAAATTTAAATTTTTCTAATTATTTTTGTTTAGATGGTAAACCCAAAATGCATAAAGGCACCCCCAAACCTCCCAAAAAAAAGAGTAAAAGGTTGGGGGGCCTAAAATTTTTTCCCCTCGCATAAACCCTTTCCAGGAACTTTCAACGAAAGACCCCCGGGGGGACGACCCCCAAAAATGTGGGTTTTTAATAAGCCCCCAATTCAAAATGAGGGTTTTGAATGCTCAGCAAAGAACGATGGGGCCCGTAGTAGGAAATTAAAAAGCTTTCGTCCCCACCCCCCCCTTTTTCTTTTACAGATGGAATCAAGAGTTTTGATTTGAACAACAACTGTTTTTAAATTTAAATTTGAAAAAAGATGATGATTTTCTCGGTGAATAGGGCGGGTAGTTTTTTTGGTGTTGAGGGCCGGTTTTTTCCCCTTTGAAAGGGTTTTACATATAAAAGAAATTAATCATGCCATACACCTTTAAACGAAAAAAGGTCTCTGCCCTTCTTCACTTCGCTTCTTGCGGGCACGAATATGACGGTCCCTCGGGGGTTTCAAAAATATTTTCCCGGAGGTTCACACAAAAAAAGAGCCCGGGCCAAGTGATTTTAAAAACAAAAAAAATGTTGAGGTTTTTGGCGTGTTTGGGAAAGGGAGGGATGTGTTTATGTGATTGCCACCCCCGCTTCACGGAACCCGGGTAGCGTTCCGGAGTTCCGCTGACGTTCACAGTTCTTTTCCCGATCCCGGTAAGGTCGATACACCACCCCGGTTCCTCCCCACAAAGGGGATGTAGCGGGAAAAAACGTGTCCCGGGAAGGGGAAAGGGATGAAGTCGGAAAAGATAACAAGGATTTGGGGGAAGGGTGTAAAAACAGGAACAAGGGGGAAAGAACAGGATCAGGACAGGACCAGAACAATCGCCCCTGCAAGAAAACAATTGCCCTTAGATCTTGCCATTTGGGGTGGCACATCACTATTCCACCCATTCACGTTCTTTTTAAATACAAATGCAAGTCTGCATGATGCTTAAAATTTATAAACCCCATTTGCCGTAAGCAAAAACTAACAAATATTTTGTCTTTTGGAAAATAAAAATTTTAACCAAGCCCAGCCCCCCGCCGTCATGTATCGTTTGGGGGTCATTTTCTTAATAAAAATTTCACCCGAGCTTTGAATAAATTGTCCCCCGGTCTACTAACAGAGCGCAGCTAGCACCCAAACAAGCAAAAATAAGAGAAAATTTAAAAACACAATATTTTATGAAAATACTCCCGCTACTGAAAGAAAAAGGACTCGGGTTCAGGGAAAACGGGGGATTACAATAGTTAGTAAAATTAACAGCTGTTTGGTTTGCATCTTTTACACTGGGTTTTTTTGCTTTAAAAAGGTGGTGCCCCAACGGGGCCCGTAGCTCCCCCCAACGCCTTCAGCCTGGTAAAATTTGGGTTTGAAAAAATTTACATATTTTAAAAAACCCCAATTAAAGAAGTTAGCCCCTAAAGCGCTTAAATCCCTTGCCTGGCATAATGGTAGTGTTTTTAAAGTTGGGTTGGGTCTACTATGGGCCCAAAGGTGCTGGTTTATGGCGGGACCATCTATGGACGTTAGGAGTGCTACTGTGGAAAATTTTTTAGTAAAATAAAGTATGGCTAACCCGGGAAAAAGTTAAAAAAAACAAAAAGGGCGTCTTTCGTTTGTAGGACGGGTTGGGGTAAAGGCAGTCAACAGGGGGAGTGTTTTCGGGGCTCTTTCGGCGGGGGGGGTTATAACTGGATCGCTTTTTTTCGGGGCGGGGTATTTTCCCTTAAAAGGGAAGGAGGGGGGCCCTTGGTGTTTAAGCTTTATTGTGTCCAAAGGGTTTTGGGGTCGTCCCCCGCTTGAGGTTTGTTATTAAAAATTCTGTATTCCCCCCAATCTGTATTTCTAAGGCATGGGGCAGCAGGTAAAACCCCTGGCCTAAAACAAAAAAAACCCTTTTGCCCTACCCATGTGCAAAAACCCGTCTGAAAACCTTTTGGTTGTTGGGGGGGCAAATCAACACAATTTAAATAGATTTTCCCAAAATTGGCTAAAAATTTTTTTTCTAGCATCAAAGCCCTTTAAAAGGATCCCGATGCTAAAACTTGGTCTGTGCTTGCGCTCCTAAACACCCCCAAAC
This sequence comes from Conus ventricosus, assembly GCA_018398815.1. Classification (NCBI taxonomy): domain Eukaryota; kingdom Metazoa; phylum Mollusca; class Gastropoda; order Neogastropoda; family Conidae; genus Conus; species Conus ventricosus. Next base: position 136,099,729 of record CM031597.1, on the reverse strand, counting down.
AAAAGGCCCTTAGGGAAGTCATTAAGTCTTTGCACTCCGGACATTTTTAAAGGCCCCTTTACTTTTACTAAGTAATGTGCCCAAGCATTAGGGGTTTTTTGTTCTTGGGGACCCCAAATCGAACTTGTTTGTCTGGTTGAAAAGGGTGTGGCCAGGCCAGTAGCCCTTTAATTTAAATTTTCCCTACTTCCCCCCCACAAATACAATGGGCCTAACCCATAAATTGGGGGTCTAATTTTTTGTCAAAAGTCGGGTTGAAGGTTTAAAGGGTTAAATTAAATTGCAAATCTTTCATATGCTTTATTACCTTTGGGGTTTTTTAAATGGATTAAACGTTTTTGTCTTTTGGGAGTTGGGCACTTGTAGTTCTTTAAAGTATTCCCCCTTTTCTGGAAAATAAACATGAAAGTTATATCCTGCCTTTTCTAAAAGATTGGGGGGGGTTTTAAAAATGGGCATTTGAACCCCAAAAGGCCGTTTGCGCAGTAAGGGCCCAAAATTTTAACTGATTTGAAAAAGCCATAGGGGGGATCCCCGGGGGCGGTGGCACTCGTCGCTTTTTATTGGGGGGGTTTAAATATTTAGTTGTGGTTTACAAGTCCCCCGGGAAGCCGTATAAACCCCTACGGCAAGGGTTAAAAATGCTGAAGCCCCAAAAGTTTTTGGGGGTTTTTAAAATGCTCCTACATTTTTTCAGCATGTTCAATATTTTTAAAAAAGCACCATTTTTTAATTGGGTTTTTAAATAGTTAAAAAAAAGGGATGCGAACTTTTAAAAACCCAAACAAAAAAAAAACCGTGGGTTTTTAAAACGTCCCCAATTGACAATGGGCGCGGAAATTTATAGGGTTCCCCTTAGAGAAAGGGGGTTTTAAAGGGGTTATGGGGGAAAAACCCTTTCTAAAAAGGGGAAAAAATAACTGGTTAAAATTTTAAATGACGAACAAGGCAACCCAAAAAACTCATGTGCAAATACCTAAATGGCTACACAAACTTTTGTTCTTTAAAGAATTCCTTAGGGGAATAGGGTTTTTGGGTTAAAAATTAACGAGGAAAACCCCTCAGAATTACTATGAATTTTCCACGAAAAAAAAAGGAGTAAACTTTCCCAAAAGGGGCTAGCTCGATTTTAGGCTTTCCCCGTAGTGGCGGGATTTTTGATTTAGTCCCAAAGAAGGGTTTTTTATAAATTTTAAAAGGGGAAAAAATTAAACCTTCGAATTTTTTCTTTAACCCCCTTTTTTGAAATTTTCCATTTACAACATTTAAAGAACAGGGTTAATTTTTTTGGGCGGGGCTATCCATCTACGTTCTAAAGGTTTTTGCTACCAATTTGGGCGGGGGTTTTGGGCGATTACCCTTAAAAATTTTTTTGACGGAAACAGCCAATTTAAAAAATTTAAAAATTTTAGTGGAAGAAAAAATTTTAAAGGGAGTAAATAAACTAACCAAGAGGGAAAGCCAGTTGTCTTTTCTGTTTTTAAAAAAAGGCTGGGGGTAGAAGACCGCTTTTGAAAAAGTAGAAAGGGGGCCTCAGTCCCGCGGACGTTAAAAACCCGCTGGAAGTAGAAGGGTGCTGTAAACCCCTTTTAATTTTTTATTCCCCGGGAGAAAAAGGTAAATATCTTTGTTCCCCAATCCCCAAAATGTTATTTTGGGCAGGGACCCCCCCCATTTTAAAAAGACGATTACGTCGATTTTTGCGTTTTTGGGTTTTTTAATTTTTGGTTTTTAAAGGTTTTAAAATTTTGGTTTTAAAAGTAACATGAAAAAGGCCGTGACTTGGTTAAAAAAGGGGGGTTTCTTTGCAAAAATAAGAAAAGGTTTGGCCCTTTGAAAAAGTATTTACTTTCTTGGGGGTTTTAAGAAAAGGGATCAAGTGTAACAACAATGATTGAAAAGCCCAAAATGGGCCCGGGCTCTGTAAACAATGCCGGGGGGAAAAGGGGGTTTTTTTAAACCGGAATTTTGAAACCCCAGTAAATTAGTTACATACCAGGGCCAAAAATAGCCGAATGTGCATAAATTTTGGGGACTCCTTGTGGGTCTGCCCATTGGTAGGGCATTAAAAAAGCAAAAAGGGGCCAGCAGATAACAGGAAAAATGAAGGGCCATGTGGATGGGCTGGCAAGAAAAAAAACGGACAGAGTCTCCCCTCAAGTCGGGTTGGTAAGGGTAAAGGGTAAAGGGGCTGGACTGTGCGAGGACAATTTTTTTGGTCCTGGCTGTCTTTTTGAAAAAACCAGGTGAAGCTTTGATTTGCAAACAGGAATTGTCCTTTTTGGGGCCCCAAAACTGAAACCCGTGGTTCGGGCCCCTACCCCCAAATAAACTTGTACTGTCGTTGAGGCTTTTCTAGGATTAGATTGGAATAATGAACAAATAGGTCGCGACTAACGAAAAATTAATGATTTATGACAATGTGAATTTAAATTTTTATTATATGTTTAGATGGTCACACATATAATAGATCATAGAGCGCACCGCCCAACCTCCCACTAGAAAAAGAGTGAAGGTTGCGGCCTACAATTCTTTCCTGCGTCACTGAACCTTCCAGGTACTTTCAGATCGAAAGATCCCCGGACGAGCCCCCAAATATATGTGACGTTTTTAATAAGACCCCATTCATAATGATGGTTGAATGCTCAGGCAAGAACGATGCCCGTAGTAGGAAAGTCAAGCTTTCGCCCACACCCTTCCTTTCTTTCTACAGATGGAATCAAGAGATTTGATTTAGACACAACAACTGAATTTAATAAATTATGAATAAAGATGATGATGATCTGCAGTGATATGTCGTGTTAGTTGCTTTGGATGTTGATGTCCGTTTGTTCCCTATGAAATGAGTTACATATAAAAGAAATTATCATGCACATACACCAATAACGACAAAGTCTCTGTCCTTCTTCACTTCGCTTCTTGCAGTAGCACGATATAGACTGTCCGCTCGTGCTACAAAAATATCTTCCGGAGGATACACACAAAAATGTAGTCATGCACAGATGATATATAAAACAAAAAAAAATGTCTGATGTGTTTGGCGTGCTTGGATATGGAGGGATGTGTTTATGTGATTGCCACTCAGCTTCACGGAATCGTGTAGCGTTCCGGAGTTCCGCTGACGTTCACAGTTCTCTTCCAGATCCCGGTAAGGTCGATACACCAGCACGTTCCTCGCGACGAAGGATGTAGCGGGATAAAGACGTGTGCCGAAGGTGAAGATGAAGATGCGGAGAGATAACAAGGAGTAGTGGGAATGGTAGTAAAAACAGGAACAGGAGTAAGAACGGGATCAGGACAGGACCAGAACAGGATCAGAACCTGCAAGATAACATTTGTCTTAGATCTTGCACTATGGTGGCACATCACTATTCCACCCATTACACGTTCTTATAATACAAATGCAAGTCTGCATGATGCTTGAAATTATAAACGCACTGCCGTGAAGCAACAACTAACAATTAGTTTTGTCGTTTGGACATAAAAATATTAATCAAGCCCGGAGCGAACAGACGTCATGTATCGATTGCGTCATTTTCTTATGAAAATCACCCGAGCTTATGAATGAATGTCACACTGTCTACTAACAGAGCGCAGCTAGCATCCCAAACAAGCAGAATAAGAGAAACTATAAACACAATACTTTATGAAAATACTACGCTAGCTGAAAGAATAAGGACTCTGTTCAGGGAAACAGGGGATTACAATAGTTAGTATATTAACAGCTGTTTGGTTTGCTATCTCTACACTCGTTTATGCTTTAACAGGTGGTGCGCCAACAGGGCCAGTAGCTCCTCCAACGCCTCAGCCTGGTAAAAGTTGGATTAGAAAACAATTACATCATCTAGCAAACCTATTAAAGAAGTTAGCTGCTAAAGCGCTTGATGCTCTGCCTGGCATAATAGGTAGTGTTGTTAGTTGGGTTGTGTCTACTATAGGCAAAGTTGCTGGTTATATGGCTGACCATCTATGGACGTTAGGAGTGCTAGCTGCTGGATTAATTTTTTTGTGAAATAAAGTATGGCTAATCCAGTAAAAGTTAAAAACACAACAAGGGCTGTCTTTTCGCTAGTATGACTGTTGGTGTGAGGCAGATCAACAGGTGGAGTGCTTTCTGGGCTGCTTTCTGGCTGTGGGGGGCTTATAACTGGGGTCGCTTTCTTCAGGGCTGGGTACTTTCTTTAAAATGGATGGAGCGGGCCTTGTGTTTAAGCAAATTTTTTGTGTCCTAAGTTTTGGTCGTCTCCAGCTATGAGGATTTCGTTATTATAATTCTGTATCATTTCCAATCTGTAGTCTAAGGTCATCGGGCAGCATGTATAATCCATGGCCTACAACAAAGTCAACCTTTGACCTAGCATGTGCAAGAACGTCTTGATACCTTTGTATGTTGGAGGGCAAATCAACAGCAGAGTTAATAGCATCTTCTAAATTTGGCTAAAAATTGTTTTCTAGCATCAAAGCCCGTAGATTGATCCACGATGCTAGACTTGGTCTGTGCTTGCGCTCCTAATACACACCAAACGTATGTCCTTATGGAGTCATTAAGTCTTTGCACTCCTGACATTGTTAGGCCTTTACTTTATCTAAGATAAATGTTGCCCAAGCATTAGGGTGTTTTTTGTTCTATGGATCCCAATCGAACTTGTTTGTCTGGTTGAAAAGAGGTGTGGCCAGGCCAGTATCATAATTATATTCTCTACGTTCCGCCCACAAATACAATGTGCCTAACCCATGATTGCGTCCTAACTTTTGTCTAAGTCAGTTGAAGGATTAATTGTTAAATTCATTGCAAATTCTTTCATATGCATTATTGACCATTGGGCTTTTAAAGGATTAAACGCGTTGTCGTTAGGGATGTGGCACTTGTAGTTCAGTTAGTATTCGCCTGTACTGGTAAAAACATGAAAGTTTATACTGACCTTACTAAAAGATTAGGATGGTTTAAATGGTTTGCATATGAAACACCACAGCCTAGTTGCGCAGTAAATGGCAAAATTTAACTGATTTCTGAAAAAAGCCATTTGGGTGGGATGCCCATGCTGATGGCACTCTGTCGCTCTTTATTGGTGGGTTTAAATATTTAGTTAGTGGGTTTACAAGTCTAACCCGGAAGCCGTATGATCCATCTACTGCAATGGTTAAATTGCTGAAGTCCAAAGATTTGGGTTAATAAAATGCTCCTACATTGTAAGCAGCATGTTCAATATATTTAAAAGCTACATTTTTTTAAATTAGTTTTTTAAATAGTTATAAAAAAGATGCGCATCTATATAAACCAACAAAACAAACGTGTGTTCTTAACGTACCCAATTGACAATAGGCGCGGTAATTATAGGGTTGCCCTTAGAGAAATTGGGTTTAAAGTTATGTGGGTTAACATATCTGAAAAGGCTCAAATAACTGGATTAATGTTAATGACGAACAAGGCAATCAAATAAACTCATGTGCAAATACCTGATGGCTACTACAACTTTTGTTCTTTAAAAGAAGTACTTAGCGAATATGGTATATTGTTAACAATTAACGAGGCAAACCTCAGAATTACTATGAATTTTCCACTAGAAGAAAGAAGAGAGTACACTTTCCCTAAAGGGCTAGCTCGAATTTTAGGCTTTCACAGTAGTGGCGGAGATTATAGATTTAGTACAAGAGAAGATGTTTATCAATTTAAAGGCAATAAACCTTCTGAATTTCTCGTAAACCCCATTTTGTATGTCCATTTACAACAGTTAAGAACATGTGCTAATTTGTTTGCTGGCTATCCATCTACAGTTCTAAAGGTTTTGCTACCAACTAGGGCAGGGGGTTTGCGATTATCAGTTATATATGTTTGACGGAGACAGCCAATTTAAAGAATTAATTAGTGA
>CM031597.1:136068859-136076359 GCA_018398815.1 Conus ventricosus | reverse complement strand
TACGGTCGATACCTTCATTCCTACAGTCGGCCTGTAGGGGAGGGACATCATCTCTTTTCCGCATCTGCTCTGCTGTCCTCTTGACTGGACAGAGGGCAGAGAGTCGCTTGACCCGCCACTTCTGGGTCACCCACGGGTAGCTGGTAAGCATCAGTTTCGTGGTTTCGTTTGTTTTGTTTTGTTTTTGTTGTTAGCCGGCTAATTCTCTTTTGCGCAATTTCTTTTTTGTTTAAGAAATTATAAAAGAAATATTGTTTGAGACCACTTTTCTCTGGTTAATTCAATCTTTAACCTGGCCAGTCAAAATTATATCCAAAAGTCTTTTCCTTTTTATGCATCTGGTGATGCGGTAGTCGGTGGGGATGGGGGAGAACCTGGTGATTCAGGGTTGGTACTTGCTTGGTCTCGCTCATCCGCCCCTGTCACAATCACCGGTCTCTTATTCTTCGGCCACCGTCTGTTTGTGTGTGCAAGGGGAACGAGTTTTATGTTTGCAAGCGTGCGTACGCATGATTAGTCGTTTGGATGCGTGGTTGGAGAATTGTGTCATTTTGAAATGTTGCTATAAAATGTGGGGATAATTGTGCCATTGAATTATTTGCAAATGTGGTGGCAGTTATAAAGCAATGGTTGCTGTATTAGTTCAGTTCCTAAGAAAGGAAAATGTTGAACGTGAGTGAGGGAAGGATGAAGATATAATTTGCTATTCGTGTGTTTAGCCTGTGAATGTAATCTCTTACCTGCTTCGTGTGAGGAGACCTTTAGCGAACATTCCTCAGTTGGTTTGTTTACTGTGTTATGCTCAGGTCTGTGCTGAGCTGGTGCTATTAATTTATTCAGCAAACCTCCCCTCGCCCATCATGCGAGGGGCTGTTAGGATTTAACAGCATATGCCAGACCGTACTGACTGCGGGGTTCCAGTACCCTTCCTTCTTTCCTTCCAGTTCCTTCCGTTTCCTCTCCTCCCGGGGGATTCACCCGAAGCTTGCGCTGTTGGGGCTGCGCACTGGTTGAGGAGCACGTGGACTTTGTTGGAGGATCCTGACCCCTGTCCGGGGACCTTCAGCGACAACGCCTCGTCCCACGGGACGCGTTCTCCGCAGTCCTCGGACTTCCTATGACCCATGTCGCCAGTGTGGTTCGCTCTGTGTCGTGCAATTTGGGGGGGTGTGTGTGTCAATGGTGTCGGCATTGAAAGACACTTCGTTCAAGAACCGACCCGGTTTGGGGCACCTGATGCGACTCGGTGCTCACAGTGGACTTTGGAGAGGCAGGGGTGTGGGGGAACCACATGAAGCACGGAAAGGAATGTGTGCTGGAAAGGCTTATTTATGATTATGGTTATGTTTGTGTGCGTTGAAATGCTTGTTTGTGACTATGAGTATGTCGTGTGTGTTGAAATGCTTTATTGTATGTATGTCGTGTGTGTTGAAATGCTTGATTGTGATTGTGCATGTTGTGTGTGTTGGAATGCTTATTTGTGACTATGTGTGTGTTGGTGTGAATAAATGGGGTGTTGTATTGTAATCTTTCTTGTGTGGTCTCTTGCGGGGTGTGTGAGGTCAGTCACTCCCTTCACTCCCATCTAGACCGATCCTGTCATGGCAGACCTCCAGGGCTTGGTCGTGACATTTGTGGGGGCTCGTCCGGGATGTGAAGGGATCTGACTGTGTCCCTCGTTTCGCGGAGTACCTGTTCAGTTCTGTCTGTTTTGTATACGTTTAGTCAGTTTGTCATGTTTGTTTGTGGGTGGTTGGCTGGGTGACTCTAGCGTATAGGGAGTCTTGGTGGCCTGAAGGAACATCTGGTGTGACTGGGGAGTCGAGGTGAGACCAGGGGGAATCGACCGCGACCAGACCTCCTCCTTCCGCCGGGTGCCTCACGCAGATACGGCCGTAAGACTTTCCTTTCTGTTGCCACTCAGTCTGTCATTCCTGTTTTGTAGTTAACTAGTTTTTTTACCGCGTGGTTATTGAGTACAGGTGGGTGTATCGGACGTTAGTGTCACTTTTTCCTCTCTCGGATTCCGTCTGTCAATTTTTTTTTTTTTTTTGGTCAGTGAGCCCCACCGCACTGTTGCTCGTGCTGTGGAGCGCGGTGTTGCCAGAGTGGGAGCAGCCTGGACATATTTTTTTTATTTTATTTTTGTCGGTGAGCCCCACCGCACTGTTGCTCGTGCTGTGGAGCGCGGTGTTGCCAGAGTGGGAGCAGCCTGGACATTGTACGTTGACGTTTTTTTTTAATTTGCTGTTTCTCAGTCAGTCACCAAGAGACGTGACATATCCGAGCGGTATTTGTTTCTTTCAAGTGGAATTGTCTTTCCCCTTATTTGAGAACCGTAGGATATAGTTGTCATGGTAACGTCCGGTGCTGGTGGTATGGCGACACGTGCGTCGAAGAAGAAAGGTCTTCAAAATGTAGTCCCTACTATTAGTACCAGTACTTCGACTACAGTGACTTCTACTTATTCCAGTGCTGTAGCCGATAGTCCAGCGAGTACTTTCACTACTTCTTCGCTAGGGGATCTTTCTGCTGAGACCCCGACTGGCACTTCCGCTCGGAAGCGTCAGAGTATAGCAAAGCAACTGTGGGCTTCTGTTGAGTCGCAGAAACCGAACCCTCTCTTCTCCATGCTTCCCCTCGTAAGGAGTACGCCCCGGAAGACTTTCCTCATGGGAAAGTCGAGACCTAAGGGACGGGTCAAACGGGTCATCCTCCCGTGTCGGGAGTGGCGAATCCTGCCCAGGATATCGCCTCTGTCCTGATGTTTTTGGAGCAACAGCAACGAGAGGATGCTGTCAGACAGGAAGCCCTCGTCGGGAAGAGGTAGCTCTGCGTAGTGAAGAGGCTACGCTGCGTAGGGAAGAGGCTGCCAGGCAGGAAGCCCTGCGTAAGGAAGAGGCTTCCAGGCAGGAAGCCCTGCGTAGGGAAGAGCTAGATAGGATGGAAGCTCTGCGTAGGGAGGAGGCTGCTCTGCGCAGAGAAGAAACTGCCAGACAGGAAGCTCTGCGTAGGGAAGAGATGGAACAACTTCTTTCGCGGTCTCCCGCATCTGTAAATCAGGGGGTTGATCGACAGGCAAGTGATAGAGTTAGAGGCCCAAAATTAAAGCTTCCAGAGTTCAGACTAGTGAGGACATTCATATGTTCTTAGAGCATTTTGACAAGGTTGCTAGTTCATACCAATTGTCTGAGGAACAAAAGGCCATGCACCTTTTTTCTGGATTATCAGGTGCTGCAAGGGAGTGTGTGCTTACTCTAAATGAAGGCGCGTCTTATGCAGACATGCAGTTGGCTCTGCGTAAACGTTTCCACCTTACCCCAGAGACGTACAGGAGGAAATTCAGGTCCATGAAAAAGAATAACGACGAGACCTTTGTGCAGTTTGGAGATAGGCTGCGCAAAACGCTAGGGTACTGGCGTCAGTTGGCTAAGCTGGAGCTTGAGGATCTGATTCTCATCGAACAGCTGACCAACACCGTGTCCCCAGAGTTGAGGATCCGTATAGGCGAGACAGCACCACAGGATTTTGCGGCTGCGATTCATACCGCTGAGGTGTTTGCTGAAGCCCGTAGAGCTTATGGGCATCGCCCAGATACGGACAGGAAGACCCTCACAGGATTTAGTGGCAATAAGGCGCCGACGACGGCTAGCGGGTCGAGCAAGGCAGGCAGTTCATCGGAGACCTCAGCACCCCGACTGTGTTTTCTTTGTGGTCGTCCCGGCCACATTAGGAAAGATTGCCCTAAAGCCGCCAGTCGTCATGGGGCTAGTCCTTTCCAGCGTCCTCGTGCCTCGGCTAACGTGGGGTCCATCCCAGCTTCTGGTGGTTCAGAGTGCCCAGTATTTCTTTCTGTTGTTGGTTCTTCCTTGGTCGACTCCATCAGGGATTCGGGAGCATCAACGCTCTTTGTGGATAAGGATTTGGTTTCCCCTGAGGCTCAGCGGGGGCGCAGTTATGATGTGTGCGGGTTGGAGGCTGGTTTTACCTCCACCCGTCCTTCTGTACTCATTCCCATCTCCACCCCCTACTTCTGTGGCGAAGTATGGGCCATCGCGGTGGAGCGACCTCTGTATTCCCTTCTCATAGGGAATACCATCACCTTTGCAGACGGACGCAGTCAGTCTGTGTCTACGGATCTGCCCGTACAGGCGTGTGTGGGAGTTACCACGCGCGCCAAAGCCAAGAAGCAGGAACAGGAATTGCGTCCTGTTCTTCAGCCGATCTCTGACGAGGTTCTTGCAAGAGCCGATCCTGCTACCATGGTTCGTCTTCAGGCCAGGGACTTGGATGTCCAACGCCTGCGACAACTGGTGGGTCGTCCCGCTCAGTCGGCCCGACACGCTAAGGTGAGCTTCAAGCTCCACAAGGGGATCCTCTTTAGGGTTTTCACTCAGGCAGATCGGGTAGCCAAGCAACTAGTCGTTCCCCAAAGCTTGAGAGAATCTGTTCTCCGGCAGGCCCATGATTCACCCATGGCAGGCCATATGGGCTCAAAGCGGACTCTCGAGCGAGTAAGACAAGACTTCTTCTGGCCGGGGATGAACTCTCAGGTTAGGCAGTACTGCTGCAGTTGCGATGTCCGCCAACGGACAACGCCTAAGGGTCGCTTGACGCGTGTTCCCCTAGGATCAGTGCCACTGGTTGGGGAGCCATTCAGCAAGGTTGGTGTTGACCTGGTGGGACCCATTAATCCACCATCCGATCGCGGTCACCGCTACATTTTGGTAGTGGTAGACTATGCGACTCGATACCCAGAGGCTGTCCCGCCTAGGACTATCGATGTCCCTACTGTTGCTGAGGCTCTCTGGCAGATTTGGACGCGCACTGGCGTGCCCAAGAAGAAGTACGGCCGGAAGTTTGTACTGGAGAGCGATCATCATCCTCTCCAGTGCCTGGACCGGATCCGGCCAGTCAGTCGTCGACTCATGAGTTAGGCAGTGGAACTGCAGAGTCATTTTCGCCATATTAAGGGTTCCAGCAATACGGATGCTGACTATCTCAGCCGAGCTCCGTAGTCAGCACATTGGGAAATCAGTCAGAGGGACAATTCCCCTCAGCCAGGGTTATGTCCCCTTTTTGGTCCGTGTACCAGGTGTAGTGACAGTTGACGGTTAGTGAATCATCACCTGTCTCGGATTGCTACTTTTATTGTTTGAAGGTTTGTTTGGTTGATAGATAAATGTAGTACTATGCATTTCCCTGTATAATTCTATCGTGGAATGTTTGTATTGGATTTATCGTACTCTGTCGATCACAGAGGGTTGGGTTCGGTCCCATTGTTGTGAATTTGCACATGCGTCAAGGTTCAAAGGAGCACTGTATCTCAGAGAAACAGATGCTATTAGAAGGGGGGTTTGTCACGAGTTTGTCACGAGGCCTATGACGATTGACCCATCTAGGGTGGTGGAATTATTCATTTATTTATTGTCGTTGTTGTTGTCGTGTATCCGTCCCTTAATGTGGCTTGTGGTGTGGTTGCACCTTAATGTAGCTCAGCTCAGGTTAGGTTTACTTTCTCTCTCTCTCTCTCTAATTCCACTGCCCGTGCAATTCATCCTGCAGGTTCACGGGTGGCTGGTACCTTTCGCTTGAACTGGCTGTCTCTATCGGCCTCTCACCTGTCTTTTTACCTGCCGCACGTGCAGCATTCCTCTCAGGCTTGAGGTATTCTCACTGTGACGTAGGGTGGCATGTTGGCCGCCATCGGTTAGGGAGGTTTTCTCTTCACTCGAGCGGAGAGATGTCCTTGGGAGCGCCTGCTCCGGTTCTGGTTCTCAACCACTTCGTCGAAGGTATGGTCGGTACCTTCATTCCTACAGTCGGCCTGTAGGGGAGGGACATCATCTCTTTTCCGCATCTGCTCTGCTGTCCTCTGACTGGACAAGGGCAGAGAGTCGCTTGACCCGCCACTTCTGGGTCACCCACGGGTAGCTGGTAAGCATCAGTTTCGTGGTTCGTTTGTTTTGTTTTGTTTTTGTTGTTAGCCGGCTAATTCTCTTTTGCGCAATTTCTTTTTTGTTTTAAAAATTATAAAAGAAATATTGTTTGAGACCACTTTTCTCTGGTTAATTCAATCTTTAACCTGGCCAGTCAAAATTATATCCAAAAGTCTTTCTCCTTTTTATGCATCTGGTGATGCGGTAGTCGGTGGGGATGGGGGAGAACCTGGTGATTCAGGGTTGGTACTTGCTTGGTCTCGCTCATCCGCCCCTGTCACAATCACCGGTCTCTTATTCTTCGGCCACCGTCTGTTTGTGTGTGCAAGGGGAACGAGTTTTATGTTTGCGAGCGTGCGTACGCATGATTAGTCGTTTGGATGCGTGGTTGGAGAATTGTGTCATTTTGAAATGTTGCTATAAAATGTGGGGATAATTGTGCCATTGAATTATTTGCAAATGTGGTGGCAGTTATAAAGCAATGGTTGCTGTATTAGTTCAGTTCCTAAGAAAGGAAAATGTTGAACGTGAGTGAGGGAAGGATGAAGATATAATTTGCTATTCGTGTGTTTAGCCTGTGAATGTAATCTCTTACCTGCTTCGTGTGAGGAGACCTTTAGCGAACATTCCTCAGTTGGTTTGTTTACTGTGTTATGCTCAGGTCTGTGTTGAGCTGGTGCTATTAATTATTCAGCAAACCTCCCCTCGCCCATCATGCGAGGGGCTGTTAGGATTTAACAGCATATGCCAGACCGTACTGACTGCGGGGTTGCAGTACCCTTCCTTCTTTCCTTCCAGTTCCTTCCGTTTCCTCTCCTCCCGGGGGATTCACCCGAAGCTTGCGCTGTTGGGGCCGCGCACTGGTTGAGGAGCACGTGGACTTTGCTGGAGGATCCTGACCCCTGTCCGGGACCTTCAGCAACAACGCCTCGTCCCACGGGACGCGTTCTCCGCGGTCCTCGGACTTCCTACGGCCCATGTCGCCAGTGTGGTTCGCTCTGTGTCGTGCAATTTGGGTGTGTGTGTGTGTCAATGGTGTCGGCATTGAAAGACACTTCGTTCAAGAACCGACCCGGTTTGGGGCACCTGATGCGACTCGGTGCTCACAGTGGACTTTGGAGAGGCAGGGGTGTGGGGGAACCACATGAAGCACGGAAAGGAATGTGTGCTGGAAAGGCTTATTTATGATTATGGTTATGTTGTGTGCGTTGAAATGCTTGTTTGTGACTATGGGTATGTCGTGTGTGTTGAAATGCTTAATTGTATGTATGTCGTGTGTGTTGAAATGCTTAATTGTATGTATGTCGTGTGTGTTGAAATGCTTGATTGTGATTGTGCATGTTGTGTGTGTTGGAATGCTTATTTGTGACTATGTGTGTGTTGGTGTGAATAAATGGGGTGTTGTATTGTAATCTTTCTTGTGTGGTCTCTTGCGGGGCGTGTGAGGTCAGTCACTCCCTTCACTCCCATCTAGACCGATCCTGTCAGAGCAGACCTCCAGGGGTCGGTCGTGACAACGGGCAATCACTTATCTTCAATCTCTTCAGCGCAAGATAGGCGT
>CM031597.1:136049096-136068759 GCA_018398815.1 Conus ventricosus | reverse complement strand
GGTATTCAAACCGTATGCATGATTTGAAGAGACACGTTTGATCTGTATAAGCTTAGTAGACGTGCCTTTCTTTCTTCCTTTCTTCTACACAAGGATAAAGGGGCCAGGGGGAAAGAAACCCTCCTCCCCCCGTGTGTGTGTGTGTGGTGTTGTGTGTGTGTTGTGTGTGTGTGTGTGTGTGTGTTTCGTGCGTGCGTGCGTGCGTGCGTGCGTGCATGTGTGTGGTGTGTGTGTGTGTGTGTGTGTGTGGGGTTTTGGTGGTGGTGTGTGTGCATGTGTGTGTGGGTGTGTGTGTGTGTGTGTGTGTGTGTGTGTGTTGTTGTTGTTGTTGTTGTTGTTGTTCTTCGTTTAACGTCTTCCCCCTTAAAGTGATTTCAGACGGATTGTGTAATAGTGTGTGTGTGTGTGTGTGTGTGTGTGTGTGTGTGTGTTGTGTGTGTGTGCGTGCGTGCGTGCGTGCGTGCGTGCGTGCGTGCGTGCGTGCGTGGTGTGTGTGTTGTGTAGCGCACATTCGCGCGCTCTTGTGTATTTAGATGCATTTAGTGTGCGTGCGCGGGTTGTGTGTGTGTGTGTGTGTGTGTGTGTGTGTGTGTGTGGTGTGTGTTGTGGGTGTGTGTGTGTGTGTGTGTGTGTGTGTGTGTGTGTGTGTGTGTGTGTGTGTGTAAGTAAGTAAGTATTAGTAAGTAAGAAAAAAAGGCCCCCCAGTTGGTTGGCTATTTTTTCCCCAATGAAAGGGGAAATGTTGATTTTTTTTTAAACCTTGGTTAAAATTTGAAAATTTAAAAAATTAAAACGGTGCGGTTACACAATCTGTCATCTTTTTTTTTGTTTCCCTTTTGTCTACTTCTTCTCTTCCCTTACTTTTTCTTTTCTTCTTCGTCGTCGTCGGGGCGTCGTGGGTTCCGCCCGCCCCCTCTTTTTCTTCTTCTTCTTCTTCTTTTCTTTTTTTTTCTTCTTTTAAGCTTTTTTCCCAAATGCTTTTAACCCTTTAAGCTTTGGCTTTGAAATAAGCATTAAATTCCAGGAGATAATGAAAATTTATCAAAAAACCCCCGGGGCCATGAAGAGAGAGGGGAGAAGAGAGAGAGAGGGGAAGAGAGAGAAGAGAGAAGAAAGAGATGAAAAAAGATGAGGAAAAAGGGAAAGTAAAGATCCATCAAACAAATTTCAACCTAAACTGAGATTGCATGACAGGGTTTTACTCTACCCCTTATTTTTTCACAATATATCCCCAGCGAAAACCCGGGGGCCCCGAGAGAACACAGACAACCGCAGTGTTGGTGGGGAAAATTTGAGCAGCACCCCCCAAAACGCTTTCCTTTAAAAAGTGGATGAAACTTGACTGTGGGGCCCAAGTTTTTCCCAACTATTTTCGCTGAATGAGAGAAGGAGAAGAGAGGAAAAGAGAAGAGAGAGAGAAGAGAGAGAGGTGACTAGTTTTATGAAATTCCCCCCTTTAAAAAGAAATAAAGACATGAAATCTCCAATCAATAAACAAATTTGGAGGTAAAGGGCCATTTTCCGCCTTTCAATCCCCCTCCCCCCCCCTTGAAAACCTAAATGGGCCCGAAAAAAAACGCCCAAAAATATCCCTTCCACAGCAGCAGGGAGGGGAAAGGGGAAAAAAAAGGGGTAGGGTAAGGGGAGCGGTAAAGAAGAGAAAGGGGCAGGGGGGGGCAGAAGGGGGGGGTGGGGGGGGTAGCGTGGCAAATTTTGCCCCTTAGGCCCACGGGCACATTCCAGACTAATTAGACAGCCAAATTAATTTCCTTTTTTGGGGCGGGCCTCCATTGAGTTCACCCGACAGGGCGCCCCAAGCCCGGACACCAAGCACAATATTGACGATTTGCAGCACGGGTTTAGGCCCGGCCCAGACCAAAGCGCCCCAAACCGGGCCTTGAACGGGAAGCCGACAGCTACTAAAAACAAAGCACAGGAAAGAAAACTGAGGAGGAAAAAAAAGGGCAAAAGAGGGGGGACGAGGGAAAGGGGGAAATTGGGGATTTGGCGGGGGTGAAAAAGCCCTCTTCCTCCCCCCCCCCCCCCCCCCCCCTCCCCCCCCCCCCTTTTCTTCTCTCCATCTTGCCCCTTTTTTTTAAGGGCCCCCAGGTTTTTTTTTGGAGGCAAGAACAAAAAAACCCCCCACGAGAGTCGCATTTATAAAAGGAATTTTCCCTTGAGAGCTTGGGTTCTTTTTCCCAACTTTTTTGTGGGGTCATTTCGTGCCCCTTGGGTTCTCCTCGTGAGAGCCCTTTTGGGCGCCCCACGACCCCTCCTTTCCCCTCCCCCCCTTTTTCCCTCCCCAAATTCCCCTCCACCCCTTTCCCCCTTGCCCATATCCTTGCCTCTTTTCCAGACATGAAAACCCAAACCCCCCCCCCACCCCCTCCACCCCCCAACCTTCTTTTGTTTTCTAGACGCACTGCATAAAAAACTTCTTTTTTTTTTTTAAAAATAAAAAATAAAAAAGCCGGCAAAAGGGAAAGATAATCTGCAAAACCTTTTCCAAAAAAAAAATTTGTTGAATGCATCCAAAAAGGGTTTTTGGTGGGTTCGTTTTTTGGGAAAGTGCTTTTTTTTTCATTTCATACTCTTTTTTTTTTCTGCGGGGTTTGAAGAGATAGCCCCCCCCTCCCCCCCCCCCCCCCCCCCCCCCCCCCCACGCCCCCCATTTTCACTTTTTGGTAAAAAATGATGTGGGGATCGTTCAAATTTTCCGAGCAAAAATTTCCCCACGGATGAGTGGGCCCCTTGACCGAAACAACACACACACAAAACACACAAAACCCCACACACACACAACAAACCCGCGCACGAACGCACGCACAACTGAGAGAAAAAGAGAGGAGAGAGAGAGAGAGGGGAGAGAAGAGAGAGAAGGGAGAAAAAACACTTGAACCGGATTCCCAAATCAGCTAAACGGGTCGAGGAGTCCTAAAAAAGGGAGGGCACTCTCCCACTTCCACTCCCATAAACTAGCGGCGGGCAGGCCAAATTGTTTTTAAAAATATTGAGGGGACCACCCAAAAACATGGGGGTTTTTCCAAACATTTTTGATCTGCTTTTTTTCGGACAAAATAGCTTCCTGTCAGCCCGCCTGCCTCGGGACCTTTTCCCATGGAACGGGCGGGGAGTTTGGGATAGGGAAAGCGAAAGTATTTGATTACAGGTAAAATAACAGGAAAGGGGAGACAGCCCCGGGGCAACGACGGCGAAAAGGAATTTGTTAGGTAACACGGGGGAAAAATTACGTAAACTCGTAATGAACAATAAAAATTTTAAAAAAAAAAAAAATTTTTGGAAAAAGTAAATTGACGGAACAAAAAGTAGTTTGTTTGACAGGTGAATAAAAACAAAAGGTGACAGACGGGGGCGACGACGGCAAAAAAGGGAATTTGGGTTAGGTAACACGGGGCGAATTAATTAAAATGCGGAATGTGTTCAAATAAAACAAACAAAAAAAAGGCAAAACTAAAAACAAAAAATGTTGCAGAAATTTAACAAACAAAACGGGCGCCCCAAAAAAACCGGGATAATTTACAAAAATTTTTTTCAGTGCTTGATTTTTCAGTTTTGGTTGTCTGGGTTCGTCATGTCTTTAGATGGTTTCCCTTTCATCTCCCTCGAAAAAGGGTGGCATTACGTCGCGGGCCTCCATCCTCCGAAGAGTTTCCGGGGCCCACGGGTACAGGGCGGCCATTTTTTCCCTCTCGAAGCGCTTGGTGGAGCGGGCAGGACGCGCAGATGTTCTGTTGTCGGCTGCCTGTTCCGGGGGCCCTGCTCGTGTTGCCGATGGGGAGTTTTTTTTCCCCGGGGTCAAAAGTTTTTCGCCAGCACTTTTTCCCCTCCGCCTCCGATCCCTGGTCCTTCACCGGGAGGGGGTTTGACCACCAATCGCATGGGGTAGCCCCTTTTGAGGCACGGGGCCCGGGCACTTACTACCCGGCGGGATTTCCCCCCTAGTAAGAAACCATACGAAAATCTATGGGTTGCCCAAAACCCTGACGTGGGATGGGGTTGTACGGGCCTTTAACGTCCCAAGGGGGCCCCAGTACATCCGTTTTTCGGGGGGTTTTTTTTACTTCCTTTTTTTCCCCCCTTCGTGGGGCGACTTGCCAACCAAGGCAAATTTTAGCTTTCCCCCCCCCCTGGTTTTTTTTTCTCCGAGGTTTTCCTTCCCCGGGGCTAGGGGTTTTTTTTTTCACCTCTTACCCGCAAGATAAAAACCCATAGGAACATGGGAATTTGGAAGGTTTAACAGTGCCACCGTTACCCCCCCCCCCGGGCCTGGTCCCGAAAAAACCCATTTTGGTCCCGGGAACTGCTTATTGGGCCCAGCAAGCCTGACTTAAATCGCAGCAAAACCCTCATAAGAGCACTAAAAATTCCGCTTCAAACCTCACTTTCGCCCCCCAAACATTTTTCGGGCGAAAGGGGCCCTAGAATTTGGCTTTTTTAAAATTTCCCTCTAAAAAGTAAAGATTTTTAAAAAATAAACCCAAAAAAAACGACCCAATAAACAAACATACGGTGTAGGAAAAACCGTTTTTTAATACAAATTTTTACTAAACTTTTTTAGAGAGAAAACCCGTGGGGGGGAAAGCAGAAAGGGGGCTTAAACACACCCCAAAGTTTAACCGTAGGGGAAAATAGCAGCCCGTGAACAAAACCCCCAAACCAAACGGTGGAGCTTTTAAACCGATTACTTACACTTGCCCAGACATGCCGATACGGGTCTAGACGACTCTAACATGACGTCACGTGATGGGCCGATGTTACCCCCGGGCCAATCAGCGGGGGGCTTAAAATTTAAGGGTGCGGGGTTTTAACGGCGCCCCACATGACCAGGTTAACCAACAAAAAAACTGATTTCGTCATTCCCCCCCACAAAACGGGCCGAACTAAAAGGGCCCTTTTTTACGGGTGTTTTTTTAATGTGTTTGGGGTTTTTGTTTTTTTAACAATTTCTAACGGGTTTCCCGAAAACAGGCTTGCCCCTTTTAAAATTTCCCAAAGAAAAACTTTAACTGCATTTTAGGGGAATTTGTGGCGGGCAGTACCATGTCCCCGGCGGCCCCGGGTTTGGCTCATGCAAATTGGCCTGTAAAAACTAACTGAAAACCACCAAAAGGGGGGGCCTACAGCGACCCCTGAATATGTTAACCCCCCAACTTGGGGGGAAAACCCACAAAAAAACCATTCCTGAAAAACAAAAAAAAACCAGTTTCGCCATTTTTTTTTCCGGGACTGCCGCCAAAAAGGGTTTTTTTTTTTGACTGTTTCCGGGGTTGTGACTACTTTTTTGGTTGTTTTTTCCCAGTTGGGAAAGCATTTTTGGCTTAAAATTTTGCTGTTTTAATTCAAATGTCTCAAGATACATTTTTTCAGAAGAAGAGGGGGTTTTAACTGGGTTGGGCCCTTTTTCCCAAAAGGGAATAAGCACGGGAAAATTTAAGAGGTTAAAAACGCTGCACAACAAGCTCTTTTTGGGATTATTCAAATTAAAAGAAACGCCACTTTTTATCCCAATCATGAGAAAAGGAACCAACTCAAAAACCAATACCTCAGTCATCTACTGCTTTTTACATTGCCGCCTCCATTCTTAAAATTTGGGACTGAGGAAGAAAACCCTTGCGTTGCATGAATATTTTTTTTTAAATTTGGGAAAAAAAAAAAGATGTTTTTACCCAAGCTCAACTCCCGGGGGCCGCAGAAACTGAAAAAAAAAACCCAAAAGAAAACTTGAAGCTTTATTAAAAGAAAGGGAAGGGTACAATCAAAAAGAGCAGGAAAAAAATTTTCAACTCCAGCAAACCTTATGAAAATTTTTTCTGCAAAACAAAGTTTGACAGGGGGAAAAAAAAAACAAAAAAGGTAATTTGCAAAATAGCCTTTTTAAAAAACAACGTCGAAAGTAAAAGAGAAATCTTTAACAACTGAAAAGGGGGGTCGGAACTTTCAAAGGGGCAAAAAGGCACAAACAAACATGACTACATTAAAAATTTGGGTTTTTTTTTGAATTTGTGTAAAGATTCATGAGACTTGGCAAAAACAGGGAAATACACCCAAAAATGGGGGGGACGGTTGAAGGAAAAAACGGGAAATTCTGATGACCACGCTAGAAAACGCGTGCACGCAATGCATTTTTTGAATTAAACAGTTTTTTTTGGTTGGACTTCCTTTAAACTTTACCTTAGTAAAACAAAACCCTTTAAAAAGCAAGCTGCAGGTTCCAGAATATGCCCCCCACGGGAAACAGATTCCACGGGGGCCAACCGACTTGGAGCAGAAACATCACCGAAAGACCCAACCTTTGCCAAAAAACCACCCACAAGGGGAAATGACATGATTCTAAAAAAAACCCGGTTTAATGCATAGGCCGGGCTCTGCGTCGCAAACCCCCCCACAAGGGGAAATGCCCATTTTTTCTAAAAAAAAAGGGTTTTGGGCATAGCCGGGCTCTGCTTTCGCAAACCCCCCCAGAAAAGGGGAAAAAGACATGATTCTAAAAAAAAACGGTTATGCATAGCCGGGCTCTGCTTAAAACTTTTAAAAGCCCTTTTCAACCCCCCTGTTTCAAATTTTTTTTGGTTTGCCTCGGGGGGCCCCACAGAGTTTTACTTTTTTTTCAACTTCTTGTTTATTAAATCAAGCTTTTAAATTAAATGCATTTGGGGGGGCCGTTTTTGGAATAATTTTAAATCGACATAAGCCCGACAGCCGTCAAAAATTTAAAGGCGCTCAAGCCCAACCAAAAAACCCCCTTTCCCATTTTCCCATGAAAGGCCCTACCTATTTTTTAAAAATTTTTGGTGGGGTGGGGGTTTTGGGGTGCGTGCTGCGTCATTGTGCTTGTATATATGCTGTTATTGCTGTTTTTTTTTTTTTGTTGTTTTAAAACTGAAAAAACCTAAAATTATTTTCCCTGAACTCCGTTTTTTTATAAATAATTAAAGGTGCCGCACCCCAAAAAACACGCATGCACACCCCCTGCCCCCCCCCCACCCCCCCCCAAACCCCCCCCCCCCACCCCACGCATGCACACACTCAAGTCACTTTTAAGCCTTAACTAAAATTTACCCCAAAAAAGTCATTTTTAAAGTTCTTAACTCAATTTCTCCCAAATCACCTCAATTTACTTTTAAGTAAATAATTAAGTTTTTTAATTAAAATCGCCCAAGTTCTTAATAAATTCCCTTTATTAAAATCACCTCCCAAATTTTTTTAACTTAAAATCCCCCTCAATTCCAAAAAAAGTCATCCTTTTTAAATACAGCCAAGGGGCTTATTCAAGTTAACTTTTTAATTATTTATTAAGTTTCCCTTAAAAAATTAAATTTCCCTCTGAAATTTGGGTCCAAATGATCTTTTTTGTTGGGGGGTTTTTAGCATGTTTTTTTGTGTTCATCTTCTAATTTAAACGGCAAAGATTGTTCGGGGGTGCTTCCCGGGGTTTTTCTGTCCTTTTTTTTATATATTTTTAAAAACCGAAAAACCGCCCCCCAACAGCATTTAAAGGGGGCTAAAAATGGGCAACAGTTTTAATTTTTTAAAAATTTCCCTGGGAAAACTTGGGGAAGGGAGGGCCTTTTAATCAACTTGTTCTGACGTTTTTTTAAAAACCGGGATGGGAAAAAACTGCGCTTTTTTATTCGTGATTGTAACGTAATTTTGTCGTTTTTTCCAAACCCCGCTAATTTTTTTCCTGCTGCAAAACCCCTCCCAGGTTTTTTAAATGACCACTTTTACCTGGTTTTAATGTTTTTTTGATTCTGGCCCGATTTTCGGGCTGTTTATTTTGAAGGGGAAAAAAAATCCCATATGATTAAAAGTAAAATTTTTTTCCCCGATTAGCGGGGACAATAAAGTTTTCCCAAAACTGAAAAACAAACACACCCTAGAGACCTAATGACTTTGTTAAAAAATGGATCCTGCGTTAAATCATACATAAAAATCTTGTTTAAATCAAAGGGACAAAACTACGACTATTTAGTGTAAAAAACTAAGAACCGTTTTCCCGACAAATTTTTAAACCCTTCTTGAACCTATTTTTCGCTTCATACCGTTAAAGATACTTTAAAAAAGCTTGTGGCCCACACCGTTGAATCTGTTCTAAGCGAATTCATTGCCGAGGAAAATTTTTTTTTTTTTTTCCCATGCCCGCCAAAAAATACAACCTTTTCCTTTTGGGGGATAACAGGGTTGGTCCCTCAACCTCCTTTTTTGTAAAATCCAAGACGGGTTAGGTCGCTCGAACTTTTAAACAAAACGTCGCGGTTTAAAGTTTTTTTTGTAAATTAATTATTATTTTGTTTTTAAAAATGACGCCGGAAAAAATGTTGGGAAAACTTGTTTTTTCCATTCTGCTGTTAAATTGGGGGCCTAAATGTAGGGTTTCACAATGCTTGGGGAAAAAACTTGTTAAAAATTAAAAACCGGGGAGATCTTTGGGAAACAAACTTTGAAGGGTTTGGGGAAAGCAAAATTTTATCAATTTCAGCTTTTAACGCTACAAAGAAATTTTTTTTGTTAACAAGAAAAAATTCCAGACAATATCAATAGGGAAAATAAAAAATAAAAATTTTAAAAAATGGCTTTCAATTTGAAAAGAAAGAAAGGCGGGCGGGTTAATGCGCTTGCTTTTTTGCGGAAGTTTTTAAAGCGTTTAGTAAACTAAAGGGTTACCCGGGGTTTGAAGAAAAAAACATAACAAAACTATGGGGCAACTAGCCGCAGCAAAAAACGCCCCATTAAAAGCAAGAAAATTTAGCAGTTAAAATTTTATTAACGACAAACGAAAAAAAAGGGGGCCCCGGGGGCTTCACATTTAAAAACGTTTATCAAACAAAAAAGAATATTATCTTTTTAAAAAGGGAAACCCAAAACGAGACATTGCCCCCAAACCCAAAAAACAGTTTACTTTTTTCAACCCTCCAAAAAACAAAAGATGCAAAAATCGTTTTTTGACTTTGGCCTGAAACCCTCGTTTTTATTTTTTGCCATAATAAGGCTGAAAAAAATGAACAAAATCTATTTTTTCGCCAAAAGGATATTGGAAGAGAAACCAAAGGCAAAAAAAAGCTAA
Source organism: Conus ventricosus (assembly GCA_018398815.1). Taxonomy (NCBI): domain Eukaryota; kingdom Metazoa; phylum Mollusca; class Gastropoda; order Neogastropoda; family Conidae; genus Conus; species Conus ventricosus. The sequence goes on along the minus strand of CM031597.1, from coordinate 136,059,674 downwards.
GCCAACAAACCCGGGGGGGCAGGAACAAACAGCAAAGAATGGTTTTTCAAACAAGCGATTTTGGGAAATTTAAATTTCCTGCGCCTAAACAATACAGAGACCACACTTTTTGAACACCAAAACCCCAAACGACACCCCTCAAAGGGTCTTCAATATTAACCCCCCGATACAAATTTGACGAAAAAGATTTAAATAACGCTTCACAGTCATTTTACGTTTTCTTCAAGATATAAAGATGCGGAACCCTTTAAAACAAAAGAGTGCTTCTGCGTTGCTGTTGCCATACAACCCGGGGTTTTACCCCAAAGAAGGGCCCCTAACCCTTTCCTCGGGGATTATTCAAGTCGAAGAAGGAAAGAATTTAAAAGGGCCCGGGGAATCAATTATTGTTAAAAAAAAAGAGTTTTCCCAAAAAAAGAGGCATTCCAGAGTTTACCGATCACAGGCTTTGGGGTTTAAAACTTTAACAAACAATATCTGAAAGACTTTTTTTTCCCACCAAATATCACAGAGAGCTGGGTTACCCAAATTTTTCGCAACACAGAATGGGTTTTGAAACTGCACTCATTTTTAAAGTGCAAATTTAAAAATGAAGAATTTTTAAAAAACAAAAACCGGGACCGGCAAAACAAAAGAAAAACAAAAATGTTTTTTGAAGGAGAGCCCCTTTTTATCCGGCAAACAATTTCCATTTGGGGTTTTAAAAATAAGGTACCTTTAATTTTCCGGGGGGAAACCAAAAGGGACACTTTGCAAACCCGGGGAACCACCGGTTTGGAGTGTTGATCCAAATGAAAAAAAAAAGAATTGGGAAAAAAAGAATTTCCCCCCGTGATTAAATTTTCAGAAACTGACACAACAAAACAACCCCGCCCTCAAAGATTTTTTTGTGAAAGGGAAAAACTGCAGATAAACCCGCCCGACCCCAGTTCCAATTTTTACATTATTTTACAGAAATATATTTTAGTATAAAAATGGGGAAATGAAACAAGAATGAAAAATGAAGAGAACTTGGGGAAATTTATACGGGAAAATATAAGAAACAAAAAAATATTTTTAATGAAACCCTTTTGTGGATTTTTCGGCACATGGCCCAAAACAAACCAGATCACCTGCAACCCAAAAAACCCAAAAATTTTTTTCCCTCAGAATTTTGGGAAAAAAAATATCAGAAAAAATAAAAAAAAATTCGGCACGCCAAGCAAAAATTTAAAAATAATTTTTTTGGGGGTTGGGAAAATGATAAGAAAAGCATATAACAAAACTTGGGGGAAAAAAAAGAAAAGGTTAAAATTTTAAAACCCTTCCAGTGCCCCAAAGCAAAATGAAAACTCTGGATTAAAAATACTCTTTTGTGGTTTTTTTTTAACTAATGACTTTTTTTGTTAAAAACAGTTTTTTTGATCCATTTAAATTTGATCGTAGTTTTTCGTTGTCATGATAAAAAGGAAGTTTTTTGGAAAAATCTTCCCTTTTTTAGTTGTCAAGCCATATGTTTGACTGCACAACACGGGGGGGGGGGGAGAAAAATTCCCTTTTTTTTTTTTTTATGGTTTTCCCGGGTTGAAAAACTGCATTTTCGGGCCCAAAACCCAAAAAACTCCTTAATCCCCCCCCCCCCCCCCCCCCCCCCCCCCCCAGAAATTTAACCTTTATCTTTCCTAAAACCCCTTCTTATTAAAAATGAATGTAAAGGGGAATCCCTTTTGGGGAATCAATGTATCATACCATCCCGCATGCCCTTTAGCTTCTTCTAATTCCATGTCTTTATAGATTTTCTCAGTAGGGAAACTATAACAAAACAAACTGAAAACCCGTGTAAAAACTCTGGACCCCCTGGGTTTCGAGGGGTTAAAATAGTCATAAAGAAATTCTAACTAACTTTTAAAACTTTTATAATTTTTAAAACAGTAAAACCCCAAAAAAAACCGGTTTTGGGCCAATTTGGGCTTTCCCTTTTTTTTCAACTTTTTGCCAAAAAGCGGTCAAGAAACCCCTTTTAAAGCCTGATAAATTTGGGTTTTTAAATCAGCTTTAAAAGCTTGTTCCCCTTTTAGTACCAACTACCTTTTTGCGCTTGTGCGGATTTTCCATAGTCTTTCGAAACAGCTGTTTTCAAACCGCTTTTAAAAAGTCTTTTCTTAAGCAATTTTTGGGGGATTTTTGTTCTAAGATAGTGGGCTTTTATGAAAGATGGTTTCATGAACTGTTCTTTTAACAAAACAATTAAAAACGATGAACAGCGTTACTTCAAACCATGTCTTAAATAAAATTGTAGAAATCTGTAAACAGACCAAAAAATTTTTTTTTTCCTCGAAATTAAAGGGACAAGAAAAGGGGGGCTCTTTTTTTTTGCCCTCTTTAGACTTTTTGCGCTAAAGGGGAACATTTTGCAGGTCCCGGAGTTTCCGAGGAAATTCAAAGCAACTTCTAAAAGTAAACCATGCTGTTAAACTTGGGTCCCAAAATGTTTTTTAACCAATTTTTAAAGCCTTTGGGAAAATTTTTTGGGTTGTTTCTGTGTACATTTTTTAAAATGCGGAAAAGGGAAAAGGGTTGCCCATAGCCCCAAACCCTACAGATTGTTTTTAAACTAAATACAAGAGGGTAGTTAGAAACCCTTTTACTTTTGGGTATAATCAACAAAGGGAATTTTTTTTTTGCTTTACAGTAATGATGCGGGCGGGCCCTACAAAATTCCCCCCCCAAACCAAACCGTTTTTTAATCATCTGAATCATTTGGGAAAAACCCGACAATAAATTAAAAAAAATTTCTCCAGTAAAATTTTAAAAAAGCGTCCCAGCTCAACCCGGGCGCAGGGAAAATTTTTTTGCCCCGGGAAACCAGGGTAAAAATTTTTTTTTCATTCAGGGCTTTTTTAAAATTTTTAAAGACGTCCCCAACCAAAAAAAAACCCCCTCCCCGCCAAAAAAAATAAGCATCAAGATAGTCTCCCTTTGTTTTTAAAAATCTAACTTCTGCCACGCTTCTTGACAAGCTTTAATCAAATCACGATTTTCCTTTCCCCTAAAACCCAGAAAAGAAAAGCGCCTTTAGGGGGAAGTGTAACTTCGTCAAACCTTTTCCCAAAATGTTTTAAAGTACTCCCAAAGGGTAAACGCCCTTTCTAACAAAAAGTTGGGGCAAAATTTTTCTTCCGTTAAATTTGGGCAAAGGGCTTAAGGCCAAAACAAATGACTCCCCAATGATCCCATCATGTGTTGCATAGAGTCATAAAAAGACAATTTTTTATTTAAAATGACCACCTGTCCTTTTCTGATGACCCGTGCAATGCCCTCCCCAAAACCCCCCAAGGGGTTGGTTACTGCTTTCAATATAAGGGTGAGGGTCTTTAACCCCGCAAATTTTTGAAAGAAATTTGGGGGGCTTTCCCTGCTTGGGGGGGAAACTTTTTGTTGAAGATTGGGGGTTGTTAAAGGGCTGCTCCTCTTAACTTTTCCCCAAAGTGGGTCATGGGCTCTTACGTTTGGGTTCTCGCGTCGATGAGAGGCCTAAACCGCAAATTTCCCAAAAATGTGTGGCTGAAATCATACTGTTTTTGGTCTTCAGACGACATTATGATTTCAGAAAAAATTCAGAAATTTTTGAACAAAAGTTTTCGCAAAATTTCCTGCAAGCGTTCCCAAGAAGTATTCTGCACATTAGGGCCCCCCATAAAAATTCTGGGTTTGAATGAAAACCCCCTCCGACCCTAACAATAAAGAAACAAAGAACAGGGTCTGATGATTACTCACTAAGGCCCGTTTCGGAAATTTCTGTGGGGTTTTGGCCCCCTTTAAAAGGGGAAAAAAAAAAAACTCGAAGTCTCGTAAACTACGTATGGAGAATTTTTTCAGCCGTTCCCGTTTTTTTTAAAAAAAAAAATTAGATCCGGGGGGGGGCTTTAAATTAAATTTTTGTATTAAAAGTCAACTGGCCGTACAATGTTTCTTAAGTTCGCTTGCGGCTTGAGCAGATGGAATTCTTGTTAAACATTTTCTACAGAATTCTTGTTTATGGTAATGCTTTGAAGTATGCCGCAATAATCTACTCATTGTTCGTATCAATGTGTAATGCGGTAGCCCCGCGGTGAAAGCATCAGTAGTAAGTCAACATGATTTTTGTCTGGTTCGCCTATTGTTGGACTGTTCTTGGACACTTTAATAGGCTGTAGATGTGTTTCCTCATCCCATGTGTAGACATTAACAGTTATTGGTTTGTTTTGTTCTTCAAACTGATCAATGTGATCCACGCTAACAGGAAAGGATATTCCACTAAAGTTAAGATCATTGATGAAAGGGCGATAGTTAGACGCTCTCTCTGCGTTTTTACGGGCGTAATGCAGCCTTGCAAAACACACCACATAAAACATTTGTTGTCTGAATTCTTTATGTTTAGAACTGCTCTTTTTGCGACTAATGCTGGAGGTAGTGGAATGTAAGACTTGCCGACAATCGGCTCATACTTAGCCTGTTTTAATCTGATCTCTATGACTTCGCTCTCTGACCAACCAGAGCCTCTCATTTTGGCTTCTTCAGCGGCCACATCAAACTGTGTAAGCAGTTGGTCTGCCCAACCAGGCGTTAAGTCATTATGAGAAAGAATAACCTGTTGTTTAGTTGAGACCCAGACTTTTAGATTTTCTTCATTTATTGTTATATAGTCGATTAAAACAGCTAACTGTACTTTAACTGGCGGGTCTATTGTTTGTTTACCTGGAACTTGAGAAATAGCATGCACAACACTTGCCTGTACGTTTGTTGGATCAATGACTTCTAGATCAATATCATTCAAAGCTTTTGACAAACGCTCTCCCTTAAGCATTCCTTCAAACAATTCATCTGGTCCTTCATATATCTTATCCATGTTGAGTTTCTTTTCTAACTCAAAATATTTATTTAAATTAAAAAAAAATTCTTAATCAGAATCAATATCAACGGTCTTTTTGTGCTTGGACTCATAAACTAAAGTATAAACGCCCTTTGTTGTTGTTAATGTGAGCTGTTTAGAGCAGAGTTTAATGTCTCCTTTACTTTTTTTAAACATTCCTTTTTTATCTGCTCGGTGTCTGGCTGTTGAGAAAAACTTCCCCTCGCCTTTTTTTGAAGATCAAACTTTTGTCTTTTATAGTCATCAAAATCGGCCTGTAAACGACTAAATTCTTCATCCGTGATGTTTGAGTCAACTAGCGCTTTATTTATTGTCAGTTTGAACGAACTAAGTTTAGCTGTTATTAGTTGAACCATAGCTGTGTGCTTTTGGAGTTTAGTTTTTATTTTTTGCTAGCAGCACTTACAGCTAATGAACACAAGCCAAGAGCTAAAGACAAACCACCTAGAGGTAAAGCTGCGGGTGCACCAAAATCTGTTGCTAAGAGACCAACACTCGTTCCTGCTAATAGGCCGCTCAAAGTTGATGCTCCAGTATTAACATGTGTAACAGCATTACAGGCAGCAGAATACCTTCGTTTGGTTTTGCTGTATTTTGAAAGGTCCTGCTCTAGTTTTTGTTGCATTTGTGTAATGTTTGTTAATCTGAAGGCTTTTATGTCGGGGGTTCTACTATCCCTTTCTTTTAACAACTCTGGCGCTGTAGGTACTTTTGGATAATTCTTAACAGACATGCTTTTTAAAATAAAAATAATTTAGCCTTCTATAAAAATCGAATCTGTTATCTTGAATATTCACTGCAAATCATATAGTAAAAACAAATGTACATTAAGCAGTTTATCGTCATCTTCTTCTTTGTCAATTTGAATGTTTATTACGTTTCTAACAGCTCTCCCACTTCCATGCAACTGATTATCCTCTGTTGACCTTAGGTCAATCCATAAACCGTATTTTGTTGTTAAATAATCATCAAGTCTAACATCATGAAGATGGAGGTCTTTAGACACAAGGTCTGCTGTTGGATTTCTATGCCTCCCGCCTCCGAACAATTTTCTTATTTCATCAAAATGCTGATAAGGTCTAAGTCCGCTAGCGTAAATTTGGTTAGGACTACCCTCAATTGTACATTGCACTTTCGTTATTTTAGGATTAAGAAACTTTCCGGTTTGTCTATCAAATGGTTCTTCATCTTCGCACAGCAATAAAATGCCTTTAATTGATTTTGCTGAGACACTAAAACTAAAATTCCATATAGTGTCTGCCCTGCTTTTAGGATGTGTAGAATGGTGATCCACTCTTTCGTAATATATTGCTCTTTGTTCCTTATATTGATGCTCAATCAGCCTTGCTAAATTAGAGTTGCTAACAATGTCAAACTCTACGCGATGTCAGAAATATTGTACTTTGCTGCGGTGTCTACTTCAGATTTAATAACCCATTTGTATTCATTAAAAGTTAGTTCATATGATAATCTGTCTTTTAATGCCCCTTGAAAGTATGGCGCATGCGCACTTAACAACTCAAAATCCAAGGGGATGGAAAAGCGATTACAGCTGCATACTTTTTGCCGTCTTTAGCATCTGCAGCGCCTATTCTGTGTTTTAGTGCTTCATTATTTTCGATTCCTTGAAACGCAAGATCATTCCTTTCATTCTCGGCTAGCCATAGATCGCAATGGGTTAAAATATGTCTGCATTATTTAAAGAAAATATTTCTTTCCCTCAAGTTTTATAGAAATTTTCTTAACGATTGCCCGTCCCAGATTCTGTACAACTGTCCTGTTGGGGTCTGTTGAATCGAGTTTTTTTTTGAAAGTAAGTCGCGCAGAGCCTGGCCCAATCACTTCATTTGCTCCTAGGTCTGGAAATTCTGACAGTAAGAATTTGATCTGCATCAATAGTAGATGGATTATTTGGAACAATAATATTCTGTTTATTTCCCTTCACGCCATGGGCTTTTTCAGGCTTCTAAGCGGGTCAAGAAATGAACCATATGCTTGTGACATTTTATTAAACCAAAATAAAAAGTTAATTATTTAAAAACATGGCAGGCATTGAAGGTGAAGAAGATTATGATTTTCCTGATCCTGAAGACGACGCGAGTGAAATGACTCCTTTGACACACCCATCGCGCTCATTGATGTATGAATTAGCAGAAAGACAGCATGAATTAACATTAAGTAAGGTTGAATCATTTTACAAAAGTTTAGGCCTAGAATCTCCTGATTTTCCTATTGGTTTTGAAGTAGATAAATAAGGCCATTTGTATGTGAAAAAACGATCAAGGACAACGTGTTCCGCTTAAGATAAACGAGACCCATCAAAGTTTGTAGGCATGAATACAATTAGACAAAGACTTAAAGTTGCCGATCGAAATCGCCTTGACCTTGTTAGACCGAAATTAAGGCCGGAGGACGTTTCTAAACTTCAAAACACACAACAAAAACTCCGACAGATAACCAAATGCAAAACATGGAACTTGAAGAATTAAATCAAACATCAGGCGAATAAATCAAGCAATAGAAGCAGAAACCATTTTTCAGAAGAAACAGCATTAAAAACAATTAATGATCCCCCATTGCCTAGGCAAGAATTAGAGGCCGTTAGTCGTGCTGTAAGAATCATTAGAGGCGAATTAACAGACAATTTAGCAAAACTAAGTGAAATAGATGAGCATATAAAAAGAGAAAAAGAAAAACTCGTTGAGGCTGATGACGCCAACTTAGGGCCTGAGGTTAAAGAAAGAATAACCCAAAGATTAAAAGATCTTAAAAAAGAAAGATCGGCAAGACTAAAAGCGGCGTCTACTAACTGAGACCAATTACGAACTCAAGTGATCAAATAAGAGAAACTATCCCAAAAATTTTATATGAAGACACGACACTAGCAGAAAGAATACGAACACTGTTTAGAGAGCAAGGAGTCACATTAGCAAGCGTTATAACGGCCTTAGGATTTGCAATAAGTACACTGGTGATGGCTATTGCAGGTGGTAGTGGTGCTGGGTCAGTGCCTCCGCCGCCATCACCTCCGCCTGATAAATAAATGGGTAAAAAAACAGCTTGATCATCTTGCAAGTTTATTAAAAAAATTAGCCAGTAAACCCGTGGATGCTTTACCAGGTATATTGGGGGGTGTTGTTAGCTGGCTTTTGTCTACTGCTGGCAAAGTAGTTGGCTTTATGGCTGAGCACTTATGGGCATTAGTTCTCTTAATAGTCGGGTTAATATTTAGTAAGATAAAGACCAAGTAACCTATGCCAGTTAATACAACAACAATGCCGTCTTTTCATATTCATGGTCATCGCGAACAGAGTCCACGTCTTCAACGGTCTTTGGGCTTTGGACAATGGGGATTGGATGACTTATTCTTGGGTGTTTTTTTACTGCTTGCAATATTACTGGCTCAGAATTTATTTCGTTTTTTCCAACCTTCTGTTCATTGCCTGCCACAAGGATTTCATTATTGTAGTTTATTATTATTCCTATCTGGAGCCTGAGGTCAGAAGGCAGCATGTATAAACCAGTGCCAACAGCAAAGTCTACTTTCGATCTTGCGTATTGTAAAACATTTTGGTACCTTTTAATACTTGAAGGTAAATCAACTGAAGAATTTAAAAGGCGTCCTCTAATTTGCTAAGTATTGTTTTTGTGCGTCAAGCCAGTAGAAGGATCAGTTATGCTCGATCTCGTTTGTGCTTGCGAACCTAGCAAACACCAAACGTAAGTACGAACAGAGTCGTTTATTCGTTCTATTCCCGCTCTAGTTAGGCCCTTAGAAGTGTCTAATATAAATGTTGTCCATGCTGTTTTATGCTCTTGCTCTATGGACCCGAGGTGAACAGTTGTGCCTGAAGAGAAAGATGTGTAGGGAGGATTCCAGTCATAGTTTTACTTACTTCTGTCACGCCCCAAAAATAAAGGGTGCCTAAGCCATGATTAAGGTCCAACTTTTGTCTAAAGTCTTCCTTAACATTAATATGAATTCGCTACAGATCCTTTCAAAAGCCTTCATGTCTATTCTGTTGCTGAATGGATTAAACGGTTTGTCATTTGGTAATGGCGCTTGCAGTTCAGTCAAAATACGTCTGAAGGTGTAATAGAAATGAAATCTATACACTGACCTCACCAAAGGATCAGGATGATTAAATGATCAGCATACGACACTCCGCACCCAGTTGAAGCACAAAACACAGCAAAGTTTAAAATGGTTCTGATAAAACTGCATCGGATGACTAAACCACGCTTTCGGGATGCGGTCGTTTTTAATAGGAGGGTTAAGATATCTGTTTAATGGAGTACTCACCTTTACTTGAAAGGCGTCAGACTGAGTCACAGAAATGTCAAGAGTATCAGTTGTTATGTTTTTAAGATTGTAGTGCGGCCCAGCAGAATATTTTGCATCAGTATATTTAAATGCAGTCATTTTTATTTCGTTTAAAAAATGTTTGTAACAATAACAACCCAAGACCGTCCTTCGTTTTTAGAACATGCTATTGATAACAATTGCAGGGCCAAAATGGTTGCGCTTCATGAAATATTTTTACAAAGTCGTATGGTTTATATAAGTGAATCCAAGAAGAATAATACGATTCTAAAAGTGGGCGAAGCAGGAGACAAAGTTAGCCAGTTAACAATACCTGATGGTTATTATGGGGCTTGCTCACTACAAAAGCAATGAGTACTTCAACATACTCTCGAACTTAACAATGCGAATCTGAAAACAATGTTAACATTCAAACCTGAAGAAGAAGTAGTACATTACCTTTTTGATGTAGAACTAGCTAAAATATTAGGGTTTGCGGCTGACAATCATAGATTTACAGTTAAACAAAACAAAAACTACTTTTGAGGGGGAAAATCCGCTCAATCTTGCATTACATTCATTACTCTATGTTATTGGATGAGCTGAGCACTGATGAAAACTTATATGATGGAAGGCCCTCAACTGTTTTAAGAGCTCTTCCGTCAGGGAAAGCTGCATATTGCGATTATAAAATTATGCAATTCCCTAATTTACAGTTTAAAAGATTAGTTTGTGGGAGGGTCGAATCATTTAATATACAAATCAAAGACAAAACGGGGAAAGTTGTAAAATGTGATAACTTACACATTGTTTTAAAAATAAAATAATTAGTTGTTCTAAAAAATAATGTCGCGTGGGCCAGATGAACCGGGAGTTTACATTAGCGCCTGTGAGGTGTATAACTTTAGAATTAAAAGACCTTGCAGACGTTGCAGACTTTGAACAGAACGGTGAGATAGGCACTTGTATGGGGTTTGAGTACACTAAAGATGGTGATTATAAACGTTAAAGAAGTAGGTGACAACAAAAAGTTTCCTAAACTAGAGCAACTGCGCAATGTAGAAGCAAATAATGCTGGCCAGTATGAATATAAAATAGTTCGAAAACCTGACAGCAAATGGCACTTAGAACCATATTTAGAATGGGACATAAAATTTGAATTCTAAGCCCATTTACATTTTTTAAACCGTCAAAAAAGTTTCAGAAAAGCATTCAACTCTGGTCCTTTACATGTAAGTCTTATGCCGAGGACAATAGTCGGAAAGAGATTGAAATAAAGCCGTATGGGAATAAACAGTACATCCTCCCACAGAAAAGAATCAGTTTTGAAAGATGCTTCTACAAAATTACAGTTCATTCCGCAAATGAAATTAGGAGACACGTT
>CM031597.1:136036596-136039096 GCA_018398815.1 Conus ventricosus | reverse complement strand
AACCCGACCATTCCGTCACCAGAGCTGTGTTCACAATGGTGCTAAATTTGAGACGAATAGGACCACAAGTCGTCTTCATGTTTCATCCCACTGGGTGTCTGTAATGTCCTGACCAACACTGCAGGGGTCTGTATCTCTCAATCTGGTAGATTGTGGGAGACGAAAAGCAAGCGTAGAGTACACCGTTATGCATGTCAAACCAAACGGACCTCCTAGCATCGCTTTACCATCCTCAGCTCACCAGTCAGCAATAAGTGTCTCAGATTTTGGGGGTCTTCAGATGCCCTCAGCTCTGATTTCTTTTACAAGTCTGTGTTAATAATGAGTTGTCGTGTGTAGGTCGTGGTATGTTAGGGTCATGGGGGGGTTGTTGGTGGACCTGGGAATGCCCCTTTGAAAGGACAGGGTCATAAAACAGTTGCTTCAGGGAGAGGAGGTGAAGCTAGGGGGATGAAGTTGTGCATAAGAATTCTGTCCAAGGGTAACATTGGTTCAAGGAGGGCCAAACCTGTGCACGGCTACCAAGGAGACTCCATTAGGCATCATTGCAGTTTCTCCTCAGTGGGAGGCAATCTGTGAAATGATGTCGACTGATCTCCCTGGTGGTGTCTTGTGCAGGTACTATGCAGGACAGACCAGGTGTGTGCGTCAAGGGGAGCTGGAATGAGCAGCAACGGGTAAACCTCACTGGAGGGACACTGAAGATGAGGAAGAAAATGTTGATTATGTATCCGTGTGTCTGTGTACGTGTGTTGTGTGTGTGTGTGCGTTTTGCGTGTGTGAATATATATTCTACCCTATTCGATTCCACCTTTGTTTTTCAAATTCACTTTGCCCCACAAGCGACACTATGTGTGTGCGTGTGTGTGTGTGTGCGTTGTGTGTGTGTGGAAAATCGAGTAAAGTCAAATCGTATTCCTTTTAGCCCAACTGGCCACGTAGGGTCATATCAGAGCTGTCACTTCATTACAAACACGCTACGGATATGGATAAAAGGGGTTGAAGACGCCTACAACGAAATCAGAATGTAACGATCGCCGATATAACGAAACAAAAAGGTTGGTCCCGCTAAAAATCCTTCTTTACATTACTAAAAATACGTTGGATGTAACAGAGTCGGATGTAACGGAATGTCGCTCATAACGTATTGGTTTTGGGGTCCCCAGCGGGCAATCATGTCGGTTATAACGAAGACTCCCCCTATAGCGAATCATGTGTTCGGCCCGTGAAGAGGTCAACCGGATATAATGAATGGGTTACTTTTGTGTTTGGGAACCATTTCTCGGAAATAAATGTTTAGTTTGTAGCGATATATATCGCTTCACTGATCACTGTCTTTTCTAGGGATATGAAATGTGAACCTTTCTTTGCATTGCTCTGAAAGTAACAACACGTTTTTAACATGTGTAACAACACGTTTAAAAACTTTGTGTTTGACTGGCTCCCATATTTTTTTTTAGATTTTTTTCATTTTCTTACCACCTTCACATAGGTAGATTGAAAGTACACAGTATTTTAACTGTATGTTTGTTGTATGGTACACCCACCTCTTTAATTCAAAAGTAATAAAATCGTGTTTTAATGTCTTGTAAAGCCAGTGCCTGTGATTGTCAATGCAGGGCAGTCGACTCACATCGGGTCACGTTCAGCAATTGTAGACGGAGAAGAGAAGCTAGAGGGACAAAGCAGTGTGAAGGGGAAGGAGGGTGCCAGGGGGTCAGGCTTCCATTTAAAAGGCCATTTCTTCATGGCTTTTGCAAGTCGCAAAGGTTGTCATTAAAGCCAACAATTGAATTTATTCAAGAAGTTGAAAAGAAATCCAGCAAAACAGAAGAAGATATCAGCCCGAAGAATATGAAAAAGCAATGCTGACATTGGCAACCACCCTGGCTTCTACAGAGAAGTATAACAGTCTGTAGATGCACGTGCAGAGACCTATCAGGGAGAAACAAATAAAAAATATGACAGAACGCTGCATGTACGTATACTTGGGTGATTTTGTGTAATCATGTGGACTGCTGTGTTTCGGGGATAAAAATAAAATTATACTTTTGAGATTTTTTCCTCGTCAATGTTCGTAGTTGAGATTGTTTTTGATATTTCATGCATCTGTGGGCAACAATAAGTCTTATCTTTTTCGGCAAACAGTGTGGCATTTGAGGGATTTTTCTTCCATCCAGGCTGGCAACAATCATCCTTTTATGTGTTTTTTTTTCACAGAAGTGAGACTTTGGGGGGATTTGTTTTCCGTCCAGCTGTGACACAATCTTTCTTTTTCTGTTGTTTCACAAAATGTGAACATTCACACATCAGACATTATAAGTGTCATTCCAATAACTGTATATGAGTTCATCATTCCCATCCCTTTCTGGCCGCTGCTATTGTTGCTAGTGTCGCTGCACTTATCATTACCACACATTATTACCCATCCACAATACTACTGTGTTATATTGGCATTTCAACTCTTTCCACTCATTTTTATTCCCAAAATTCTAATTTC
>CM031597.1:136028224-136035596 GCA_018398815.1 Conus ventricosus | reverse complement strand
CCCCGTCATCCTATATCTCTCTTTAAATTTGCTGCCAAAACCCATATCTCTCTCTCCTCTCTCTCTCTCTCTCTCTCTCTCTCTCCTCTCTCTCTCTCTCTTCTCTCTCTCTCTCTCTCTCTATATATATATTATATATATATATTATTGAATTATAAACAAGCTTGCTCTTACGTCTTAGATTAAAAAAATAGGGGAGATACGTATTCAGTCCTAGAGGATATTTTTTTTTATATTTTCTACTTTTCACAAGAAAATGTAGCTTGTTTTGCTCTTCATGATTTTCTTTTGCTTCTTAGATGGCACTTTGGTTGGTTTTTGAAAACTCAACAAACATACTACGTATTGCACACCAGCCTTTTCTGGGATTGCATTCTTCTTAAAACTGAAAAGGCAGAGGAGTCAAATTACCACTTTCCGCGGTCACTGAGAAAACAACCAAGTTTCGAAATATCGGTATATGACCAGGAGTTATATGTTAGTTATTTTCCCCTCCTATTGGAGGATGTCTCCCCTTGGAGAATATAAGCTTGCTGAAGGCTCATTTTGAAAGCATTTATTTTATTTATTTTTTCCCCATTCACCCACTCAAGCACATACTGTTTGTTAGGCAGACTCATCTGCCACTGCAGATATGAATGCGTATCTCCCCCTATTTTTTCAATCTAAGACATAAGAGCAAGCTTTGTTTATAATTCAATATTTCTTGCAGTCATTGCAACACCAAGCTGCTCTGTAAGTTGCTGGAACGGTGCTTGGTACTTATCCTTGGAATTTATTAGTTTGTTGTATTTTAGTCCCTTGCGGATTCAATCCAAGAACTGGCCCCAGCACTTGTGTCTTAGAGGATATTTTTTTATATTTTCTACTTTTCACAAGAAAATGTAGCTTGTTTTGCTCTTTCATGATTTTTCTTTTGCTTCTTAGATGGCACCTTTGGTTGGTTTTTTGAAAACTCAACAAACATACTACGGTATTGCACACCAGCCTTTTCTGGGATTGCATTCTTCTTAAACTGAAAAGGCAGAGGAGTCAAATTACCACTTTCCGCGGTCACTGAGGAGAACAACCAAGTTTCGAAATATCGGTATATGACCAGGAGTTATATGTTAGTGAGTTTCCCTCCCTATTGGAGGATGTCTCCCCCTTGGAGACTATAAGCTTGCTAAAGGCTCATTTTTAGAAGCATTTATTTTATTTTTCCCCATTCACCCACTCAAGCACATACTGTTAGTTAGGCAGACTCATCTGCCACTGCAGATATGAATGCGTATCTCCCCCTATTTTTTCAATCTAAGATATAAGAGCAAGCTTTGTTTTATATTTCAATATTTCTTGCAGTCATTGCAACACCAAGCTGCTCTGTAAGTTGCTGGGAAAGGTGCTCGGTACTTATCCTTGGGATTTATTAGTTTGTTGTATATATATATATATATATATATATGTATATATATATATATATATATATATATATATAATATTATATATATATATATTGAATATAAACAAAGCTTGCTTTATGTCTTAGATTGAGAAATAGGGGGATACGCATTCTTCTGCAGTGGTAGGTTCTGCCAAAATAACAGTATTTGAGTGGGTGATGGGGAAAATAAAATAAATGCTTCTCAAAATGAGCCTTTGCAAACTTATATTCTCCAAGGGAAAAAAAATCCTCCAATAGGGGGGAAATCATAAAAATAACTCTGGTTTTATACGATTTTCGAAACTGGTGGTTTCTCCCCATGACCGCGGAAAGTGGTTTTTTTGACTCCCCTGCCTTTTCAGTTTTAAGAAAAACAATCCCCAGAAAAGGTTTGGGGTGCAATACCCTTGTTTGTTTGTTGAGTTTTCAAAAAACCAACCAAAGGTGCCATCTAAGAAGCAAAAGAAAATCATAAAAGAGCAAAACAAGCTACATTTTCTTGTGAAAAGTAAAAAATATAAAAAGATATCCTCTAAGACACAAGTGCTGAGGGCAAGTTCTTGGAATGAATCCGCAAGGCACAAAATATACAACAAACTAATAAATTCCAGGATAAGTACCGCACCGTTCCGCAACTTACAGAGCAGCTTGGTGTTGCAATGACTGCAAGAAATATTGAATTATAAACAAAGCTTGCTCTTATGTCTTAGATTGAAAAAATAGGGGGAGATACGCATTCATATCTGCAGTGGTAGATGATTCTGCCTAACTAACAGTATGTGCTAGAGTGGGTGAATGGGGAAAATAAAATAAATGCTTCTCAAAATGAGCCTTCAGCAAGCTTATATTCTCCAAGGGGAGACATCCTCCAATAGGGAGGGAAACTCACTAACATATAACTCCTGGTCATATACCGATATTTCGAAACTTGGTGGTTTCTCCTCAGTGACCGCGGAAAGTGGTAATTTGACTCCTCTGCCTTTTCAGTTTTAAGAAGAATACAATCCAGAAAAGGTTGGTGTGCAATACCGTTGATGTTTGTTGAGTTTTCAAAAAACCAACCAAAGGTGCCATCTAAGAAGCAAAAGAAAATCATAAAAGAGCAAAACAAGCTACATTTTCTTGTGAAAAGTAAAAAATATAAAAAGATATCCTCTAAGACACAAGTGCTGAGGGCAAGTTCTTGGAATGAATCCGCAAGGGACTAAATACAACAAACTAATAAATTCCAAGGATAAGTACCGCACCGTTCCAGCAACTTACAGAGCAGCTTGGTGTTGCAATGACTGCAAGAAATATTGAATTATAAACAAAGCTTGCTCTTATGTCTTAGATTGAAGAAATAGGGGGAGATACGCATTCATTATCTGCAGTGGTAGATGATCTGCCTAACTAACAGTATGTGCTAGAGTGGGTGAATGGGGAAAATAAAATAAATGCTTCTCAAAATGAGCCTTCAGCAAGCTTATATTCTCCAAGGGGGAGAGACATCCTCCAATAGGGAGGGAAACTCACTAACATATAACTCCTGGTCATATACCGATATTTCGAAACTTGGTGGTTTCTCCTCAGTGACCGCGGAAAGTGGTAATTTGACTCCTCTGCCTTTTCAGTTTTAAGAAGAATACAATCCCAGAAAGGTTGGTGTGCAATACCGTTGTATGTTTGTTGAGTTTTCAAAAAACAACCAAAGGTGCCATCTAAGAAGCAAAAGAAAATCATAAAAGAGCAAAACAAGCTACATTTTCTTGTGAAAAGTAGAAAATATAAAAAGAATCCTCTAAGACACAAGTGCTGAGGGCTAGTTCTTGGAATGAATCCGCAAGGACTAAAATACAACAAACTATAAATTCCAAGGATAAGTACCGCACCGTTCCAGCAACTTACAGAGCAGCTTGGTGTTGCAATGACTGCAAGAAATATTGAATTATAAACAAAGCTTGCTCTTATGTCTTAGATGAAGAAATAGGGGGAGATACGCATTCATATCTGCAGTGGTAGATGATTCTGCTAACTAACAGTATGTGCTAGAGTGGGTGAATGGGGAAATAAAATAATGCTTCTTCAATCTAAGACATAAGAGCAAGCTTTGTTTATAATTCAATATTTCTTGCAGTCATTGCAACACCAAGCTGCTCTGTAAGTTGCTGGAACGGTGCTCGGTACTTATCCTTGGAATTTATTAGTTTGTTGTATATATATATATATATATATATATATATATATATATATATATATATATTATAATATATATTATATATATATATATATATATATCTCCCCTCCTTCTGTACCCAGCATACAGTGTTAATTCTTGATTAGCAATCCTCCTTGGGCATAATTACACTTAATAAAAACTGTATACAGATCAGCGACAAGTATTATCAAACCCGCAGACTGTCCATCGATGCAGGAATGTTTTTGTCTAAAACCATTTTATGTGTACATGGATCTATGCTTAATTTTTGTTTTTTATATGCTTGTTTTTTTTGTTTCTTTATGTCTCTCTCTAAAATAATGATGACAACTTTGCACACTGTCCTCTCTCTGCGCACTTGTAAGCTCTAACATTATTTCATTAAGAAAATAAATATGAACCATCTGATAACTGAACTATGGCTCTGGGGATATATTCACTTCTTCAACCATCTACAACATATGAAGTTGGAGGTGGAAAGATTAGCAGAGGGGGAGGGAAAGCACTGCTGACTGAACGTGGCCCGTCCCAAAGCAGACTGGATAGAGAGCGTGCGTCTGGAATGGCCGGGCCTGTGATGAAGTGGTTTGATTTATGGCCTTTAAAGGGAGCTCCAAATTGCACGTGCAGTCTTGGGCGATTTGTTCCTCTTCTCTGCCTGTGTGTGTATGTGTGCATATGCGAGTGTGTGTGTGTGTGTGTGTGTGTGTGTGTGTGTGTGTGTTGTGTGTGTGTGTGTGTGTGTGTGTGTGTGTGTGTGTGTGTGTGTGTTGTGTGTGTGTGTGTGTGTGTGTGACAGAGGGGGAGAGTGAGAGAAGGGGGGGGGGGGGTGGTAAGGGGGCGAGAATACTTTTGAAGATGATGGTGGGGTTTTGCTGGAATTGTGTGTTTGGTGGGTTTTTAGTGCATGTGTGTGGGGCGGTGGGGATGTCTTTTCTCAATGAAGGAGTAGAGTGTAAGGAATGTACACAAGGAGGAGGGACATATAATTATACTGAGAATGAATTCCACGCTGCAGCCAGTGATTGATGATCGTAAGTTGATAGCTGCCTCGCCACAGTCCTGAACCAACAGCACTTTGCCTTCAACCCACACGCCGTACTTCACCAGCTTGAATTTAATCATGATATTTCAAAGCATTTGCCTTATCAAATATGATGAAAATATGTTATACAATCACTGCTGCCTCCATTCTATTGCTGAGCAAACAATCTAATGCCACAGTTTTGGCATGAGCCATTCACATCTTACAAGAAAACAGGAAATACGATTCGGTCGTTTGTTATGTTCAGTATGTCTATGTTTGCTGAAAACGTAGACAGAAACCCTGACTGGCGTTCAGACGTCATGTGACCTGATATCAAATACATCATGGACTATTATTTCATGTTCATCAGCAATTTGCTGTTCCTGATGTTTAAACATGTGATTTGATCACAAACGATCCAGTTACAAGATACAGATATTCAGTTGGAAGGTATAGCCCACCTTAGATGACCACCTGACAAAATAAACGCACCTGTAATACTTAAGTCTTTAAAAGCATTCTGAGTGGAGAATCAATGTAAACTGAATTGTATGGGGGACAAGTGCGTGCATGTACAAAATGTTTGGTGTGTGTGTGTGTGTGTGTGTGTGTGTGTGTGTGTGTGTGTGTGTGTGTGTGTGTGTGTGTGTGTGTGTGTGTGTGTGTGTGTGTGTGTGTGTGTGTGTGTGTGTGTGTGTGTGTGTGTGTGTGTGTGTGTGTGTGTTCATGTTTATGATCCAAACTTAACATGGTGGCACAAACATGTGGAGAGAGAGTGAGAGAGAGAGAGAGAGAGAGAGAGAGAGAGAGAGAGAGGCAGACAGAGAGAGAGAGAGAGAGAGAGAGAGGCAGACAGACAGACAGAGAGACGGACAGACAGACAGAGAGAGAGAGGCAGACAGACAGACAGACAATCAGGCAGACACAGAGAGAGAGAGAGAGAGAGAGAGAGAGAGAGAGAGAGAGAGAGAGAGAGAGAGAAGAGAGAGAGAGAGAGAGACTCACATAATCACACACTCTAGCTATCTCTGTATCTCCAGGAACTAACCTCACACGTATGTCGTCCTTACAAGTGCAACGAAACCAAACATGAGATATAACACCAACAAGTGCAACGAAACCAAACATGAGACATAACACCAACAAGTGCAACGAAACCAAACATGAGACATAACACCAACAAGTGCAAAGAAACCAAACATGAGACATAACACCAACAAGTGCAAAGAAAACAAACATGAGACATAACACCAACAAGTGCAAAGAACACAAACATGAGACATAACACCAACAAGTCCAAAGAAAACAAACATGAGACATAACACCAACAAAGTGCAAAGAAACCAAACATGAGACATAACACCAACAAGTGCAAAGAAAACAAACATGAGACATAACACCAACAAGTCCAAAGAAAACAAACATGAGACATAACACCAACAAGTGCAAAGAAAACAAACATGAGACATAACACAAAGTGCAAAGAAACCAAACATGAGACATAACACCAACAAGTGCAAAGAAACCAAACATCAGACATAACACCAACAAAGTGCAAAGAAAACAAACATGAGACATAACACAAAGTGCAAAGAAACCAAACATGAGACATAACACCAACAAAGTGCAAAGAAACCAAACATGAGACATAACACCAACAAGTGCAAAGAAAACAAACATGAGACATAACACAAAGTGCAAAGAAACCAAACATGAGACATAACACCAACAAATTGCAAAGAAACCAAACATGGGACATAACACCAACAAGTGCAAAGAAAACAAACATGAGACATAACACAAAGTGCAAAGAAACCAAACATGAGACATAACACCAACAAAGTGCAAAGAAACCAAACATGAGACATAACACCAACAAAGTGCAAAGAAAACAAACATGAGACATAACACCAAATGCAAAGAAAACAAACATGAGACATAACACAAAGTGCAAAGAAAACAAACATGAGACATAACACCAAGTGCAAAGAAAACTAACATGAGACTTAACACCAAGTGCAAAGAAAACAAACATGGGACATAACACCAAGTGCAAAGAAAACAAACATGAGACATAACACCAAGTGCAAAGAAAACAAACATGAGACATAACACTAAGTGCAAAGAACACAAACGTGAGACATAACACCAAGTGCAAAGAAAACAAACATGAGACATAACACCAACAAAGTGCAAAGAAAACAAACATGAGACATAACACCAAGTGCAAAGAAAACAAACATGAGACATAACACCAACAAAGTGCAAAGAAAACAAACATGAGACATAACACCAACAAAGTGCAAAGAAAACAAACATGAGACATAACACCAACAAAGTCCAAAGAAAACAAACATGAGACATAACACCAACAAGTGCAAAGAAAACAAACATGAGACATAACACAAAGTGCAAAGAACACAAACATGAGACATAACACTAAGTGCAAAGAACACAAACATGAGACATAACAGCAAGTGCAAAGAAAACAAAACATGAGACATAACACAAAGTGCAAAGAAAACAAACATGAGACATAACACTAAGTGCAAAGAACACAAACATGAGACATAACACCAAGTGCAAAGAAAACAAACATGAGACATAACACCAACAAAGTGCAAAGAAACCAAACATGAGACATAACACCAACAAAGTGCAAAGAAAACAAACATGAGACATAACACCAACAAGTCCAAAGAAAACAAACATGAGACATAACACC
>CM031597.1:135998224-136023224 GCA_018398815.1 Conus ventricosus | reverse complement strand
ACAGTAAAAATCGTTTAGCTTTTCTGCAAATTGCTTCTGTTCTTTAGCTGTTTTTTTGTTACTAATATCTTGATTTGAATATTTTTCTGAACCTGATAAAACCTTTATTCCTTTCCATGCATCTCGCATATTTCCAGTCTGGAACATGTTTTCTACTTTTCTCTTGTAAGCTCTCTTTGATTCTTCAATCTCTGTTTGCAGTTTCTTTTGTACAACCTTACGATCGCTTTTATTGCCTGATTGAAAAGCTATTTTTTTCTCATTTAGAGTTACTTTCAGAGATTTTGTAACCCAAGGTTTGTTGTTGGGAAATATTTGATAGTTTTGGTAGGTACAATCATGTGTTCACAGAAAGAAATGTAGTTGGAAATAACATCAGTGGCTTCGTTAATGTCAAAACTAGAATTAAAAACAAATTCAAATCTGTACATTCAAAACAAGCCTGTAATTCATCAATACTTTCTTGTGTCCAACACTGCACTTGCTTTTTAGTGACAGGTTGTGTTTTCACTTTTGGTCTGTAAGCTGGCAAGAGATGAATGGCATTGTGATCAGACTGACCAACAGGGGGGAGCTGAACAGACCTGTATGCAGATGGTATATTACAGTAACATAAATCAAGTACTTTATCCTTTCTTGTAAAACATGACACATATTGTTTAAAAGAAGGCAGGTTTGAGTTGAGGTCACAGTCATTAAAATCTCCGAGGACAAAGCACGGTGCGTCAGGTGAAATGGCCTGCAGAGCGTGAACAGAGTCCGTGATTTCTGCGGCTGCACGTGCAGTATTTGCGGAGGGTGGCACGTAAACAACAGTCATGAAGAGCTGTCCAAACTCGCGTGGCAGGTATTTCGGTCGCAGTGACACTGCTAAAAGTTCAACATCACGCGTACACGCTTGACGACGCACTTTAACGTTCTCACGGTTACACCACTTCTCGCTCACATACATACACACCCCTCCCCCCCCTTGATTTCTCTGTCACGCACTTGTCTCTGTCCATTCTCAGTGGCACACCAAATCCACCCAAAGCTAAAATGTCATCTGTTATTTCTTCACTCAGCCAGGTTTCTGAAAAACACAGCACATTCGCATTTCTAAATTCGTTTAAATAACGTACGTTTGCTTGCAGTTCATCAAAATTATTGTTCTGTGAAACTGGTCTGATCGATCGGACATTGGCTAGAATGATTGACGGAGGGGGTGTAAATACCGTTCTTCTTCAGTCTGTTTCTCACTCCCCCTCTCTGTCCTCTTTTCTCTTGCTCGATTTGCTGTCTTTCCGGTTGTCTTTACTTGATCGTTTCTTGAAACTTGCTGATAAAATGTCTGGTGGAAATAAATGAAATGGGTGAGTGCTGCTGTCTGCAAAGTGTCTGAAATTTAAAAGTGTGTCACAGGTATAAAACATGCCTGCATTGTTTACATGTCCGCCATGTTGGAAATGCGAAACTGCACTATCACACAAATTCAACAGAAAAGATATCACAGTCATTAAAGCACACAAACTTGCTGACAGACGCAGCTGTCTGTCAAGGAGGGAGGGAGATGGGCAGCTCTTCAGTCGGAATCACTCAGGTAGGCAGCCCGTTGTATAAACAAAGTGAGCGCTTAGATAAGCGCTATAGCCTACACGTATTCATAATAATGATAATAATAATAAAGTTGTGTCTTGGCTCCACTCAACTCTCACTAGCGGTGTTGCTGTCTTTCTGAAATGGAATCTATTTTCTCTCTAGAAGAAGTTCTTCGTATGGATCAAAGCGTTTAGGAACAGATCCCATATCCATAAAACCATCTTTAATCTAGCTCTGAATATCATTGCTCAGAAATGACACATCTTGAAGGGATGTCCAAGAAGTGTTACTGTCATCCAGGTACTGACAAACAGTTTAAAGTATCTATGTCAGTGTAATGTTTCATTGATTGAAGCTATCGTGCATGTGTTTTATTTTGAAGGCGATCATGACTTTCTGAGTGATCGTGGATATGTACGTAAGTTTTTTTTTTTTTGGTAAAACAGTACGAGGCGCGAATAAAATAAGAATGGACTGCCGTGTTTTATGTGTAAGGAACATGTATGCGTGTGATGTATAGATTACAATTTTATCATCGCTGCATTATGACGTAATGCATTTGAACGTCGTCACTATCAACAAGTCCCTTAAATCCGTTGTTGACTCCAACCAGTAGCCGAGTTCAGTATAAACCTTGTTGGGTTTTGTCCAATTGTAGCCTAGCTCTATTATAGGCCTAGAGGAGAGTAACCGTCTTCGGGCCAGAGTCGATCAAGGAGCAAGGAGTCGCTCTTGATACCAACCTGTTGAGGTTAGAATGAGTCTTTTAAAACACTAATAGATGCTTTAGTGGGCAGGAACTCTGGTGTTTGGAAGTCGGTGGTCAACGCAATGTGTTGTATTCATTCGTTTGTGCAGCATAGATCGTGGCCAGAAGTAGGCGATGCCGAACCGATCTATGTCCGTTTGTCCTTGTTAACTCAATTGCTTTTGTTGCAGGCGAATGGAGTGTGCATGACGACCATACTACTTTACTAGTCATGCAGTGCCATTCTAAATGCGTGTGTGTGGATGATGGGCCTGGTGAATTGTGATATATCGAGCAGATGGTTATGAGTCTTTATTTTTGATGTTACAGGTTTTTTTTTTTCTTTTCTTTTCGGTTTCCCTTCTTTTTCTTAGAAGGTTTACTACTTTACTCATCTTTACACCCGTTCGTCACTGTCTGCTCCTTGTTACGTCATCATCGTTATCCTCAGTCATCAATCAATCGTCGTCCTCACTCTTACGTCATCGTTCGTTATCGTCAACGTATCAATATTACAGCAGGTCTAATTGTATTAACATTCAACGTGTGAAGGTGAATTATATTATTTACATTCATTATCTTTGACGTCAGAGACTTGTGAACGTGAAGAGATATACTGGACGGTATTCTGTGCGAGGTGTATTAAGGAGGAACTTTGTATATTGCGAACCGTCGTTGAGGGTTCAGTGCGCAAGGACAATAAGAAGTCACGTCGTTTGCTGAAAGACATTTTTATCCTGTGGTTTCACCGACGTGTGTGTAGCAAAATAGTATTTGTGAACTGTTACATACATAAGGACATTCTATCCCGTCGACCTGTTGCCGTGCGTGCAGCAAGATAGCATCAACAAACTGTTACATGTGTAAGGATACAAGTGCTCACCAGGAGACGGCCAAGTAACGTAGAGGACGTTGTGATCTTACAGATAGAAGATAAGATTTGTGTTGTTATTTCAGGCAGACACATGCATGCACGCATCAGTGTTTTGTCTTATAATCTTGTAAATGGTCTGTGAATGTATGATTATTGATGATCGACTATTGTTCTGTATTATTGTAGTTCATCGTCTCCATCGTCATCATTCATATCATTCACTCCACATATCAATATCAACTCCAGAACGTTGTTTTCTTTTTCTTTTCTTAATGTCAATAAACCATTGTTTTGTTGAAATTTACTCATTGACTGCGCGTGTCCGTTAGTGTGAAACAGAACCTGAGTGGGAGCACACCAACATATGTATCATACCTCACCACCCCCCCCCCCCCCCCCCCCGCTCAGAGTGTGACAGTCAATGTCTACTGGTGTTTGAATAATTAATATCTGTGACTGTCATCCAAACCTTGACAATTCACAGGATCTGTATACATATCTACTGGTGTTTGTACAGTGTCTGTGATTGTAATGCCAAGCCTCACAGCTTACAGTATTTCTATCAATGTCTACTGGTATTTTTGCAGTCACTATCTGTGATTGTCATGCAAACCCTGACAGTTTAAAAGGTCTATGCCAATGTCTACTTTTGTTTGTACAATCAGTGTCTGTGGTTTCATGCAAATCCTGACAGTTTAAAGGATTTATGCCAAAGTCTACTAGTGCTTGTACAATCAGTATCTGTGGTTGTCATGCAAACTCTGACAGTTTAAAATATCTCCATTACTGTCTACTGGTATTTCTAGGATCAGCGTCTGTGACTGTTATCCAAATACTGACTGTCTAAAAGATTTCCATCAATATACGTTGGCGTTTACAAAGAAAGGACCTCCATCAATATATACTAATGTTTATGAAGAAAGGATCTCCATCAATATGTATTTGTGTTTATGAAGAAAGGATCTACATCAATATGTATTTGTGTTTATGAAGAAAGGATCTACATCAATATATACTGGTGTTTATGAAGAAAAATCTCTATCAGGATGTACTGATGTTTGCGAAGAAAGGGTCCCAATCAATATGTACTGGTGTTTATGAAGAACGGATCTCCATCAATATATACTGGTGTTTATGAAGAACGGATCTCCATCAATATAAACTGGTGTTTATAAAGACAAAATCTCTGTCAAGATGTACTGATGTTTACGAAGAAAGGATCCACATCAGTTTGTACTGGTGTTTACGAAGAAAGGATCTCCATCAATATATACCGCTGTTTATGAAGAAAAGACCTCCATCAATATATACTGGTGTTTACGAAAGAAAAAGATCATCAATATGTACTGGTGTTTACGAAGAATAATTACATGTGAATAACGATATTTTCAAAAAATAAATTTAGATGCAAAATTAATACAAAGGCAGAGGAAAAGGAAAATAATTTCGGAAATGACAAAATCATAACGCCATGATATTAAAATTGCGCTGACCCGGCGACAAAAACTATATGAAAAAGGACGCTACAAATAGCACTTTCTCTCTGACACAGACTGTGATAATAGGACGGTATATAAGCCTTAAATCCCATCATACGAAATTCAGAATGATCTTGAACTTCAATTATGAACGGAGAAGGTAATATCTAATACTGTGAGCGAAGGCACACATTTCTGTTTGGGCAGGAATTAAGTTACCATGCAAATGTTACGTTCGTTTATGGGGCACTGTTCCTGTTTTAAATGGTTGTATTTGACTATATGTGGTGTTGTTTGACTTGGGCTGTTTCAAGATCGACAGACAACCACGATGAAAAGACTGGAAATGATGCTACTGGTTCTGCTGATTTTGCCCCTGCCCTATTTTAATGCGGGTGAGTTGTTTTATTTCTGTGTCGTTTGTTTTTCACCCAGGTGTCTGCTTGCCTGCCTGCCCGCTGGTCTGCATGCCAGAGTGTTTCCACTGCTGACCCACTACTGGTTTTGCTTCTTTCTCTCCGTGACAGTGTTGACGGTAGATGAGGATCGTGGGGACAATGGAGTACACACACACAAAGACAGACATCAGACAGATAGAGAGATAAAAGTGGTCTTCGGTCTGATGCAAACTTCACGTGGCAAATTCGACCGTATCAATTATTTCTAATCTCAAAAACCTATCCTAGTAAGCTATACCTTTTGTAGAGTATTTTTAAAGCTGTTTCTACTATAAAAAAGACACCGCAATGGTTCCTCAATGGTCTGAATTCAAAGACAGTGATATTGTTCCTTCAGGGTCTGTGTTCAAAGACAGGGGCATGATCCCATCATAGTCTGTGGAACATGAACAGACTAAACCACTATTCTTTAGCTCAGACCGTAAAGGAAGAATACATCTGTTCTTGAGGTTAGACTAAGGAGGGACAACATCACAGTTCCTGAGCACAGACCATGAAGCGACAACGCTCACATCCTATAATAAAGGCTACTACCACTGTCCCTTAATAAAAGACTTGAAAGGATAATACCATTTTCCATGAACAAGAACAAGAAGGGATAATGCCATAGTCCTTAAATACAGACCATGCTGGAAAAACGAAGCAGTACTTGAAGAGTGATCATGAAAGAACAATACTACAGTCCTTTGACAGAGACCATGAAAGGACCCTTCCACTGCTTTGAACTTTGACCGTAATGAAACAGTACCACTGTCCTTGAACTCATACCACTAAGGAGCAATACCTCTGTCCTTGAAAGCAGACCATGAAGGGACAACACCCCTGTCCATGAGCACGGATCATGACGGGATCATACCGCTGTTGACGAAAGCATAAGTGGTTACAAATGCATACAATTAATTAACAGTCGTCAAAAACAGAGAGAACTCGAAATTTTGGTTTGTTGAGTTGCCTCTTTCAGTAAGACGGACCTGGGGTCAAAAGGCTACATCGTTTGTCTGCAGAGTTGACGGCCATAAATTCGAACTACTCGCGAGGTCGGGTTTTTGTTTGTTTGTTTGTTGTTTGTTTGTTTGTTTGTTTGTTTGTTTGTTTGTTTGTTTGAAACCCTTCTCGGTCCATCGGGTCCTAGACTCAGTTCACGAAAGGTTGAAGGCAGTGGTAGGAGACGGATAGGCCCCGCCTCCATCACACCGTGCCCTAGACGTTGTAAGCCTCTGACAGTTCACAATGGCTAAAGCCGGTAGGCCATCGCAACTTTAATTTATATCCTTTACAGCATTCATTTTGATGCTAAAATGACAACAGAAAAAGATGCACCCCGGGGTACGAGCAACGCATGCTTCTGGATGTCAGGGTGCCTATACGAACTTGAAACTTTCGATCAGCCGGTACTTTTTAATAGAGATAGGAAGATGATCTGGAAAACTTAAATTATGAAGATTCATGTGAATACCAGATGTCCATGAGGTGTCGTAAGTCTTCCACAGACCGCAACGACATGCTGCTGGTAAATTAAAGCGTTGCCATGGGAGTTTCAAGACTCAAAATTAAATGGCATGCAGCAGACTGGTACTCGCAGAAACCGCATCATTCTGTGACCAAAAGGCCATGGGTTTCCAGCTTTCACATCACAGAAGTTGATCTTCTTTTCCATTAATTTACGTAGGCAGCTGATCAGAACTAAAGAGAGATAATCATAAGGGTTGGTAAAAGTCTTTTCTAGCTTTGGAAATAGGAATGGTAGGACCTTTCATCAGGATGGAGGAAAGTACCCTGTAGTCCAAATATATATATTATATATATATTATATATATATATATATATATAATATATATATATATATATCTATATATTATATATCATATAGTTAAAACAAGTTAAAAGAGGAATCTTTTAACTTGTTTTAACTAATGTTGCTCCCCAAGGGGTTGAGCATTAAAAAAATTGTTTTAGGCATTTTAAATATACTGATCTATATATAATATATATATATATATATAATAATTTTTTTTTTGGCTTTCCCAACCTCTGCGTCACCTCAGAGGCAGTGCACCCACGCCGCTCATTCCGACACCCGTCAAGTCGTCAAGAGGCAACCCACCGGAGGAGACACTGCACTGATGCCGAGTCACTTCGGTGGTGTTCAGTGGCGCCTGTTCAGATCTAACATACGCAGGACACACCTAAAGCCCCTACTGACGACAATAATTGCTTAGTCGCGAGCCGGCGTGAGTGAGCTCTCCCTCCGGAGGGCGCACCACGGTCCGTCCAACGACAGCCCCCAGGACTCGCCGATACCGGTGACCCCGACGGAAGCAAACCAAGGCCACAGACGTGGAGAGGACATCGAAATTGAGGTCACCATGAGAGCAGGCATGAAGAGCCACAGAATTTGAGACTTTTTTTTTAATGCTGATCAATGGGAATGAGGATGATTAAGATGATGCTACGGATTTCCATTTCGGTCTGAGACTACATGACAGGGCTGTACTCTAACGCTTCCTTTCATAAATATATCCTGGCGTCAACCAGGCCCTAGAGATACAGGCACCTGCAGTGTTGGTCAGGAAATGTGAGCGACACTCTCAGAAAACGCATCCATTATGTGGATGAAACTCGACTGTGTGGTCCCAGTCTTCCCAGCTGAGTCCGCAGCAAACTCAACTCTGGGTAG
Source organism: Conus ventricosus (assembly GCA_018398815.1). Lineage (NCBI taxonomy): Eukaryota > Metazoa > Mollusca > Gastropoda > Neogastropoda > Conidae > Conus > Conus ventricosus. Next base: position 136,015,411 of record CM031597.1, on the reverse strand, counting down.
GAGCCGGTCGGGCGGAAAAAACCCACATGCCTCTGATGGGATTCGAACCCACGACCTCCCAGCCGGGAGTCCGCGACGCTAACCACTTCGCCACGGCGGCTGGTCTGTAGTCCAAATATGGTATAAGTGGTATTGTCTCTTCATGATCTGTAGTAAAGGAGAGTGGTCTTGTCCCTTGAAAATCTGTGTTCACAGCAAACAAATCAAAACCATGGCCTAAATTAAAGGACAGTTAGAATCTTCTATTCATGGTCCGTGGCAGTGGAGAGTGGTATGGTTCTTTCATGGTCTGAGATAAAGGATGTGGTATTGTTCCTTCATGGCGTGTGTTCAAGGACAGTGGAATTGTCCATTCATGATCAGAGTCAAAGGACAGTGGTGGTATCCCCTCATGATCTGTTCATGGACAGTGGTATTGTCCCTTCATGATCCGAGGTGACGTTCAGTGTATTGCCTTTTCATGATCTGTATTCATGGAAAGCGTTATCGTCCCTTCATAGTCTGAGATAAAGGACAGTGGTATTGTCCATTCATGGTCTGAGTTAAGGGACAGTGGTGTTGTCCCTTGATGGTCTGTGTAAAGGGACAGTGGTGTTGTCCCTTGATGATCGTAATTAAGGACAGTGGTGTTGTCCATTCATGATCCGAATAAATGGACAGTGGTACAGTCCCTTCATGGTCTGAGTTAAAAGACAGTTGTATGTATCAGTGAGGTAAATAAAAAGGTGCAAACTGATATCTATATTAGACTTGACCTTGAGTTTACAAATATTAGCCCACTTCCAGTGCCCGTAGATAAACAAGGTGTGTTTGCTACAGGAGCTGTCATCAAAGTAAATAAGGAATCGGTTTATAATGTTCTGTCTGTGTACTATCCTAATGGCCCTAAAGAGGATGACACAGATTTGATAAAACATACTGATTTTACAAAGAGGAAGTGGATTATTATGGGTGACTTTAATGCTCATGCGCTCTTTTGGGACACAAGTTGTAATAAAGTGACATCAAATAGATTTGTTGAAAATATTGTTGATTCAAGTTTAATTTTATTAAACGACGGTAGAATTACGAGAATTCCTGATGTAGTTACTCACAAATCTAGTGCAATAGATCTATCGCTTGTTTCCCCAAATATAGCAGTAAACTATAACTGGTCCACAGTAGAAGATTGTTTAGGGAGTGATCACCTTCCCATTACAATCCTTTTTAATGAAAATATATCTGATGAACCGTCTACCACTGAATGTAAAATTCCAAAATTTAACTATAAATTGGCCGACTGGGAAGCCTTTCAAACTTTTCTTCTGTCACAAAATGCATCACCAATAGAGGATGATGATCTAGATATATTTTATGGTAATTTCTCAAAAGTAGTGTTATTAGCAGCTGAAAAGACTATCCCAAAACATAAATATAAAAAAATTGGAAAATATGTAGGCAACGTATGGTGGACAGAAGAATGTAGACTCGCTGTACAGTCAAAGCGAAAAAGCTACAAAACATGGATAAGAAATAAGTCAGAAGAAAACTTTATAATCATGAAACAAGAAAAGAATAAATGTGCTAAAATAATTGCTCAAGCTAAAAGAAAGTACTGGGTTGAGTTTTGCGAAGCCGAAGTATCGGAATCAAAAGATTTATTTAAAGTTTGGAAAAAAAGTTAAAGAAATGAAAAACTGCTATAAAAGTCAGTCATACCCTATAAAGCTACAAACTGATTTTCCTTCTGCTTTGGATAAAGCTGAAGCTTTTTCTGGTTTATTTTCAGCTTGTAGTCAGTCTAAAAATCTTCAGCCAGAAAGCCTTCATCACAGAAACAATGAAGAACAAAAAGATGATTACATGGCTCCTTCACAAGAAAACGAACATTTCCTGAACTCACCTTTACTGTTGTCAGAACTAACAGAAGCATTAGATTCTATCCCTTCACATGATTCAGCTGTTGGCCTTGATGGAGTGTCCTATCAACTCATGAGACATTTACCTTCTTCGTGGAAAGTATTACTGCATTCATTATTCCAAAAATGGTGGATTAATGGCACTATTCCAAGAATCTGGAAAAGTTCGGTAGTAGTCCCAGTACTCAAGGAAGGTAAACCGAGGACATCTTTACATAGTTACAGACCCATAGCTCTAACCTCTCATGCTGGTAAACTTTTAGAAAAAAATATTCAAAAACGACTGTTGTATTACTGTGAAAAAAAAATGGCGTGATTCCTGTTCAGCAAGCGGGCTTTCGAAAAGGTCGTTGTACCACAGACCATTTAGTAAAAGACCAGTCACTTTAAAAAAAACAATTCTCCCGCAGAAAAAGTACTTTGGCTACATTTTGTGAGGGTCAAAAAAGCCTATGACTGCGTATGGCATGCAAGGCTACTTTCAAATTAAAAATGTTGGTATTTCTGGAGATTGCTTGATTACATTAAAAGCTTCCTAACAGAAAGAAGAAACATGTACACGAATTGGAAGAACTTATTCATCCTTTAGGAATGTAAATATGGGTTGTCACCGATCGCGGTACTAAATCAGCCGTCCATGGGGTTTGGAGTAGTGGTAGTTCAAAATAGAGAGCGTGTGCATCTGTGTATATGTGTGTGTGCGAGCGTGCATGTGTAAGAATTTGGAGTTTGGTTAAAGGGTGGAAGGTTAGGCTGGGTAGGGGGCTGGAAAATAGAACATACAGTATTATTAAATTTCCAATCTTCACTTGTTGAAGGAGTGGAAGCGGGAGGTTGGTTTCTTTTCCGATTGTTACCCTTTGTTACTTTGGTTTATACCAAAAGGCGGGCAGGATATCGGCTGTTTTGGTGTTGTCAAGTCTGTGAGTTGTTGTGGTAAATTGTCGTGTTGTTGCACGACAACAAGTAGTCCGTGGTCGGGCGTGTCAACTCTGCGGAGGGATACGCTGCTCTGACCAATCGCTGTTTTGTGTTGTGAGTAGATTTCGCTTGTTTTCCGACCAGGTCGGAATGCGTTGGGTAGCTTCACTTCGGTCCCTGGTGTTCGTCGGAGTGGACGTGCCTTGTATTTGCGGGGGGAGCGCTGTTAGTCGAGCTGAGTGACTTCGAGTCATATTTAGGGCCAGGTCCCCGTGGGGTTTGGGTGCCCTTGGCCTGTGCAGGGTTCTGTGTCGTCTTTTTTGGGCAGCCACTTCAGCCATTTGCAGAACTGGTTATTATTATTATATAGGGTATTTTATTAATAGGGTATTTATATAGCGCCTACCCTCATCACAAACCAAGCTCTAAGCCTTTACAAAAAACAACATACCTCACTCACTTCAACGGGCTGCCTACCCCGTAGAGCCGGCCGAAGAGCAGCCTACGGGCGCTCATTCAGTCGTTTCCCGTACCATTCAAATATCAGTCACTCATTTTCATTTATCTCATTTTTTTCCTCCAGTTTCTCACATAGGATACTTACATTGTTTATACTTTCCTCCATTTCCACCGGTAAAACGATGGCACACGATAGCAATAATTGACAATTTTTTGTGGCTCTGTAAGAAATACCAGGCGGCTACCTTTCAATCTGTGTGGTTGAACATTGTTTGTCCGGGTTGGTGATTTGTAGGTTCATGGTATTGTTCGTCATGTTGTCTTGTATCATGGCGAGTTGTACTGTATTGTCTCATGTTATGTTTAGTTGTATTATTTTGTTGCGTATACGGGTTGTCTGGTATGATGTCGTTTTGGGGTTCGGTGTTTGAAACTTCTTGTTACCCGGTTTGTGTTGTTACCTCTTTTCTGTATATTCTGTAATAGTCTACATAGTGGTTCCTGGTTCGATTGTCATGTGACAGTTTGGCAAGACAATGTGGTTCGATATAATAACCATTGATGGACGGTGATGTGATATTGGTTGTGATTATTTTCATGTTAATTTCAGGGGGTCATAAGGAAGAAATACGAGGTTGCATTTTGTTGAGGATCATAGTATGAGTGGGGTGCAGATGTGTTTGCGTGAATCGAAAGGGATTGTGCTCAATTCAGTTGTAAATAGTAGTAGTTCGTTTAACACGTTTGTCACGAGGCCTACAAACGTTTGACCCATCTGGGTGGCGGAATTATTCATTTGTTTATTATCGTTGTTGTTGTCGCGTGTCCGTCCCTTGTGTGACTTGTGGTGCGGTTGCACCTTGGTGTAGTTCAGCCAAGTTGGGTTGCTTTTCTCTCTCTCTCTCTAATTCCACTGCCCGGCAATTCATCCTGCAGTTCACGGGTGGCGGGTACCTTTCTCTCGAACTTGCGTCTATCGGCCTCTCGCCTGTTTTTTTACCTGTCGCACGTGCTTCATTTCTTTTAGCTTGAGGTATGCTCACTCTGGTGACGTAGCGTGGCATGTTGGCCGCCATCGCTTAGGCGGGTTTTTCTCTTCACTCGAGCGGAAGATGTCTGGGAGCGCCTGCCCGGTCTGGTTCTTCACCATTGGCGTCGAAGGTACAGTCGGTACCTTCATTTCCTACAGTGGGCCTGTAGGGGAGAGACATCACTTCTTCTTTTCCGCATCTGCGCTTCTGTCCTCTCGACTGGACAGAGGGCAGAGAGAGTCGTTTGACCCGCCTCTTCTGGTCACCCACGGTAGCTGGTAAGCATCAGTTTCGTGGTTTGTTTGTTTTGGTTTTTTGTTGTTAGCCGCTTATTCTTCTCTTTTGCGCAATTTTCTTTTGTTTTCAAAATTGTAAAAGAAATATTTTTTTGAGACCTTTTCTCGGGTTTAAATTCAATCTTTAACCTGGCCATTCTAAATTATATCCAAAATTTTTTTCTCCTTTTTTATGCATCGGGTGATGCGGTAGTCGTGGGATGGGGGAGAACCTGGTGATTCAGGGTTGGTACTTGCTTGGTCTCGCTCGTCTCCCCTGTCACATCGCCGGACTCTTATTCTTCGGCCACCGTCTGTTTGTGTGTTTCAAGGAACGAGTTTTTTGTTCGCGAGCGTGCGTACGCATGATTTGTCGTTTGGATGCGTATTGGGGATTTGTGGGATTTTGAAATGTGCTATAAAATGTGATAATTATCCATTGAATTATTATTTGCAAATGTGGTGGCAGTTATAAAGCGACGATTTCTGTGTTTTGGGTCATTTTCCCAAGAAAAGGAAAATGTTAAAAAGTGAGAGAGAGAAGGATGAAGATAATTCATATTTGTTTTATAGCCTGTTAATTTAATGCAGTCTCTTACCCTTTCGTGTGAGAAGACTTTAACGAACATTCCTGATTTAGTTGGTTTGCTGGGTTATGCTCAGGTTTTTTGTTTAGCTGGTGTCGTTGGTGTATTTTGTAAACCCCCCTCGCCCATCATGCGAATGGCTGTTAGGATTTAACAGCATGGGTCAGACTGTACTGACTGCGGGGTTTTCCCGTGCCCTTCCCTCCCTTTTTTCTCTCCTCCCAGCTACCTTGTCCCTCCTCCTGGGAGCTTCACCCGAGCTCGCACTGGTTGGTGCCGCGCTCTGGGTTGGGGCCCACGCACTGGTTGGGACCACGCACTGGTTGGGACCAGCACTGGTTGGTACCGCGCACTGGTTGGGACCACGCACTGGTTGTACCGCGCTCTGGTTTGGGGGCACGCACTGGTTGGGACCACGCAATGGTTGAGGCCACGTACTTGTTGGAAAAGCCCGTGGGCTTGGCTAGCCGGGTTTCCCGATCCCCGTCCAGGACCTCCAAACAACGCCGCGCAGCCCCCCACCCCCCCCACCCCCCCCCCCTCCCCCCGGGACGGGGCTCTCCACCGTCTGTTTGTGGGTGTCAAGGTGTTGGCCTTGAACGACTCTCTTCAAGAACCGAAACCCCGGTTTGGAGCACCTAGTGCGACAGGGGTCTCCCAGTAACCTTGGAGAGGCAGGGGTGTGTGCGCACTACATGACATGGGAAGGGGTGGGTGCTGGGGAAAAGTTTATTTATAATTGTGTATATGTCATATGTGTTGAAATGCTGTGATTGTGATTATTACGTCGTAAGTGAAAAAGCTTGATTGTGATTGTGCATGTTGTGTGTGTTGGAATGCTTAATTGATGTATGTCGGTTTGAAATGCTTGATTGTGATTGTGCATGTTTTGGTGTTGGAATGCTTATTTATGACTGTGTGTGTTGGGGTGAATAAATGGGGGGTTGTATCGAATCTTTTTTGTGTGGTCTCTTGCGGGGGGTGTGAGGGCAGTCACTCCCTTCACTCCCACCTAGACCGATCCTGTCAGGGCAGACCTCCAGGGGTCGCGTGACAATTGTGGGGCTCGTCCGGGATCTGAAGGGCTCTGACTGTCTCTCTCTTTTGCAGAGTACCTGTTTTGTTTTTGTCTGTTTGTATACGTTTAGTTAGTTTGGGCGTTTGGTTTTGGGGGGTTGGCTGGGTGACTCAGCGTGTAGGGAGTCTTTTGTGGCCTGAAGGAACATCCGGTTTTGACTGGGGGGTCGAGGTGAGACCAGGGGGGTCGACCGCGTCCAGACCTCCTTCCGCCGGGTGCCTCACGCAGATTCGCCGTAAGACTTTCCTTTCGTTGCCACTCAGTCTGTCATTCCTGTTTTGTAATTAGCCAGTTTTTTTTTTTTTTTTTTTTTTTTTTTTACCGGGTGGTTATTGAGTACAGGTGGTGTAATCGGACGTTAGTGTCACTTTTTCCTCTCTCCGGATTCCGTCTGGGCCCTTTGTTTTGTTTTTTCCGGTGAGCCCCACCGCACTGGGTTTCTCGTGCTGTGGAAGCGCGTGTTACCCGATGGGAGCAGCCGGACATTTTTTTTTTTTTTTTTTTTTTTCGGTGAGCCCCACCGCACTGTTTCTCATGCTTGGAGCGGGTGGTGCCAGAGTGGGAGCAGCCGGAACACATCCGCACACACACACACACATCCCTAAAAATATTGTTTCTTTTAGTGGAATTGTCTTTCCCCGTATTTGAGAACCGTAGGATATTGTTGTCATGGCAACGTCCGGGGTTGGTGGGATGGCGACGCGTGCGTCAAAGAAGAAGGGGGCTTCAGGAGGTAGTCCCTACTATTATAAACCAGTACTGCGACTACAGTGACTTATACTTATTCCAGCGCTGTAGCCGATAGTCCCGCGATGCTTTCCCCTACCTCTTCGCTAGGGATCTTCCTGTTGAGACCCCCACTGGCACTTCCGCTCGGAAGCGTCAAAGTATAGTGAAGCAATTGTGGGCTTCTGTTGGTCGCAGAGACTGAAACCTTCTCCTCTCCATGCTTCCCCTCGTAAGGAGTATGCCCCGGGGACTTTCCTCATGGGAAAGTCGAGACCCAAGGACGGGTCAAATGGGTCACCTCCCGTGTCAGGAGTGGTGAATCCTGCCCAGGACATCGCTTCCGTCCTGATGTTTTCTGGAGCGGCAGCGAGTGAAGAGGCTGCCCAGGGAGGAGGCTCTGCGTAGGGGAAAAGGCGCTAGGCAGGGAAGCCCCTTTGTAGGGAGGAGGCAACCTTCGTAGGGAAGAGGCAACGCTCCGTCGAAAGCTAGATGATGGAGGGGTCTGCGCAGAGAGGAGGGGCTGCAGACAGAAATTCTGCGTAGGGGGAAGAGGCTATTTTGCGCAGGGAAGAGGCTGCCAACAGGAGGCTTCTGCATAGGGAAGAGGCTGCCAGACAGGAAGATAGGCGTAGGGAGGGGCTCCAACGGAAGATGGGCGTAGGAGAGGCTCCCAACAAAGCCCCCAAGGAAAACTAGATAGGAGGGAGCCCCTCGTAGGAAGGATGAACAACTTCTTTTGCGGACTCCCCATCTGTGTTCGGGGGGTTAATCCCCGGCAAGTGATAAAGTTGGGCCCAAAGTTAAAGCTTAGAGTTCAGCCCTGGGGAGGACTTTGATATTTCTTAGACATTTTGAAAAAGGGTATTTTCATACAATTGTCTGGAACAAAAGCCTGCCCCTTTTTTTTGTTTTGCGGGTATGAAAGGGAGTGTGTGCTCACTCAAAATAAAGGGCGCGTCAAAAGGACATCATTTGGGCTTGCGTAAGCGTTTCCACCTTCCCCAAGAGTACAGGGGAATTCAGGTCCATGAAAAAAAAATAACGATAAACCCTTTCGAAAAGTTTTGGAAATGGGCTGCGTAAAACGCGGGTTTTGGGCGTCATTCTAAGCTGATTTTGGGGATCGTTCCATCGAACACTACCAACACTGGCCCCCGGGGTTGAGGATCCAAAGGGCAACACACCTCGGGATTTCGGGCTGCATTCATACCGCTGGGGTTTTTTGCTGAAGCCCGAGAGCGTATGGGACCGTCCAGATACGGACGGGAAGCCCCCACAATTTAGGGCAATGGGGCGCCGACGACTGCTAGTGGTCGAACAAGGGGCAGTTTCATGGGGGACCTCACACCCCGACGGTTTTTTTTTGTGGTGTCCCGGCCACATTGGGAAGATTGCCCAAAAACCCACCGGGTAGTCAGGGGGGTAGCCCTTTCCCCGCGTCCCTGCCTGGGCAAATTGGGGTCCGTCCCAGCTTTAGGGGTACAGGTCCCAGTGTTTTCCTTTTGGGTTTCCCCCTTGGTCGACACTATCAGGTTTTGGGGAGCACAACATCTTTGTCGATAAGGATTTTCTTTTCCCCCAAGGGCCTGGGGGGCGCTGTTTGATTGGCGGGTTGGGGGGGTATAACCCCCCCCGTCCTTCTGTACCATTTCTTTCCCCCCCTACTTTGTGGCGAATTGGGGGCCTTCGGGTGGGCGACCTATTTTCCTTTCCCCGGGAATACTACACCTTTGCGGACGACGCAGTCATCCGTGTCAGGATCTCCCCTCAGGCTGTGTGGGATTACCACACCGCCAAAGCTAAGAAGCAGGAAGGAATTGGTCCCGTTCTCACCGATCTCTACGAGGTTCGGCCGGGGTTTGCCCCGCTCCATGGTCCCCCTTCAGACCAGGACTTGATTCCAACGCCTGAGACAACTGGGGGGTCATCCCCTCAGTCCCCGACACGCCAAGGTAGCTTCAAGCCCACAAGGGGGGTCCTCTTGGTTTTCACTCGGGGAGTCGTTTGGGCCCAAACACTTGTCTTCCCCAAACTTTGGGGAAAACGTTCTCCGGGAGGCCCACGATTCCCCCCGGCAGGTCATTTCCCAAACGGACTCTCGAGCGAGAAGACAGGATTCTTTGGCCAGGGAAAATCCAGGGTTGGCGTACGCCGCAGTTTCGATTCTGCCAACGGACAACGTCCCCATCATGCCAGGGCCAAAGGCCTTGTCGAGTGTTTAATGGGGCGTTAAGAGATGTTCGTCGCCCTTGTGCAGAGCAAAACCCGTCTGGGGCTATCGGGGTTCGCGTGCGAGGCAAGGAAAACCTGTATCATCCAACCTCTTAAGGCGTCGGCACGAACTCGGGGCCAGGGGGTAACCCCTGTCGTCGTGGAGAGTGGCGAGGGGATGCAGTGTCGGTGTTCAGGCACCCCACTGTTCCCCTCTCGGGGAAAGTCGTGGCAGGGTGTTTGCTTTGGGTTTAAACCTTCCTCAGCTCAAAAGATCAACGGCACAGGTTATCCAAGAGTTCCAGGCGTACCCAAGAAAAGTACGGGCCGGGAAATTTGTACTGGGAGAGCGACATCATCCTCCCAGTGCCTGGACCGGGGTCCCCCCAGCAGTCGTGACTCTGATTAGGGAGTGGGAAATGCGAGTCTGCGTTTTACTTTCCGTCAACAAGGGTTCCAGAATAGGATGCTGACTACTTAGCCGAGCCCGTATCACACATTGGAAAAAACAGTCAGAGGGCACTTCCCTCAACCAGGGTTATATTCCCTTTTTTTTTCTGTATCAGGTGTAGTGATAGTTTCACTTCATGATGTTAACGATAGGAATCACCAAAGGTTCGGATTGTTACTTTTTATTGTTGGAAGGTTTGCTAGTTGTTTGTTTAAAAGTTAAAATATTATGTATTTCCCCGGTGATTCTACGTGGAAGTTTTTATTGGATTTATGAAACCCGTCGACACCAGGGTTGGGGTTTGGCCCCTTGTTTAATTTGCAATGCGTCAAGGTTTTAAAGGACACTGTATCCAGAGAAACGTCTTTAGAAGGGGGGGTTTTTCACGATTTGTCACAGGCCCCACGCGTTTGCCCATCGGGTGGCGGAATTATTCATTTGTTTTTAACGTTGTTGTGTCGCGTTCCGTCCCCTTTGGGGTGACTTGTGGGGCGGTTGCACCTTGGGTATTTACTCAAATTTGGTTTTCTTTTCTCTCTCTCTCCTAATTTCCCCTGCCGGCAATTCATCCCGCAGGTTCACGGGGGGTGGGACCCTTTTTCTGAACTTCCTGTCATCGGGCCCCTCGCCTGTCTTTTTTCCTGGCACTCTTCTTTTTTTTAGCTTGAGGGGATGCTCACTCTGTGACGTAGCGTGGCATGTTTGGCCCCCATCGTTAGGGAGGTTTTTTTCCCTTCCTCGACGGAAGATGTCTCTGGGGAGCGCCTGCTCCCCTGGTTTTTTCACCATTGCGTCGAAGGTAAAGTCGGTACCTTCATTTCCCATCGGCCCGTAGGGGGGAGACTCATTTCTTTTTTTGCATCTCGCTTCTGTCCCTCGACGGACAGAGGGAGGAGGTCGTTTTACCCCCTCTTTTGGTCACCCCGGGTAGCTGTAACATCAGTTTTTGTGGTTTGTTTGTTTTGGGTTTTTTTTGTTAGCCGCTTATTCTTCTCTTTTTTCGCAATTTTCTTTTGTTTTCAAAATTGTAAAAGAAATTTGTTTGAGACCTTTTCTTGGGTTAAATTTAATCTTTAAACCCGGCCCTTCTAAATTATATCCAAAATTTTTTCTCCTGTTTATGCATCTGGTGATGCGGTATTTGGGTGGGGATGGAGAGAACCTGGTGATTCGGGGTTTGGTACTTGTTTGGGTCTCGCTCGTCCCCCCCTGTCACTTTCGCCGGACTCTTATTCTTCGGCCACCGTCTGTTGTGTGTGCAAGGAGAACGAGTTTTATGTTCGCGAGCGTGCGTACGCATGTTTTGTCGTTTGGATGCGTGGTTGGAGATTTGGGGTATTTTGAAAGTGGCTAAAAATGTGAAAATTTATGCCATTGAATTATTATTTGCAAATGTGGGGGCAGTTATAAAGCAAAACGATTGCTGTGTTGGATCATTTCCTAAGAAAGGAAAATGTTAAACGTGAGAGGAGAGAAGGATGAAGATAATTCATATTTGTTTTATAGCTGTTAATTTAATGTAGTCTCTTACCTGCTTCGTGTGAGAAGACTTTAAAAGAACATTCCGATTTAGTTGGTTTGCTGGGGTTTTGCTCAGGTTTTTTGTTGAGGGTGTCGTTGGTGTATTTTTGAGACCTCCCCTCGCCCATCATGCGAGTGGCTGTTAGGATTAACAGCATGGGTCAGACTGTTACTGACTGCGGGGTTCCAGTGCCCTTCCCTCCCTTTTTCTCTCCTCCCAGCTACCTTGTCCCTCCTCCTGGGAGCTTCACCCGGAGCTTGCACTGGTTGGTGCCGCGCACTGGTTGGAGCCACGCACTGGTTGGGACCACGCACTGGTTGGGACCACGCACTGGTTGTACCGCGCATGGTTGGGACCACCACTGGTTGGTACCGTGCTCTGGTTGGGGTCACGCAACTGGGTTTGGGGCCACGCACTGGTTGAGGGCCCCGTACTGGTGAAAAGCCCGTGGCTTGGCTAGCCGGTCCTGATCCCCGTCCGGACTCCAACAACGCCGCCCCCCCCCCCCCCCCCCCCCCCCCCCCCCCCCCCGGGGCGCGCTCTCCACCGTCTGTTTGTGGGTGTCAAGGGTGTCGGCCTTGAACGACTCTCTTCAAGAACCGAAACCCCGGTTTGGAGCAAACCCAGTTTCGACAGGGTGCCCCAGTAGACCTTGGAGAGGCAGGGGTAGTGCGCACTACATGACATGGGAAGGGATGGGTGCTGGAAATGTTTATTTATAATTGTGTATATGTCATATGTGTTAAAATGCTGTGATTGTGATTATGTATGTCGTATAGTGAAATGCTTGATTGTGATTGTGCATGTTGTGTGTGTTGGAATGCTTAATTGTATGTATGTCGTGTGTTGAAATGCTTGATTGTGATTGTGCATGTTGTGTGTGTTGGAATGCTTATTTATGACTGTGTGTGTTGGTGTGAATAAATGGGGTGTTGTATCGTAATCTTTCTTGTGTGGTCTCTTGCGGGGCGTGTGAGGTCAGTCACTCCCTTCACTCCCACCTAGACCGATCCTGTCAGGGCAGACCTCCAGGGGTCGGTCGTGACATCGTTGAAATTGATTAACGATTTCGGAGTTGACCTGCACAGTATTGGAATCGGTTAACTGTGCAGTGGGGCCAGGGCTGATTTGTGGTCGAGTGGTTTATACTGGAGTACGGTCGTGACAATTCAACTTATATTGGTGTCTTTTCACTTTTGTTACGAGTCATGGTTCTCGACGCGGGTGTCGTGCGCGTGCAGACTGTATCTGTGACGTACGCATTTGGTACAGGACAGTGAGTCCATATGGTTAGAAGTTTTTTTTTTTTTTTAAGTAAATGACAGTCGTCACACATGCAGGGATATACGTGTTTGTGACAGAATAGGGTTGGAGAGAGATATTTTAGGTTGTAGGGAGACAGTCCCATTATGAATTTTAGTAGTCGGAAAGAAGGGTAAGGTAAATTTAAGGCGGGTAGCTCAGCAGTTGATAGGATAAAAACGGAGGGTGTGCAGCTTGTAATATTGTATGAAGTATGGTTGTGTTGGCATAACAAGGATTAACCACTGGGTTATCTGACAAGAGATGACATGAGAGTGGGGTGCTGGATGGAAATTTTGGCGAACAAATCATGTTGTGTTGATATATGATTATAATTGACAGTGCAAAGAGGGGTAAGAATATGAAGGGTTGTGGCTGCGAGCCGATTCTCTTGTATGAATATGCTAGAACTGTGAACCGTTAAAAATTGATAAGTTTTTTTTTGTTGTTCTTTTGTTGTTGTTGTTTTTTTGAGAGATGTGTATTACTACTGGTTACTATGTGGAAACATTTCCTTGTTTATTTAGCATTTCCTAAGGGGGCCCATGGAGTCCGTGTTGGATTGCTTAGATTGGTTCTATTTCTCCGAGAATTGGATGTGATTCATAATTTCATATGTAATAGCGTGGATTGGGCTCAGGAAGAATATTGTTGTAGTGACGCACGAGTGTAGTGCGCATGCGCACTCGGTTCACCACCGGAACCGGAAGGTGCACCTCGCATGAGCAGTGCTCACTCACCAGCAGACGACAGGGCGGGAAGGAGTTGGCTCATTCTACTCGTCGCCCCCGTCGAGAGTGGAGTCACCTCAACGCCAGCTCCTGACTACTACAAGCCAGCCAGACAGCCACAACTACCATTGCGGACGCCCGTCCTCTACTTCGAACTAAAGGAACGACGTGTGGCGTCCGGAGACAACACCATCTACGACCAACACCGACTGAGACCAACTACCATACCTGCGGAACCAGACGTGGCCTTCGCCTTCCCTGGTTGCGCCGTCAGCTGTTCGACCCTCTGAGGAAAGCTGCAAGCTCGGCTTGGACAGAGCGCGTCACAGACTGACCACCCACTCGCCATTCCAGTACTGCAGGGTGAGTTGCACTGTGTACGTGTGTATGCGTTTGTGTGCATAAGAAGAAACCCCAATACTAGGAATAGTTATCGCACTAGTTGGACATGTCACACTAAGCCACCCTTCTAAAGTGTAGGGTAAACACTTTAATGGTGTCAGAAGTGGGATTACCCGTAGCTTAGTTGTGCATGCATTCACAGTGTCAGTCTTAGTTATTGGAATTGTGTTGCTGCTCAGCACCAAGCACTATTTACACAGATACTAGTATATAGTTATACTGTCAACCCCTGCAGTTAGCATTGGATGGGAGTGGGTCTACCCTACATTAGAGAGTAACCCCAGAATATACAGTCACTCCCCTAATGGCTCTGAATATCAATTTAGCCACTGCGTCGCAGCTTAGTCAGATGCTGCCAGGGATAGGGCCTAAGAGGGCTGCCCAGTTGGTCAGAATTAGAGAGAGGGAGGGAGGATTGACCTTACCAATCTTGACGTCCGTGCTGCACGGAGAAGTAAGCCCTTACCTTCTCTCTCTGATTAACTTTGGGGACCAGGGGGTATTACTGAAGGGTCGGTGGCGACTGGTGTAGCCACATTAAAGAGTGAAACCAGAAGACCAGTCGCCCCAAGCCAGGCCAGTCAATCACAAATACCCCGTAAAGTGTCCACAGCCTTGTCCCGACCCCGTCTGACTAAAGATACATTGAATCAGAGCTTTTCCTTTCGTGAGTCAGAAGAGCTGCGAACGGAAAATTGGGTGGAGAGGCACACTCCTGTTCATGGACCAGAGGATGGAGGTAGAAGGACTGGCCAACGGTCCACCTCTGGATTGTCGTCTGTTTCCCGTAGCCACGGAGACAAGGGATCATACGAGCCTCTGTTACGCCCACGGCAAACACACACGAGAGGTTCCGGGCAATTGTACCTCGAAAAGGCATTGCCGGAAAGCCGATATCGTGAATGCCGTGGGAGTGTCACGAGTTTGTCACGAGGCCTACGACGATTGACCCGTCTAGGGTGGCGGAATTATTCATTTGTTTATTATCGTTGTTGTTGTCGCATGTCCGTCCCTTGGTGTGGCTTGTGGTGCGGTTGCACCTTGGTGTAGTTCAGCTCAAGTTCGGTTTGCTTTCTTCTCTCTCTCTCTCTCTAATTCCACTGCCCGTGCAATTCATCCTGCAGGTTCACGGGTGGCTGGTACCTTTCTCTCGAACTTGCTGTCTATCGGCCTCTCGCCTGTCTTTTTACCTGTCGCACGTGCTTCATTTCTTTTAGCTTGAGGTATGCTAACTCTGTGACGTAGCGTGGCATGTTGCCCGCCATCGCTTAGGCAGGTTTTCTCTTCACTCGAGCGGAAGATGTCTCTGAGAGCGCCTGCTCTGTTTTTGGTTCTCCACCACGTCGTCGAAGGTACGGTCGGTACCTTCATCCCTACAGTCGGCCTGTAGGGGAGAGACATCACTTCATCTTTTTTCCGCATCTGCGCTGCTGTCCTCTCGACTGGACAGAGGGCAGAGAGAGTCGTTTGACCCGCCTCTTCTGGGTCACCCACGGGTAGCTGGTAAGCATCAGTTTCGTGGTTTGTTTGTTTTGGTTTTTTGTTGTTAGCCGGCTTATTCTTCTCTTTTGCGTAATTTTTCTTTAGTTTTCAAAATTGTAAAAGAAATATTGTTTGAGACCTTTTCTCTGGTTAATTCAATCTTTAACCTGGCCATTCTAAATTATATCCGAAATTCTTTCTCCTGTTTATGCATCTGGTGATGCGGTAGTCGGTGGGGATGGGAGAGAACCTGGTGATCCAGGGTTGGTACTTGCTTGGTCTCGCTCGTCCGCCCCTGTCACATTCGCCGGACTCTTATTCTTCGGCCACCGTCTGTTTGTGTGTGCAAGGAGAACGAGTTTTATGTTCGCGAGCGTGCGTACGCATGACTAGTCGTTTAGATGTGTGGTTGGAGATTTGTTTATGCATTGAAATATTGATATAAAATGTGGGGATAATTGTGCCATTGAATTATTATTATTGGCAAATGTGGTGGCAGATGTAAAGCGATTAGTTCAGTTCCTAAGAAAGGAAAATGTTAAACGTATGGGGCAATGGGTCTCTGTTTAGTCTCTTAAGCTGTCTTGGCGCTTGGACTTAGGCACACTGGTTTTTTAAATGACGCACTGATTCACTGGACGATCACATGCACGTACATGACGGAACGACGAACGATGAAACGTTTCGGAAACGTGACACAAGACTATGGTGTGTAGATGGCGATGGTGATGTTTGGCACTCCTCCCGTCGACCCCACGCCCCAATCCGCGCCGCTGCAGTGGGGAGCTCTTGAAGCGGTGCTGCACAGGACTGGGGGGGGGGGGGGGGGGGTGGGGGTGGAGGAAAGGAACAACGGGGACGGAGAGTGCCAGATGGGCTGTTCCAGGACAGGGATGTAGAACCGTCCAAGGCAGGGCCGTGCAGGCTTCTCCTCGACGGTCCCCTGGTGACGCTGCTCACCTGTAGCGAGGACCCAGCGACCTACGGCAGCTCGTCACTCCCAGGCCCAGACTAAGGCTGCGGGCCACTTGGTACAAAGCCCTGGAACAGAGAGCTATAACCCGGGCTACGATATGTCTAACTCACACTGATGCATATTAGGTGTGTATAAATGTCCATGTACACACATCCTCTAACAACACACACACACACACACACACACCACACACACACACACACACACACACACACACACACACACACACACACAAAAACACACACACAAATGTACACACATCCTCCAACACACACACACACACAACACACAAAAAACAAAAACAAAAATATCGACTATTGCTCTCGTTCACCGCAAAGCCGTCGTCACGCAAATAAAACCCCAAAATCCAGATTCCAAGGAAGCAAGGGAGGGAATCCGAGCCATGCACGGGTTGACTGCGCCAGCCAGCATCATGTCCAATAATGTCGGCTGATGCCATCGAAAAAACAAACAACTAACTTCACTGCTCGGACTGAAAACGTGGAATGGTTTCCCGTGAACGAGGGGAATCTTTCGGGTTAGAATATCCCACAGTAAGTTTCCCTCTTTATGCTATAACCGTTAACAATTCAGAACAAGCATTGGAACCAATGGAGAGGCAAAAAAAATTATACCATTTTTAAATGAACGGGAAAAAGACAACCATCAAAAGGAGAGAAAGGGAAAAAAAGAGGGAGAGAGAGAAGGAGGGAGAGAGAGAGAGGGGGGTGAGAGAGAAGAGAGGGGGGGGGGGGAGAAAGGAAACGGTACTACTTGCTAACGTTACTTAAGGCCAGGATTCACCCTGATTCCCTCAAAAACAGTAAGCATTTAATACAAAGATGGGGTGAAGGATGAATAAACCAAGAAAAATGATAATGTAATGCTTACCCCATTCGGCTCGTGGGGAAGTCGGAATGAGACAGCTTCGCAGTGTTGGCCTCTAGACCTATCGAAAGGTGTTACCACTGTTCGACGAGACATCAGTAGTATATGAGGCCCCCCTCGGAGGGACGACCAACGAGAGACGAGATATCAGTAGTATATGAGGCCCTCTCGGAGGGACGACCAACGAGAGCCCGATGTAACCGCTTCGCGTAGCTGAGTGCCCCTATTTTTTGAACACGTAAAT
>CM031597.1:135970724-135988224 GCA_018398815.1 Conus ventricosus | reverse complement strand
ATGTTATAACTAGTAATAGAATGGGAAGACTTTTAATATTTGCAAATATATATGAATCAAATAAAGACGAATCGCTCTTTTTCGAAAATGTAGAATTGAAAATAGAAGATAATAACAGGGACTGGATAATGATAATGGTAATTGGAATTTGGTATTGTCACAATCATAAACATGTTTAACCCTATTTTTTAGAAAGAGAAGGGGGTTAGTTACCGCCAAGATCACAGACAAACAGAGTACAGGACAGGTCTGTTTATCTATTGTTTTCGGTGATAACTCGCCCCATCTCTTTCTAAATGTTGCTTCATTTTCCGCCCTCAGTCACTCCGTTTTGAAGTTTAACCCCAGAACTCAGTAAGATTGTCACAATCATAAACATGTTTTACCCTAGTAAGCATTGTCACAATCGTAAACGAGTATATCCCTAGTAAGATTGTCACAATCGTAAACACGTTTAACCCTAGTAAGCATTGTCACAATCGTAATCAAGTGTAACCCTTGTAAGCATTGTCACAATCGTAAACAAATTTAACCCTAGTAAGATTGTCACTATCCTAAACAAGTATAACCCTTGTAAGATTGTCACAATCAAAAACAACGATTGTCACTATCATAAACAAGTATAACCCTTGTAAGATTGTCACAATCAAAAACAGGTTTAACCCTGGTAAAATCGTTCAATTATAAAACAAGTTTAACCCTAATAAGATCGTCACAATTATAAACAAGTTTAACCCTAGTAAGATCGTCACAATTACAAACAAGTTTAACCCTAGTAAGATCGTCACAATTATAAACAAGTTTAACCCTAGAAAGATAGTCACAAGCATAAACATGTTTTATCCTCGTAAGCATTGTCACAATCATAAAGAAGTTTAGCCCTAGTAAGCTTTGTCACAATCGTAAACGAGTTTAAACCTAGTAAGATCGCCACAATCATAAACAAATTTAAACCTAGTAAGATTGTCACAATCATAAACAAGTTTAACCCTAGTAAGATTGTCACAATCGTAAACAAGTTTAACCCTAGTAAGATTGTCACAATCATAAACACGTTTAAAACCTAGTAAGATTGTCACAATCATAAACAAATTTAAACCTAGTAAGATCGCCACAATCATAAACAAGTCTAACCCTAGTAAGATTGTCACAATCATAAACAAGTTTAACCCTAAAATGTTGTCAAAATTATAAACAATTGGAGTAAGATAGGAAGGAGAGGTGTAGAGAGGAAGGGAGTGAAAGAGAAGGGTCGAGCGATAAATGCCTTTGGACACAGACGAAACAAAATGTCACCACATTTTCAGAAGAAAGAACTCAAGTCGCCTGCTGCCACAAGCACTGACTGCCATGTGCACGTTCTGTGATTCTCATTGGGTGTTGTTGTCGGAGGTGTTTTGGTTACCCACCCATTCTGTGTCTTTCATCCTGCTATGGTGTGTGTTCATGACATTTGATCCGATAGGAAAGCCAGCTGTCTGATTACAGTTTGAATTCGTATATTTTTGTTAGAGTTTTTGTGGCTGATTTTCTGGTTACAGCTTGAATTCCTATTTTGTACTAGAGCTCTTGTGGCTGATTCTGTAGTTACAGCTTGAGTTCGTTCGTTTGTTTGTTTGTTTGTTTGTTTGTTTGTTTGTTTGTTTGTTTGTTTGTTTTTCTGCTGTCCCAACCTCTGCACCACCTCAGAGGCAGTGTACCCACGCCGCTCATTCCGACACCCCGTCAACAACCACAGCCGGTCGGCCCCACCGCAGCCCTGGCACCGGCAATCCACTGGGGGCAGTCAATGTCAAGTCGTCAAGAGGCAACCCACCGGAGGAGACGCTGCACTGTTGCCGAGTCATTTCGGTGGTGTTCAGTGGCGCCTGTTCTGATCTAACATACGCAGGACGCCACCTACTAAGCCCCCTACTGACGACAATAATTGCTTAGTCGCAGAGCTGGCGTGTGTGAGCTCTCCCTCCGGAGGGCGCCACCACGTCCGTCCAACGACAGCCCCCCATGGACTCGCCGATACCGGTGACCCAGACGGAACCACACCAAGGCCACGGACGTAGAGAGGACATCGAAATTGAGGTCACCATGAGAGCAGGGCATGAAGGGCCACAGAACTTGAGACTTTTTTTTTATGCTGATCGATGAGAATGAGAATGATTAAGTGGATGCTACGGATTTCCATTTCGGTCAGAGACTACATGACAGGGCTGTTCTCTACGCTTCCTTTCATAATATATCCCGGCGTCAACCAGGCCCGAGAGATACAGGCACCTGCAGTGTTGGTCAGGAAATTCTAGCAACACTCTCAGAAACGCATCGATTAAGTGGATGAAACTCCACTGTGTGGTCCCAGTCTTCCCAACTGAGTCCGCAGCAAACTCAACTCTGGGTGGAAGCCGGTCGGGGCAGAAAACCCACATGACTCTGATGGGATTCGAACCCACGACCTTCCAGCCGGGAGTCCGCGATGCTAACCACTTCGCCACGGCGGCTGGTTGAGTTCGTATTTTTGTACTAGAGCTCTTGTGGCTGATTCTGTAGTTACAGCTTGAGGTCCTGTTTTGTTTTTACTAGAGGTCTTGTGGTTGATTCTGTAGTTACAGCTTGAGTTCCTTTTTTTTTTTTTTTTTTTTTTTTTTTTTTACTAGAGCTCTTGTGGCTGATGCTGTAGTTACAGCATGGGTTCCTATTTTTGATATTAGGCTTATTTTTCTCTTAAATTAAGTAGTTAAATTTTGAATACTCTTTTGATTATGTTCAACTTTTATTCAATTTCTGTCCAAACGTTTGCACTGCTGAGATGTGAGAACACCATTAAGAAAGAAAAAATCACTAAAACTTTTCACGTCCCACACTGAACGATGTCACATGCCTTTAAACAAATCAATGCGAAGCAAAAGCTAACATATTCTGAAAAACGAGGACACCAGCTTTTTTTCCCTTGTGTATATAGGCTGACGCAACCTTTAGTAAAGAGGTTGTAGGCAGCTGTCGCGTTGCTGACATCTCTGTCTCTTTCTCTCTGTCTCTGTCTCTATCTGTCTGTCTGTCTGTCTCTCGCTCTCTCCCCCCACCCCTTCACCTTCAATCTTTCTCTCCTCCCCTACCACCCCTTCCCTCTTTCTCCCCACCCCTTCACCTTCACTCTTTCTCTCTCACTCCTCTCCCCATCCTTGTCCCTCCCCCATCTCTCTCTCTCTCTCTCTCTCTCTCTCTCTCTCTCTCTCTCTCTCTCTCTCTCTGTCTCTCTCTGTCTCTCATCCCACCCTTCACTCTCCCCCTCCCTCTCTCTCCCTCTTTCATCCTCCTCCCTTCCTCAATTTCTCTCTCTATGAGCCCCCTCCCCTCCTTACCCCACCCCCGTCCTTCCTTGCCTCAGTCAGTGTTTAAAGCTTTGGGTTGGTGACATTACGGGTCACGTGACGCAGCAACAACAGCCGTGCACAGATCAGCTTCTCACTCCTCTGCAGACGTTGTCTCCCACTCTCCGCTTTCGTGTCGGCCACCCAGCTGCTTTTATCTCGTCAACCTGAGGTCTACTACATACACACTTTTAACAGGTGAGGCAGGTGTCTTTTTCCTGGTATTGGACTGTGGTGTATTTGACTGGACTGAACAACATTGTCTAATTTCGCGGTCACAATAGACTCCAGTACACATACAGCACATCGCCATAGTGGGGGTGTCACATTGTACCCCTTTCGTGGGGGTATGTGTTTTATCAACGCATGTGGATTTGTTCTGCTTTTTTTTTCTTCTTGCCAGGGCCAGGTTGCTTGTTCTTATGGGTTTTGTACTTGAGCTACGTGCAACGACGGTGATTTTGTGTCTGGTGGGCAAGACAACGACGGTGATTTTGTGTCTGGTGGGCAAGACAACGACGGTGATTTTGTGTCTGGTGGGCAAGACAACGACGTTGATTTTGTGTCTGGTGGGCAAGACAACGACGGTGATTTTGTGTCTGGTGGGCAAGACAACGACGTTGATTTTGTGTCTGGTGGGCAAGACAACGACGGTGATTTTGTGTCTGGTGGGCAAGACAACGACGGTGATTTTGTGTCTGGTGGGCAAGACAACGACGGTGATTTTGTGTCTGGTGGGCAAGACAACGACGGTGATTTTGTGTCTGGTGGGCAAGACAACGACGTTGATTTTGTGTCTGGTGGGCAAGACAACGACGTTGATTTTGTGTCTGGTGGGCAAGACTACAAGAAAGGAAGCAGGGGAGTGTGGGTGGTGGGATGTTTTCACGTTTGTTCTTCAGTCGCTCTGCGAAAGGAGTGTCCATTCCACGCCTGACTTGGCCTCACCGGCGCATTTAGCTAGGTCATGAACCCAAGGAATGATTCAGTGTCCAGTTGTGTGTCCGTAGCTGGCGATTTTTTTTTCTCCATCCGTGTTTTGTTTTTCGTTGCATTGTTCTGTTTTTACTGGTTTTTTTTTTTTTTTTTTTGTATAGTCTGGATGGTTTATAAGCTTGGCGGTAAGAAAGAAACAAGATGCAAAGCATATAAACGTACTCCCAGTTAATTTTGAATACACGTGAGATATTCCGTAAAGAGGAAAAACCGTTTTGGGCCGTTATAGCTGTTAGTAACGGCTATTCTGGTAAACATCGGCCTTATCTGTGACCCATAATGAACATACCTACAAACTTTCAGGAAGATCGGGCAAGTACTTTCTGAGATATTCCATGAAAAGAAAACCGGTTATGTGCCGTTATAGTATAGCCGTTAGTAACGGCTATAACGGTAAAATAAAACATCGGGCATCATCCGTGATCCATAATGAACATACCTACACATTTTCAGAAGGACCGGCCAAGTACTTTCTGAGATATTCCATTAAAAAAGAAAACCCGTTATGGGCCGGTATAGCCGTCAGTAACGGCCATAACGGTAAAATAAAAGATCGGGCATCATCCATGAGCAATAATGAACATACCTACAAATTTTCAGAAAGATTCGCCCAGTAGTTTTGTGTGGACCAAGTGGAAAACATTTTGACCACACACACACACCACACACACACACACACACACACACACACACACACACACACACACACGCACACACACACACACACGCACACACACACACACACACACACACACACACACACACACACACACACACACACACACACACACACACACACACACACACGCACACAGCATTTCTTCGTTCCCATTATAAAGTACTCCCTGTTCTGTGTAAAATCTGGGAGTACAAAAAGGAATGACGTTTGATGGAGGGAAAGGCGCGATATACATTATCAGGCATGACAAGAATTATGGTAGGTTGTACGTATTAACCACGTAATACGTATTACTTTCGTATGTATTTCGTAACGTGGGAATGTTATTTTCACAGTGCAGTCAGCTGAAATACTGGAGGTCGGGTGTAATAGGTTGATTTTTTTTCTTCAGCGCATCTGCATTATATGTGTGGTGCAAATTTGGAGCTTAGATTTGAAATATTAAGTCACCCATACTTACTCTTCTCTTTCTGCTGCAGAAGGCTGCTTGTGAAGATCTGAACAAATTTAGTCAAGAAATGAATGACACAACGGCCTGATCATCCATAGTTGTGGATATCTGATTTTTTGCAAGTAGCCAATGAAATCGCAACGCCGTTGTCTTTTAAAACGCACCTTAAGCGCTGTTTGTGTGGGGAAAATTGTTTTCAAACTGGTTTGGCGGAACTTGAGTATTTCAAGTAATTTGGCACTCCCTAAACAGAAATATTCATGGAAAGTGAACTGAACTCGGATATTTTCTCACATTAATATATTGGGTCTAACCTTGCAAGAAACCTTAACCATGATAGATGATGGCTTAGGCCAAAACCCAGTTGATGGTATCGAAATAAATGATAATAAATACTTGGCAATAAAACCCAACATTGACAGACACTACCCACTCCCCATTCCCTTCCCCATTGTTTCTCCCCCCCCCCCCCCACCCCCTTTTTCTTTTTCTTTTTTTTTCTTTTTTTTTTAACAATGATGCATTCATTTCTTTGTTCCTGGGACGTAGTGTCAATTGTCGGATCGGTTAATAGATCGCTTTCACCTTGTCACAACGGTTGGACTGATTACTGACAAACAATTTAAAGGATCCCCGTCAATTTTTACAGGTGTTTGTAGGCTCAGTATCTGTTACTGTCATCCAGATACTGACAAACAGTTTAAAGGATTTGTGTGAATGTTCACAAATGTTTGCAGGGTCAGTATATCTTACTGCCATTCAGCTGCTGACAAACAGTTTAAAGGATCTCTGTCAATATTTACTGGTATTTATAGGTTCAGTAACTTTTACTGTCGTTCAGGTACTGACAGACAGTTTAAAAAGGATCTCCGTCAATATTTACCGGTGTTTGTTGGGTCGGTATTTGTTACTTTCATTCAAGTACTGACAAACAGTAGAATAGATCTCAGGCAATATTTACTGGTGTTTGTATGGAAAGTATTCATTAATGTCATTCAGGTACTGACAAACAGTTTAAATGATCTCCATGAACGTTTACTGGTATTTATAGGTTGAGTGTCTGTTACTGTCATTCGGGTACTGAAAAACAGTTCAAATGATCTCCTCCATAAATGTGTACCTGTTTTGTAGGGTCAGTATAATGTTACTGTCATTCAGGTACTGACAAACGATTTGAAGGATCTCTGTCAATGTTTACTGGCGTTTGTACGGTCACAGGCTGTTACTGTCATTCAGGTACTGACAAACGATTTAAAGGATCTCTGTCAATGTTTACTGGCGTTTGTACGGTTACAGGCTGTTACTGTCATTCAGGTACTGACAAACGATTTAAAGGATCTCTGTCAATGTTTACTGGCGTTTGTACGGTCACAGGCTGTTACTGTCATTCAGGTACTGACAAACGATTTAAAGGATCTCTGTCAATGTTTACTGGCGTTTGTACGGTCACAGGCTGTTACTGTCATTCAGGTACTGACAAACGATTTAAAGGATCTCTGTCAATGTTTACTGGCGTTCGCACGGTCACTGGCTGTTACTGTCATTCAGGTACTGACAAACGATTTAAAGGATCTCTGTCAATGTTTACTGGCGTTTGTACGGTCACAGGCTGTTACTGTCATTCAGGTACTGACAAACGATTTAAAGGATCTCTGTCAATGTTTACTGGCGTTTGCACGGTCACTGGCTGTTACTGTCATTCAGGTACTGACAAACGATTTAAAGGATCTCTGTCAATGTTTACTGGCGTTTGTACGGTCACAGGCTGTTACTGTCATTCAGGTACTGACAAACAGATAAAGGATCTCCGTCAGTCTTTACCGGTATTTGTAGGGTTACTACTTGTTACTGTCTTTCAAGTCCTGACAAAGTGTTTAAAGGATCTCAGTCAGTCTTTTCTGGTATTTGTAGGGTTTCTATTTGTTACTGTCTTTCAAGTCCCGACAAAGAGTTTAAAGGATCTCAGTCAGTCTTTTCTGGTATTTGTAGGGTTACTACTTGTTACTGTCTTTCAAGTCCTGACAAAGTGTTTTAAAGGATCTCAGTCAGTCTTTACCGGTATTTGTAGGGTTACTACTTGTTACTGTCTTTCAAGTCCTGACAAAGTGTTTAAAGGATTTCAGTCAGTCTTTACCGGTATTTGTAGGGTTTCTATTTGTTACTGTCTTTCAAGTCCTGACAAAGAGTTTAAAGGATCTCAGTCAGTCTTTTCTGGTGTTTGTAGGGTCAGTATGTGTTACTGTCATGCTGGTACTGATAAACCAATTAATGGATCTCCATAAATCTTTACCGTTGTTTCTAGGGTCAGTATCTGCTACTGTCTTTCGGGTACTGATAAACAGTTTTAAGGATCTCCATCAATTTTTCCCGGTGTTTGTAGGCTCCGTATCTGTTACTGTCATTCAGATATTTACAAACAGATTTTTAAATTTCCCTCGGTTTACTGGGGGGTTTTTTTGGTCACTATTTTTACCATTCGATATTACAAACGATTTTGTAACTCCATCGCTGTTTACCCCTTTTTTTTTTTTTTGGGGTTTTTTTTTTTTTTTGGGTCAGTATTCCCGTTTTTCATCCCGGGACTGACAAACATTTAAAGGAACTTCCTTTCAATTTGTCCGTGTTTTTTGGGTCAGTTTTTTACTGCCCCTCAGGAAAATGACAAAAAGTTCAAAGGGGCGTGGGCAATGTTTTCCGGTTTTTTTTCAGGGTCGGGATTTTTTCCCCCATTCAGGGGACTAAGAAAAAGTTTTAAAGGGGTCTTCCCCAAATTTTTTCCGTGTTTTTTAGGGTCAGAAACGGTTTTCTGTCAATTTAGGTACGGCAAACGTTGTATTTGGGTCCCGTCAATGTTTTCTCATTTTTATAAGGGGCAGATTCTTTATTCATTTGGGTTTTGAAAAACAGTTTTAGGGGTATCCTTCAATGTCTACCAGTGTTTTTGGTTTTCAGTATCTGTTTTGGATTCAGGGGACTGACAAACAGTTTTTTAAAAGATCTTTTTTCAATGCTTACCAGTGTTTTAAAGGGATTTGGTTTTTTGTTAAATCAGTAATGACAAAAAAGTTTTTTAAAAAGGGTCCAATGAAGTTTTCTGGGGTTTTTTGAGTCAAATTTCTTTTTTTCATTTGGGTAATTTTAAACAGTTCAAAGGTCTCGCTCAATGTTTACTGGTGTTTGTAGGGCCAGTATCTGTTACTGTCATTCAGGTACTGAAAAACACTTAAAATGATCTCTGTCAATGTGTTCCGGCACTTTTAGGGCCATTACCTGTTACTGTCATTCAGGTACTGACAAAGAGATTAAAGAATTTCATTCAATCTTAACTGGTGCTTCTAGAGTCAGTATATGCTACTATCATTCAAGTATTGAAAAACATTTAAAAGGATCTCCGTTAATGTTTACTGGTGTTTGTAGGGTCAGTGTCTGTTAAAGTCATTCAGGTACTGACAAACAGTTTCAAGGATCGCCGGCAATGTCTACTGGTGTTTGATTTATTAATATCTATGACTGTCATCCAAACCTGGAAAGTTCACGGGATCTCCATGAATATCTACTGGTGTTTGTAGTGGGCACACTACACCCCCAAGGCATCAATATCCAACAATAACCAAACACACATACCCACCTCTTCCACATCAGTTGGCAATATCCCCTACCAACACACACACATACACACACACATACACACACACTTACATACACCACCACCACATCCCCTTCACTCACTTCATACAGTAGTTACAGCAACCCTCCATCTATCTAATCTTAATTTTGTTTTGATCCTTCCCCTTAAATCCCCCCCCCCCCCCCCCACACACACACACACCTTTCTTCTCCTTTTTTTTTCCATTATTATCTATCAACCATTACCACAACCATCACAAAGATATCATACCATCCTAAAAAACTAGACACACAACCCTATCATATCACACACACACACCTCCCCTGACGCAACCCCCCCCCCCTCCCCCCCCCCCCCCCCCCCCCCCCCCTCTGTTTCCTCTCCCATAATCCCCCTGGCCTCATGTCATTTTCGCCTTCATGGACATTAACGGATGAGTCATTTTTCATTCTTCTTTTTTTGTTTTTCGTAGTTTGTACTGTCCCACATGTTAAATGTGATTTATTTTTTCGCCTGATGAAGACCCAAGTGGTTGAAATGCATCGTGTCTTGTCTTGTGCTTTGTTTGTCAATGTCATTGGCGGTAAGTTCTAAAAACTCTATTCCTAATCTAACATGAAAATGTTACGTTTGTTTTTAGGGCACTGTTTCCGCTTCAAATGGTTGTATTTGATTACATTTGGTGTTGTTTGACTTGGACTGTTTCAGGATTGACAGACAACCACGATGCCAAGACTGGAAATGATGATGCTGGTTCTGCTGATTTTTCCCCTGCCCTATGTTAATGCAGGTGAGTTGTTTTATTTTTGTGTCGTTTGTTTTTCACCCAGGTGTCTGCTTGCCTGCCCGCCCGCTGGTCTGCATGCCAGAGTGTTTCCACTGCTGACCCACTACTGGTTTTGCTTCTTTCTCTCCGTGACAGTGTTGACTGTAGATGAGGATCGTGGGGACAATGGAGTGCACACTTAGACAGACATCACACAGATTGAGAGATAGAAGGGCTGTTGGTCCGATGCAAATTTGTATGTGCCAAATTCGACCGTATCAATTATTTCTAATCTCCAAAACTACCCTAGTAAACTATACCTTTTGTAGGGTGATTGTAAAAGCTATTTCCAGTTAAAAAAAGGGCACTGCGGTGGTTCGTCAATGGTCTGAATTCAAGGACAGTGGTATTGCTCCATCAGGGTCTGTGTTCAAAGACAATGGCATGATCCCCATCATAGTCTGTGGAACATGAACAGACGAAACCACCATCCTTTAGCTCAGACCGTGAAGGAAGAATACGACTGTTCTTGACCTTTGACCAAGGAGGGACAATACCACAGTTCCTGAACACAGACCATGAAGCGACAACATCGACATGCTTTAATAAAGGATGCTACCACTGTCCCTTTACAAAAAGCTATGAAAGGATAACACCATTGTCCATGAACAAGAACAAGAAGGCATAATACCATAGTCATTCAGGGGTACAGGCCGCAATGCCACGGGGCCATAATGCCACGGGGCCGCAATGCCACGGGGCCATAATGCCACGGGGCCGCAATGCCACAGGGCCATAATGCCACGGGGCCGCAATGCCACGGGGCTGCAATGCCACAGATCCTATATGCTACATCAGAGCCACGGCTCTGGGTCTCAGTGTTTCTTGATCTATATCTAAACAACATCGCTCTTTCTCTTCTATATAAACACATTGTTTTAACATGAGCTTGTGATATAGAAGGCCCGTGGCATTGTGGCCCCGTGGCATTTCGGCCCCGTGCGTCATGTAGCAGGCATGTAGCATTGCGGCCCTTTGTGTGGTATTAGCAGGTCAGTGGCATTGCGGCCCCGTGGCATTGCGGCCCTGTGGCATTGCGGCCCGTGGCATTGCGGGCTGCCCCCAAATACAGACCGTACTGGAAAAACGAAACAGTCCTTTAAGAGTGATCATGAAAGAACAATACCACAATCCTTTAACAGAGACCATGAAAGGACCATACCACTACCTTTGAACTATGATTGTAATGAAACAATACTGCAGTCCTTGAACTCACACCACGAAGGAGCAATACCTCTGTCCTTGAAATCAGAACATGAAGGAACAACCTATCCATTAGCATGGATCATGACCGGATCATACCGCTGTTGACGAAAGCGTAAGTGGCTACAAATGCATAGAACGAACAGTCATCAAAAACAGAGAGAACTTGGAATCTTGGTTCAATGAGTTCCCTCTTTCAGTAAGAAGGACCTGAGGTCAACTGGCTACATCGTTTGTCTGCAGAGTTGACGGCCATGAGTTTGAACTACTCCCAGGGTCGAATTTTCGGTTTGAAGACCTTCTCGGTCCATCGGGTACCGGCCTCAATTCACGAAAGTTTGAAGGCAGTGGTAGGAGATGGATAGGCTCCGCCTCCATCACACCGTGCCCTAGATGCGGTATGCCTCTGACAGTTCACAACGGCTAAAGCCGGTAGGCTATCGGAACACTATCTTATATTCTTTATAGCATTCATTTTGATGCTAAAAAGACGGTAGAAAATGATGCACCCCTGGGGCACATCCAACTCATGCTTCTGGATGTCAGGGTGCCTATACGAACTTGAAACTTTCGATCAGCTAGTAGTTTTTAATGGAGATAGGGAGATGATCTGCAAAACCTGAATTATGAAGATCCACGTGAATACCAGATGTCCATGAGGTGTCGTAAGTCTTCTACAGATAGCAACAACATGTTGCTGGTTAATTAAGGCGTTGCCATGGGAGTTTTAAGACGGATTAAATGGCACGCAGCAGACTGGTATTCGCGAAAACCGCATCATTCTGTGACGAAAAGGCCATGGGTTTCCAGCTTTCACATCACAAGAAAGTTTATCTCCCTTTCCATTAGTTTACGTAGGCAGCTGATCAGAACCAAAGGGCAATAACTGTAAGGTTGGTACAGTCTTTTCTGGCTTTGGAAATAGGAATGGTGGGGACCTTTCATCAGGATGGAGGAAAGTCCCTGTAGTCCAGATATGGTATAAGTGGTATTGTCTCTTCATGATCTGTATTTAAGGAGAGTGGTTTTGTTCCGTCATAGTCTATGTTCAGGGGCAATGAAACGGTCCATTCATGGCCTAAATTAAAGGACAGTAGAATCTTTCATTCATGGTCCGTGGCAGTGGCCAGTGGCATGGTCCCTTCATGGTCTGAGATAAAGGATGGTGGTATTGTCCCTTCATGGTGTGTGTTCAGGGACAGTGGTATTGTCCATTAATGATCAGAGTCAAAGGACAGTGGTGGTGTCCCTTCATGATATGTGTTCATGGACAGTGGTATTGTCTATTCATGGTGTGTGTTCAGGGACAGTGGTATTGTCCATCCATGGTCTGAGATAAAGGATGGTGGTATTGTCCCTTCATGGTATGTGTTCAGGGACAGTGGTATTGTCCCTTCATTGTGTGTTTTCAGGGACAGTGGTATTGTCCATTCATGATCAGAGTCAAAGGACAGTGGTATTATCCATTCATGATCAGAGTCAAAGGACAGTGGTATTGTCCATTCATGATCAAAGTTAAAGGACAGTGGTATTGTCCCTTCATGATCAGAGTCAAAGGACAGTGGTGGTGTCCCCTCATGATCTGTGTTCATGGACAGTGGTATTGCCCCTTTATGATCCTAGGTAACGTTCAGTGGTATTGTCTTTTCATGATCTGTGTTCATGGACAGCAGTATTGTCCTTTCATAGTCTGAGGTAAATTCCATTCGTGGTCTGAGTAAAGGGACAGTGGCGTTGGCCCTTCATGGTCTTATTTAAAGGACAGTGGTATTGTCCCTTCATGATCCGAGTTAAAGGACAGTGGTACAGTCCCGTCATGGTCTGAGTTAAAGGACAGTGGTGTTGTCCCTTCATGGTCTGAGTTATAGGACAGTGCTGCTGTCCATTCATGGTCTGAGTTAAAGGACAGCGGTGTTGCCCCTTAATGGTCTGAGTTAAAGGACAGCGGTGTTGTCCCTTCATGGTCTGAGTTAAAGGACAGTGGTGTTGTCCCTTTAGAGTCTAAGCTTCGGGGCAGTGGTGCTGTCCTGTAAAACTCTGTGTTAAAGGACTGTGCCAGTGTCCCTACGTAATCTGCCTTCAAGGACTCTGGAACCGTATCTTGGTGGTCAAAGTTCAAGTATTGGAGTATTGTTTCTTCATTGGCTGTGATCAAGGGTGGAGGAATTGTCCTTTCTTGATCTGTGTTAACGGACAGTGGTTTTTTGTCCCTTCATGGTCTGAGTTAAAGGACAGTGATGTTGTCCCCTTCAAAGAGTGTGTTAGTTAAAGGACATGGTATTCTCCAGGTAAGGCACACACTCAAGATCTACAGCATTGTGTTTTCATGGCATTTGGACTGTAATCCCGCCAGAACCAGAGCCCTAAATGGTAGTGGCAGAGGCAAGTAAAGACACTGCCAACTGGAGGTGACCGAGGAGGAACAACAGTGAACTTCACAAAGCTTAAATTTCCCATCCCAGCACAGATTTCCCATGACGATATGGTGACACACCAGTCACGAGGGCAACGCCCTTGAGACGCCCATCCAACCAGAAGTTGAAGGTTCGATTCCCAACTGAGCCAGGGGAAAACATCTGACAGCAGATGGGCATTTTGAAGTCACGACCTGGATGCAGTCCAGTCCCCTTACAGTGTAAAGAATTCAAGGCCGAAACGATCATGTATGGTTGTTTCTTCTCTGAAGACCTTCTGCTGTCAAGCTGTTCCGACAGCTTCTTTCTACAGCTAGAGGATGAACGTCGGCTGTGGTTTCAAACAGGCGTGAGAAGGGGGGGGGGGGGTGCTGGTGGGGATGGAAAGCTTTGGAGTACTGCCATCAGAACATGAGAGACTGGTAATGAAAACGAAACAATCATATTTTTGTGAGCTGTAAGGACCTCAAACCCTATTTTTAGACTGATCTGCTGGTGTATTGTGAAAGCTTTTGGGAAACGCTGAAAATGTTTTGGAAAGCCTTTCACCATCGTTTTGTTGCTGTTGTTGTTGTTGTTATTGTTGCTGTTGTTTGTTGTTGTTTTTGTTTGTTGCTTTTTGTTTGTTTGTTTGTTTGTTGTTGTTTTTTTGTTGCACACACACACACACACACACACACAACACACACACACACACACACACACACACACACACACACACACACACACACACACACACACACACACACACACACACACACACACACACACACACACACGTGCACTCTCTCTCTCTCTCTCTCTCTCTCTCTCTCTCTCTCTCTCTCTCTCTCTGTCTCTTTCTCTTTCTCTCTCTCTCTCTCTCACTCTCTGTCTGAACAATAGGCTCTGCCTAAAATCTCAATCCTTGATCAAATAAAAGTTTTCTCTCTCTCGCTGTGCACGCGCACGATTCTTGCTCTCTGTCTCTCTGTCTCTGTCTCTCTGTGTCTCTGTCTCTGTCTGTCTCTGTCTGTCTGTCTGTCTGTCTGTCTGTCTGTCTGTCTTCTCTCTCTCTCTCTCTCTCTCTCTCTCTCTCTCTCTCTCTCTCTCTCTGCGTGCACACGAATCTGTGTGTGTGTGTGTGTGTGTGTGTGTGTGTGTTGTGTGTGTGTGTGTGTGTGTGTGTGTGTGTGTGTGTGTGTGTGTGTGTGTGTGTGTGTGTGTTCGTGTGTGCGTATTCTCTGCATCTTTGACCACAGCCCTGATATGGCCCTTTGCGGTCGGCAGGGCTATGAGTAACATGAACTGAAGCGAACTGAATGCCTGCACACACATATGTACACAGACAGCGATGAAATGTGCACAGGACATAATCTTATCAAAGTGTTGATCTGATGATTTATTGCAGCAGGTGGACAAGCGGTACAAGGGGACGGGCAAGGCGATGGAATGGACCGTTACCTCCAACGTGGTGACAGAGCCGTTCTTAGGGATTGTCACGCTGTAATTCCTCTCTCTCTCTCTCTCTCTCTCTCCTCTCTCTCTCTCTCTCTCTCTCTCTCTCTCTCTCTCTCTCTTTATAAATGAATTGGCTCTAGAAGTTATTTGAAAGGGAAGGCACGGGATCCAGTTAATACCAGGTATGACAGAGGTTTTTCTGTTGCTATTTGCAGATGATGTGATTCTTGTTTCAGATACGCCAGTTGGACTGCAGAATCAATTAAATGCACTAAACGGAGAGGCGGCTAGACTAAAATTAACGGTTAATATGGATAAGACAAAGATAATGGTTTTCAGAAAGGGAGGGTATTTGGCTAGGCATGAAAAATGGTGGTTTGGCGATTTAGAAGTTAAAGTTGCAAACAACTACAAATACTTAGGTCTAATTTTCACAGCTAAACTAAGTATGAGTAAGGCATGGATGGAAATGTATAGAAAAGGAAGGAAAGGAGTTATTGAGATTTTAAGATCTCTAAGGAAGTTGAAATGTATCGAACCTACTATATTTGGAAACTTTTTGATTCACAAGTGGAACCTATAATAACATATGGAGGAGAAATATGGGGTTTATTGGAAAATGACCTTATGGAAAAGGTGCACACACTGGCGATTAAACGTTTTCTAAACATCCCTTTACACAGTTCTAATAAAATGGCATATGGAGAAACGGGTAGATACCCCTTGCAAATACGTTCCAAAACTAAGTGTGTCAAGTATTGGCTACGTCTTGTAAAACTTCCACAAAGCAGAATTAATAAACAAGCATATCATATGTTATTAAGACAACATGAAAATGGAAGACAAAACTGGGTTTCTGGAGTAAAAAATCTCCTTTTGAAACTGGATTTGGTTTTATATGGAATAACCAGGGTGTTGAGAACGACAAACTTTTTATTCTAGAATTTAAAGAGCGTTTGATATCCTCCTACCAACAGATCTGGCACTCTGAATTAGAAAATAGTGAGAGATACTCTTGGTTCTTGCGCTTTAATAGTGACTTACAGCCAGAAAAGTATTTATCGGTAGTAACACGAAAATGGCATAGGGATTCATTAGCACGCTTTCGAACAAGGACCCTTGGTCTATATGCTAAAGAAAGATGGTATGGTATATTTAATAATGAACGTAACTGTATCTGTCCAATTTGTAAAAAAAAAAAAATATAGAAGATGAATTTCACTTTTTCTTTCAGTGTGAGGTGTATGAAAAGGTACGGGGGAAATGCGATGTCTTTAAATCAGTATTTGCAGAAGAACGTGACTTAGTCACTCTGTTACAGAGTGATATTGAAAACAACTTAAAATCTATTGCTAAATTTATCGCAGAAGCAAATATTCTTCGAAAAAGGAAGCTTCTCAATACTTAAGTCGAATTAATGTTCTTTCTTGTTAAGTCCTATTGTCCTGTCAACTGATTGACTAGGCCTGCAGGTCGCTTGCTATTTATGGTGTTTACAAATTTCTCTTTGCTTTCTGATTCTGTTTAATTTTGATTTTTCTTAATTTTGTTCAAGCAGTGTTCCCCATGTCAAATAGCAGGTTTTGCTGATGACATTAAACTGTATTCATTCATTCATTCTCTCCTCTCTCTCTCTCTCTCTCCTCTCTCTCTCTCTCTCTCTCTCTCTCTCTCTCTCTCTCTCTCTCTCTCTCTCTCTCTCTCTCTCTCTCTCCTCTCGTTTCATTTTCTTTTTCTTCAGTAGCATTACTCCCGGCCCGATCACTCCGGTTCTCTGAAATACAGCCACACCTAAGTGATATGTTCTACCACAGATTCAAAGCCAACAATCCATGAGGGGTGACAGCTTTTGGAACGTCACGGAGCAGCCCCAAGAGAGGAGGCACTGCACTCCTTCTGAGTGATGTCGGTAGTGTGCAGTTAGACCCGTTTTGGTCGGACATACGCAAGACACGGCCCACTGCGCCACCTGCTGGAGACACTGAGTAGTCCCGGAGCCAATGTCGGCGTGGACTGTCATCGGCAGAGGGACTGTCGCCTCGTTCATCAAAAGCGCTAGAATAGCTCAGTTGGTAAACCGCAGGACTCGTAATCTTGGTGATCCTAGGGCTGTAGGTTCGAATCTCAGCCTGGCCGTTTCGGTACAGGGGGATTTTTCTCTCGGAGTTAATATTGATTCTGACTCCATTTCCAAACCAGTTCTTCAAATAAGACTATAAACCGAGGTTCTGTGTGTGAACGCACGCATAATATCTTGAACGCACGTAAAACCCCATCGCCAACCTTCAAAAGAGAAGGACAGCTACACATAGCATGCACTCTGTGGAAAATCGAAAAGAATTAAAAAGTTGTTCAAAGAACAATATTGACTGAATGACACGAGAAAAACGACTGACTGAAGCGGCAGCAGGCAGCTCTTTGGTTGGCTCCACCCAGGTTGGCAGGGAAAAAATGTTGTCATGTTGATTTTGTTTACTCAAAAGCAAGCAACATCAATGCTA
>CM031597.1:135941112-135969724 GCA_018398815.1 Conus ventricosus | reverse complement strand
ATAACATTAGAATTAAAAAAACCTTGCAGACGTTGCGGACTTTGAACAGAACGGTGAGATAGGCGCTTTGTATGGTTTTGAGTACACTAAAGATGGTGATTATAAACGCAAAGAGGTTGGCGACAGCAAAAAGTTTCCTAAACTAGAACAGCTGCGCAATCTAGAGGCAAATAATGTTGGCCGTATGAATATAAATAGTTCGAAAACCTGACCTCAAATGGCACTTAGAACCATATTTAGAATGGGAAATAAAATTTGAATTCATAAGCCCATTTACATATTTTAGCCGTCAAAAAAGTTTCAGAAAAGCATTCAACTCTGGCCCTTTACATGTAAGTCTTATGCCGGACGACAATAGTCGGAAAGAAATTGAAATAACGCCGTATGGAAAAAAGCAGTACATCCTCCACAGAAAAGAAACAGTTGTAAAAAAAGCTTCTACAAAATTACAGTTCTTTCCAAGCAGAAAATTAGGAGACACGTTCACAATGATATTTGAAATTTCTGTCTTTAAAGATGTGGAGAGGGATGGGGTTGTGGGCGTTAGTGATGACCTTATAAAAGGAATTAATATTAGCTGGCAAAACTTAGACGTTAAAACGCCTTAACGTTGTTGTCGTCGTTCTTCACAATGGTGAGGATATTAAGGTTATAACAACAAGCAACAAAATCACTGTTGACTTAAATAGAAACAATCTTACAGAACTGAATTGGATTAATCTTACACATTTAGGCCTCATAGGGTTTTATTATACTGAACAAGTTTTAACAGAGAGTATGATAAAAATAATAACTGGATTAGATTAAATTCTTCTATAAAACCATGGGCAGTTAAACTTTATGCCAAAAACTCCTCATTGCTCATTGATTTGTGGGCAGACTGGTTGTGGAAAAAACAATATTTGTCCTAGACCTATTACAAACAGTTTATCGCTATAATTTTAATCATATTGTGATTTTCTGCCCAACACTTAAATGGAACAAAGCATATCATGATAGAAGGTTTATATGGACAGATGATGACATATATTTAGTTGATCCTAGCAATAAACTGAGTGAGTGTTTAGAACAGTTTTATAGACTGTTTGAAGGAACGCAAACACTATTTATTATAGATGACTGTTCGGCAGAAAGAGACATAGTTAAAAAGAGAAA
The DNA here is from genome assembly GCA_018398815.1 of Conus ventricosus. NCBI lineage: Eukaryota > Metazoa > Mollusca > Gastropoda > Neogastropoda > Conidae > Conus > Conus ventricosus. The sequence goes on along the minus strand of CM031597.1, from coordinate 135,968,569 downwards.
CACTTTGTCGAAACTAGCTTTCAGCGGAAGGCATGCTAGGATAAGTGTGTGGATTTTATGCCAAAAATATAACTCAGTTTTAAAAGACTTTAGAGAACAGTTAAAGACTGTAGTGTTATTTCACATGAAAGACAGAGACTCATTTGAAGAATGTTTGCGCGAAAATGATGTTATTGAAAACGATCAGGAAAAACACAGGATTAAGCAAAAACTGAAATCTGAAAAGTTTAGTAAATTAGTATTGAAAACGGATAACCCTACACAGTATGTTTGTTTGTAGGGTCGTTATTTTTTGGTTACTTGTCAGAGACAGGAATAGGCGGCTTTTAGGCCACTTTCGCCCAAAAATGTGGTGGAGAAGCAAGTGAGTCTGAAGCCGCCTTTTCCTGTTCTCTTCTGTTCTGAATTTTTGTTTTGCCCCTATTTTTATTCCGGCCCAAATCCAAGGCTGAAGCCTTCGAAGCCCCTGGATCAGCCGACTCCGCCGGAGACGATTTCAACTGTCCGCGTAAGTACCTCTGGAAGGAGGGGCTGCCTGGATGTTACCGTTGATGTCATTCAGATACTTACAAACAGATTTAAGTATCTCCATCGCTGTTTACTGGGGTTTGTGAGCTCACAATCTGTTACTGTCATTCAGATACTTACAAACAGATTTAGGTATCTCCATCGCTGTTTACTGGGGTTTGTAGGCTCAGTATCTGTTACTGTCATCCAGGTACTGACAAACAGTTTAAAGGAACTCCGTCAAATTTGCCAGTGTTTGTATGGTCAGTATCTGTTACTGTTACTCAGGAACTTGCAAACAGTGTAAAGGGTCTCTGTCAATGTTCAACGGTGTTTTGAGGGTCAGTATCTTTTACCTTTATTCAGGTACTACGAAACAGTATAAATTATCTCCCTTAATGTTTACCGGTGTTTGTAGGGTCAGTATCTGTTACTGTCACTCAGGAACTGACAAACAGTTTAAAGGGTTTGTGTCAATGTTTACTGGTGTTTTCAGGGTCGGTATATTTTACCCTCATTCAGGTACTAAGAAACAGTACAAAGGATCTTCCCCAATGTTTACCGGTGTTTGTAGGGTCTGTATCTGTTACTGTCATTCAGGTACTGACAAACAGTTGTATGGATCTCCGTCAATGTTTACTCATGTTTATAGGGTCAGATTCTTTACTGTCATTGGTCTACTGAAAAACAGTTTAGAGGATATCCTTCAATGTCTACCAGTGTTTTTGGTATCAGTATCTGTTACTGGCATTCAGGTACTGACAAACAGTTTAAATGATCTTTGTCAATGCTTACCAGTATTTGAGGGATCTGTTATTGTCACTCAGTACTGACAAACAGTTTAAAGGATCTCAGTGAATGTTTACTGGTGGATGTTGAGTCAGTATCTTTTATTATCATTTGGGTACTTTCAAACGGTTCAAAGGTCTCGCTCAATCTTTACTGGTGTTTGTAGGGCCATATCTGTTACTGTCATTCGGGTACTGAAAAACACTTAAAATGATCTCTGTCAATGTGTTCCGGCAATTTTAGGGTCATTACCTGTTACTGTCATTCAGGTACTGACAAAGAGATGAAAGAATCTCATTCAATCTTAACTGGTGCTTCTAGAGTCAGTATATGCTACTATCATTCAAGTATTGGAAAACAGTTAAAGGATCTCCGTTAATGTTTACTGGTCTTTGTAGGGTCAGTATCTGTTAAAGTCATTCAGGTACTGACAAACAGTTTCAAGGATCTCCGTCAATGTCTACTGGTGTTTGATTTATTAATATCTATGACTGTCATCCAAACCTTGACAGTTCACGGGATCTCCATAAAATCTACTGCTGTTTGTACAAACAGTGTCTGTGATTGTACTGCCAAACCTCACAGCTTACAGGATCCCCATTAATGTCTACTGCTGTTCGCACAAACAGTGGCTGTGATTGTAAGGACAAACCTCACAGCTTACAGGATCTCCATAAATGTCTACTGGTGTTTGTACAAACAGTGTTTGTGATTGCAATGCCAAACCTCACAGCTTACAGGATCTCCATCAATGTCTACTGGGGGTTTTGCAATCAGCATCCGTGATTGTCATGCAAACCCTGACAGTTTAAAGGATCTATGTCAATGTCTGCTTTTGCTTGTACAGTCAGTATCTGTGGTTTCATGCAAATCCTGACAGTTCAAAGGATATATGTCAGTGTCTACTACGCCTTGTACAACCAGTATCTGTGGTTGTCATGCAAACCCTGACAGTTTTCAGCATCTATGTCAATGTCTCATAGTGCTTGTACAATCAGTATATGAGGTTGCCATGCAAACCCTGTCAGTTTAAGGGATCTTCATCACTGTCTCCTGGTATTTCAAGGACCAGGATCGGTGACTGTCATCCAGATACTGACAGTCTAAAAGATTTCCATCAATATATACTGGTGTACCGAAGAAAGGATCTATATACTGGTGTAACCGAAGAAAGGATCTCCATCAATATATACAGGTGTTTATAAAAAAGGATCCCCATCAACATATACTGGTGTTAATGAAGAAAGGATCTCCATCAATATATACTGGTGTTTACGAAGAAAAATTTCTATCAGTAGGTACTGATGTTTACAAAGAAAGGATCCCCATCAATATATACTGGTGTTTACGAAATAAAGAGATTTCCATACTGGTGTTTCCGAAGAATTAATACATGTGAACAACAATATCTTCAAAAAGGCAGAATTAAAATAAAGGCAGAGGAAAAGGAAAACAATTTTTGAAATAACAAAATCATAACGCCATGATACTAAAATTGCGCTGACCCGGCGACAAAACTATATAGAAAAAGACGCTACAAATAGCGCTTTATCTCAGACACAGACGGTGATAATAGGACGCTATATAAGCCTTAAAATCCCATCATATGAAACTCAGAATGATCTTAAACTTCATTTATGAACGGAGAAGGTAATGTCTAATACTTTGAGCGAAGGTACACATTTTTGTTTGGGCAGGAATGATGTTAACATGAAAATGTTACGTTTGTTTTTAGGGCACTGTTACCGCTTCAAATGTTGTATTTGATTACATTTGGTGTTGTTTGACTTGGGCTGTTTCAGGATCGACAGACAAACGCAATGCCAAGACTGGACATGATGCTACTGGTTCTGCTGATTTGCCCCTGCCCGATTTTAATGTGGGTGAGTTGTTCAATTCTGTGTTGTTGTTTTTTTTCATCCAGGTGTCTGCTTACCTGCTGCCTGGTCTGCATGCCAGAGTGTTCACTGCTGACCCACAACTGGTTTTGCTTCTTTCTCTCCGTGACAGTGTTGACGGTAGATGAGGATCGTGGGGACAATGGAGTCACATTAGACAGACATGACAGACGGAGATGAGGTCTTGCCGAGAAAGACCTAAATGGTTTCCGGGGTTTTTTTCCAAATCCCTAAAAAAGATTTCTTCAAAAAAAAACTAAAACTGGTGTACCAAAATTTTGGGAAAGGATTTTTCTATAATTTTGGTAAAAAAAAGAGTAAATGGGTTTTAAATTTTTTTAAAAAAAAAAAAAGCCCCATAAATTATGGGGGGAAAAAGGCCCCCAATTTTTAATAAAATTTTAACTTGTTTTTTTAAAAAATTTCCTCCCCGGGCATTTAAAAAAAGAAAGGATCCCCATCTATAAAGGGAAATTAACCCCTTTAACCCTTTTCCCAAAAGGTTTTAAATTCTTTTAAACAAATTATTTAAAAAACCAGAAATTTTTTTTCAAAAAAGAAAACAAATTTTTGAAAAATTTAAAGTTTTTTTTGGCGCCGCAAATTTATTGTCTTGGGTTTTTTAAAAGGGTTTAAGGACGAAAAAAACCAAAATCCAAAGGGGAAAATTTGATTTCTTTTTTGCATTAAAGGTTTTAAAAAGGGGAAAAAGGCAATTTTTGTTTTTTGTATTTTTTCCCCCTTTGTTTTAAAAAGGGCCTGGTTTTACCCAAAATGTTTTAATTGAACATTTTGGTTTTTTTTTTTTTTTGGGTTTTGGGGGGGGTTTTTTTTTTTTTTAAATTTTGGGGTTTTTAAATTTTTTTTTGTTTTTTTTTTTGTTAATTTTTTTTTTAAAAAAAAAAAAAAAAAAATTTTTTTGGGGGTTTTTTTTTTTTTTTTTTTTTTTTTTAAAATTTTTTTTGGTTTTTTTTTTTTTTTTTTTTTTTTTTTTTTTTTGGGGGGGGGGGTTTTGTTTTTTTTGGGGGTTTTTTTTTTTTTTTTTTTTTTTTTTTTTGGGGTTTTTTAAAAAAAAAATTTTTTTGTTTTGGGGGGGGTTTTGGGTTTTTGGGTTTTGGAAAAAAATTTTTTATTTAAAAATTTTTTTAAAAAATAAAAAAAATTGTTTTGGTTGGTTTTTTTTTTTTTTTAAGTTTTTTTTTGGGAAAAAAAAAATTTTAAATAAAATAAGAAAAACCCCAATTTAACAAATAAACCATCCCTTTGACGAAACGAAACAATATGCACTGGAACTCACCCACAAGAAATATTGGAAATCGCAAAAAAAATCCCCTTTTCATAAGGATATGAGGGGTCACCCCGTTTTAAAAAAGGAAGGGGACCCAAAAAATACAAAAACGGGTTGGATTTTGGTTTGACCCCCTTTCGTAAAAGGGGGGGGTCCGGTTCGGGTTCGAAGTTTGAACATGGGGGCGGTTTTTGGTTAAAAACCTCCCCGTCCAGGGGGAAAGCCTCATTCACAAAGTTTGAAGCGTGGTAGGAACATACTATTTCCCTATCCCCTAAGCTAGGACAAAAGGAACCCTTGGCAAACAAATTTCACTTTTTTTGATGTAAAGGGGAAAAAAAGAATTTGGGGAAACCCCTTTCGGTTTCAGCGGGTGTTTTTAAATTTGATGGAAAAAGTTTATGACCAAACCTATAAAGACCAGGAATCCCAGATCCCTGAGGTGTCGTAATCTTCTGAGATACAACAACATGCTGCTGGTTAATTAAAGGGTTTGCTTTGAATTTTTTTAAGACTTTAAAAGGCACGAGCAGGGGGTATTCGCGAAACCGCATCTTCTGTGAAAAAGGCCAGGGGTTTCCAGCTTTCCCCACAAAAAACTTTTCCCCCCTTTCCTTAATTTTACGTGCGCAGGTGATCAGAACAAAAGGGCAATAACTATGGGTTGGTACGTTTTTTTGGGGTTTTGGGAAATGGGATGGGGGGGATTTTCTCAGGAGGGAGGAAGTCCCGTATCCAGAAGGAAAAAGTGGTTTTGTCTCTTCATGATCTGTATTTAAGAGTGGTTTTTTTCCCTCTTGCCTATTTCGGGGGCAATGAAACTCCATTCAGGGCCCAAAAAATTAAAGGACGTAAAATCTTTATTCGGGTTCGGGGCGTGGACAGGGGTAGGTCCCTTTTTTTGGAAAAAGATGGGGGATTTTTCCCTTCATGTGTGTGTTCACGACGGGGGAAATTGTCCATTCAGATCAGAGCAAGGACAGTGGTTGTGTCCCCTCATATCTGTGTTCGAATGGTATTGCCCCTTCCTTTTTGAATGGGTTCAGTGATTTGTTTTTTCATGATCTGTGTTATGGAATGGGATTCCCCCTTTCCCCTGATCTGAGATAGCGTTCAGGGGATTTGTCTTTTCAGATCTGTGTTCATGGCAGGGGGTATTGTCCTTTCAAGTTGGGGAAAACTCCATGGGTCTAGAAAAGGGGACAGTGGCGTTGTCCCTTCTGGTTTATTTAAAGGACAGTTTTTGCCCCCTATGGTCTTTATTTAAAGGACAGTGGTTTTGCCCCTTCTGACCCGAGAAAAAGGACGGGGGAACATCCGTCTGGTCTGAGTTAAAGGACAGCGGTTTGTCCTTCTGGTCGGTTAAAGGCGTGCTGCTGTCCCTTCATGTCTGAATTAAAGGACGTGGCTTTGTCCTTCATGGTCTTTTTTTAAAGGACAGGGGTTTTTTGCCCCTTATGATCCGTTTTTAAAAGGGGACATGTACAGTCCCTTCGGGGTCAGTTAAGGACAGCGGTGTTGTCCCTTTGGTCTGAGTTATAGGACAGTGCTGCTGCCCCTTTCATGGTTGAGTTAAAGGACGCGGTGTTTCCCTTCGGGTCTGAGTTAAAGGACAGTGGTGTTGTCCTTTTGGTTAAGCTTGTGGTCAGTGGTGCGTCCTGAAAAACTCGTGTTAAAGGACTGGCCAGTGCCCCCTAGTAGTCTGTTTAAAGGGGACCGGGAACCCTATTTTCGGGGTCAAAGTTCAAGTATTGGAGTTTTGTTTTTCTTGTTGGGTAAAGGGGTGGGGTATGTCCTTTTTGACTGTTTTAAACGGCAGTGGTTTTGTCCCCGGGTTTTGAGTTTAAGGGACAGTGGTTTTTCCCTCTTCAAGGTGTGTTTTTAAAGGATTAATTCCCAGGTACCCACACATCAAGATCTACAGCATTGGGGTTTCAGGCATTTGGACTTAACCCCGCCAGCCCCAGAGCCCTAAAGGGTGGGGCAAGGCAATGAAAGACTGCTAACTGGGGGCCCCCGGGAGGAACACATGAACTTCAAAAGCTTACATTTCCACCCCCAGCCAGATTTCCCTGACGATATGGTGACACACCCGCCCAGGGCAACGCCTTTGGGGGCCCCCATAACAAATTTAAAGGTTCGATTTCAGCTGAGTCAGGGGAAAACATCTGACACAGATGGGATTTGGAGTCACGCCCTGGATGCAGTCCAGTCCCTTACGTGTAAAGAATTAAAGGGCCCAAAACGATCATCGTGGTTGTTTCTTCTCTGAACCTTTGCTGTCAAGCGTTCCGACAGTTTCTTTTATACCCAAGGGGATGAACGTCGACTTGGTTTTTTAAAAGGCGTGGAAGGGGGGGGGGGGGGGGGCTGTGGTGGGGTGGAAAGCTTTGGAGTACTGCATCAGAACATGGAGACTGGTAATAAAAACAAAACGATATTTTTGTGACTAAAAAGGACCTCAACCCTATTTTTGGACTATCTGCTGGTGTATTTGAAAGCTTTGGGAAACGCAAAAAATGTTTTGGAACCCTTTCCCATCTTTTGTTGGTTGTTGTTTTTTTTGTTCTGTTGTTTTTGTTGTTTTTGTTTGTTGCTTTTGTTTGTTTGTTTTTTTGTTGTTTTTTTGTTGTTGTTTTTTAGCAGATGAAAAAGAATTTTGAAAGGGAAAGTTTTGTTTAAGACAGAACCTAAACCCTTCCCTTGAGGGTTTGATTCTAACGGCGTACCCCCCCGGGTGCCATGGTTAAATGATGATACGGAAATTCAAATGGTAAAAAAGTCACTCTCACCGAAAAAAAAAAGTGTTAATAAAAAATGTGTGTCGATTCTGACATTTGCTTGGAGCCAGTGTTTTTCATATTGGAATGTTGAACGTCTTATTAAGGTTTTAAATTTTCCCCAAGACTCTCTCTCTCTCTCTCTCTTCTCTCTCTTCTCTCTCTTCTCTCTCTCTTCTCTCCTCTCTTTTCCCCCATTTTATCACTGAAAAATTCCCCCAAATTTTCTTCATTTGACTTTTAACCCAACACACACACACACACACACACACCCCCCCCCCCCCCCCCCCACACAAACCACACACCACACCCACACACACGTGCCTCTTCTTCTCTCTTCTCTCTCTCTCTCTCTCTCCTTTTCCCTTCTTTCATTTGTCGAAAAATAGGCTGCCTAAAAAACTAATCCTTTAAAAAAATAAAGTTTTTTTTCCGCGTGCACCCACGATTCTTCTCTCTTCTCTCTTCTCTTCTTTTCCTTTCTCTGTCTTTTTCTCTTCTCTGTTCTTCTCTGTCTTTTCTCTTTCTTCTTCTTCTTTCTGTTTCTTCTTTCTCTCTCTCTCCCCCTCTCTCTTCCCCCCTCTTTTTTCTCCGTCACACATTGGGGGGTTTGTGGGTGGGGGGGGGTGGTTTTGTGTGTGGTTTTGTGTTGTTTGGTGGTGTCCCGGCCCCGCGCTTGGGTGTTGGGTGTGGGGGGTTGTTGGGTGTGTGTGTAGGTTGTGTTTGGTGGGGTTGTTTTGGTGTTGGTGGGTGTTGTGGTTTTGGTTTTCTCTGTTTTTTGCCACCCCTTTTTGGTTTTTCCCGGAGGTTGGTAAACATAAAATGAACGACAAAACCTCCCAACCAAGAAACAGCACGATGATGGGACGAAAATTTTAAAAAGTTTTAATTGGTTTTATTGACGGTGAAAACGGTACAAGGGGGGGGGGGCAAGGCGAGGTTGGAGTCCCCAAGTTGCGGGCCGTTTTGGTGTTCCCCCCACCCTTGTAAGCCTCCCCTTTCTCTACCCCTTTCCTTTTTCTCTTTTTCCTTTTCCTCTTCTCCCTCCTTTTTTCTTCCTGCTTTTTTTTCCGGGGCATTTGGCCGAATGGTTTCTGAAATACACCAAAAAGGGAGCCCACTTTTAAAAGCCAAAATCAGGGGGGGGTAAGCTTTTGAACTCAGGGGGCCCAAAAAATCCTTTCTGAGGGTCGGTAGTTGAGTTAACCCTTTTGGGGTTTGGGGAATACCGGACGGCCCACTCCCCCCCTTTACCGGGCAGGGTTTTTAGTCCGGGAAAAAATTCGGGGGGGCTTATCGAAATTGTCGTTCACAAAGCGTGAATTCGGTTGGAAAAATTAATTTGGGTACCTAGGGCTGCGGTTGTTAGGGGGCTTTTTCGGGGGGATTTTTCCTGGGAGTTTTTTTTCTGCCATTTCCCCAAAAACCATTTTTCAAAAAAGACTTCCCTTTTCTTTTTCCCACCTTTTCTTCCCCTAAAACCCCCCCAAACCTTCCCCTTCCTCTCCTTTCTTTTTTTCCCCAAATTCTTTTGAATCCCCCTGTTCGGCCCACCTTTGGGGGTCCCCTTACTGTTTTAAAAAAATTTGGGGGGGGGGGGGCCGGGGGTTTGGTTTTGGGGGGGGGGGGGGGGGGGGGGGGTGGGGGGGGGGGGGGGGGGGGTTTTGGGGGGGGGGGGGGGGGGGGGGGGGGGGGGGGGGGGGGGGGGGGGGGGGGGGGGGGGGGGGGGGGGGGGGGGGGGGGGGGGGGGGGGGGGGGGGGGGGGGGGGGGGGGGGTTGGGGGAAAAAAAAGGGGGGGGGGGGGGGGGGGGGGGGTTTTAATGCTGAATCTGCACAGTTTTTCTTAGGTATTTTGCTGTGATGGGAAAATGCTTTGTTTGCTGTTAATACTGGAACCAAATTTGCATTTTGTTTTTTTCAGTTTTTGGGGAAGGCCAGGATGTCTTCTTAATCGATAATGTGGTTTTTTTTAAAACCCATTTACCTGAATTTGGAGGAAATGGTATGGGTAGCAAGCTCTTGTGCAGAAAAAGGGTTCCTCCCCTCAGAATGTTTCTTTTTTGTCATCGGGAAAATAAGCCTCGTCGTTGGATTTGGTTTTGACGATTAGTTTTTTGCTAATTTTTACAAGGTGGTAAAAATAGCTATTTTGAGAACTCATGTTCTTGGGGTGCAGGGATTTTGGGGGAAAAAATAGGAGACGAAAAGAAAAAAGGGGGCTTGTTCGTTGTATTGACATAAAGTCGCTGAACATGGGGGGGCTGTCTAAAATTTCAGCACGTATTTTTAAAAAGGCTTAACGTGCGTAAATTTTGTTTTTTATGGCATGTTTCCTAAAGGTTTTCCCCTAGCGTTTAAAAAGTAACACAGAATGTTTTGGGTTTGGGGAAATTTCGTCACCGTGAATGGGCCCCTCGTTACACAATGCTTGTTTTTGTTTTTGTCACCCTAAGTTGACCCAAAATTTTTTTAAAAGTTTTTAAATTTTAAAAAAGGTCGTAGAAAAAAAAACAAAATAGTTATGATCCTTTTTGCGTTTAAAATTTTAATTTGGGGGGAAAGATACCCGAATTATTTCTCGAAACATTTCGAAGATGGACCCGTAAATAATTTTAATTTCCGTGCCCTTATTGATTACTACATAAAAAAGAAAATATTGTGGTAGAGATAGCAGAAGTGAAAATGGGGGGTTGGGGGGAAGGATGGGGGGGGAAGGGGGGAAGTGGGGGATTGGTGGTGTGGGAGAGGGGGGTAAAATGGCTTTTAGATTTCGTCATTCACTTATTCGGTGCATCCCCCGCCCTCTCTCCTCTCTCTCTCTCACCTCTTCTCAAATTTTTGTTGGGGGCGGGATTTGGGAAATGAGGACCCTGGAAAAAACGGGAAAAAGAGGTATGCGTTTGGTTTGCACGGAAGTAAGCAAAACATTGGAGTTACTAAAGCCACAGTATTTTGGGGGGAAGTGTGCAGTGAATTTGTTTAAATGGGGAAACGCCTCTGACAGACATTACTTGCAGCTTTGATGAAAACCGGAAGCAGGGCTTGGGCCCTAATTCAAAACGGGACTGGACTTGTAAAAAACCGGGGAAAACCACCTGGGGGGAATTCCGGGAAAAAAGATAGCAACCCAACAGATTAGGCCTTTTTTTTATTGTTCTTCATAACCCCTGGGGGGCATGCGGATGCAGGATGCACACACATTTTAAAAAAACACAAGGTCGTAAAATTCCCTTCTTGCAACTTGATTCGAGAAACTTAATTTCAATGAAAAGAACGTTAATCAATACTACGCTCAACAGTTTGATTTCCTGTGCCGAAAATATTCCACTTCTCCTTGGCGCACAAACCTTTTTCGCCGAACGTTTTAAAAATTTTCCCATCCTGAATGAATTTTCACTGAGGGTTTTTCCGAATTTGAGGGGGGGATTTTTCCTCTGTTGATTGTGCTCAGGCTTTTCGGAGTCCTAAAAAATTCCACTACGCTCCATCTCACTAGAAACGGGGAAAAGCCGCTTCTAACTCACTTTCGCCCTCAACCTTTTTTGGGGCGAAAGTGACTAAACGGCTTTCCCCCTGTTCTCTGACAAGTGACTTCAATAACCAAAAAAAACGATTTCTACAAAAAACATATGTGTGGGTTTTCCTTTTCAATACTAATTTATAAACTTTTCAGTTTTTTATTTTTTGTTAAACCCGTGTTTTTCCGGGTCATTTTTAAATAACCATTTTCATGCAAACTTCAAAAATGCTCTTTGTCTTTCATGTGAAAAAAATTTAAAAGTCTTAACTGTTCTTTAAGTTTTTAAAAACCGAGTTTATTTTTGGCATAAATCCCCCCACTTTTCCCTTTCTTCCCGTTTAAAGGCTAGTTTTGCAAAGTGTTTCTTTTTTAACTATTCTTTTTTGCGAACGTTCTATAATAAATAGGTCTGCTTTCCCTTCAAAAATTAAAAAGCGTTTGACACTCACTCTTTTTTGTAGGTTTAAAACTAAAAATATTTTATCAGACCATATAAAACCCTTCTATCATGATTTACTTTTTCCATTTAAGTGTTGGGCAAAAATTACAATTGATCAAAAATTTTAAAAATAAAAAGTTTTTAACAGGGGTTTAGGATAAATATTGTTTTTCCCCAAAAAACCCTTTGTCCAAAATTTTGAACAATGAGGGGTTTTTTTTTCATAAAGTTTAACGCCCATAGTTTTAAAAGAAAATTTTTCAAACCAGTTATTTTTTTTTCCATACCCCCCGTAAAATTGTTTATATAATAAAAACCCCCATGAGGCCTAAAAGTGTAAGATTAATCCAATTTATTCGTAGATTTTCTTCTTTTTAATAATATTGATTTTGTTGCTTGTTTTTATGACCTTAATATCCCCCCCCATTTTGAAGAACGCGATGGGAACTTTAGAGTTTAAACGTCTAAGTTTTTCCCGAATATTAATTTCCTTTTATAAGGTCTCACTAACGCCCACAACCCCCTCCCTCTCCTCTTTAAGACAGAAATTTAAAATCATTGGGAACGCTCTCCTAATTTTTGTTGGAAAAAACGTAATTTTGTAGAAGCTTTCTTTAAAACCTTTCTCTTCTGTGGAGGATGTATGTTTTTCCTACGGGGATATTTCAATCTCTTTTCCGACTATTGTCTCCGGCATAAGTTACGTAAAGGGGCCCGATTGAATGCTTTTTGAAACTTTTTTGACGGCAAAAATTAATCTTTTGAATTAATTTTATTTCCATTCTAAATATGGTTTAAGTCCATTTGAGTTTAGGTTTTCGAACTTTTTATATTCTCGGGCCAACATTTTTTGTTTAGATTGCGCAGTTTTTCTGTTTAGGGAAAATTTTTGCGTCGCCAACCTCTTTGCGTTTATAATCCCTCTTTGTTACCAAAACCCTAAAGCCCTATCTCACCTTTTTGTTCAAAATCTGAACGTCTGCAAGGTCTTTTAATTCTAAAGGGTTTTACCCTTACAGGGGCCAATGTAACCCCGATTCATCGGCCCACGCGACATTTTTTTGTACAGTTTTTTTTTTATTTTTAAACAATGTGTGGTTATCCCCATTCAAACTTTCCCCCCTTTGCTGGGTCTTTATATTAATGACCGACCCTCCCCCAAGCTAATTTTTTAAAATGTAAATTTTGGGGAAATTTTAATTTTCATAAACGCAAAATGCATTTCCCCGATGGGGAGCTCTAAAAAAGTTGAGGGCTTTCCCTCATATAAGTTTCTCATGCTCAGCTCTTAAAGAAAAAAATTAAGAATGTAACAAGTTGAGCGGATTTCCCCCTCAAACGTTTTTTTTTGGTGTAACAACAAATCTTTTAGTGTCCGATGTCAGCTTAAACCTAACATTTTTGTACCTTTATCAAAAAGTAATTGCTTCTTCAGGGTTTTAATGTTAATATTTTTTTAGATTTGCATGTTAAGTTTGAGAGTAATGCCAATTACTCATTGCTTCTTTTAGTGAGCAAAACCCGTTTAAAAAAAGGGATTGTTAAATGGTTCTTTGAGCCTTACAATTTTAAAAACCCTTTTTTTTTCTTGGTTTCGCTTATTTAAACCCTCGACTTTGTAAAAATTTCATGGGGGGCGACCCTTTTGTTCCGCAAACGTTCTTAATAGCAGTTCTAAAAAACAAAGGGTGTTTGATTTTTATTGTTACAAACATTTTTTAAACGAAAAAAAAAATGAGCGCGTTTTAAAAATTTTGATCAAAAAATTCTGTTTTTGGGGCCCCATCCATCTTAAAAAAAATGCAACTGATACTCTTGCATTGCTGTGACCCAGATGTATTTTCATAAAAAGGTGGGTTTCTCCATTAAACAATTCTTAACCCCCCATTTAAAAAAGACTCATCCCAAAAATGTGGTTCGTCATCCAGCAGTTTTACAGAACCATTCTTTGCTGTGTTTTTTGAACAACTGGGGGTGGAGTATCGTATGCAAAAAATTTAAATCATTGATCTTTGGTAGGCGTGTATAGATTTCATTTTTTTTACACCTTTAATTTTTGCTCTGCGAGGCCTTACAAATGACAAAACGTTTAAACCATTTGCAACAATAACATGAAATTTTTAAAAAATCTGTAACGAATTCAATTTTAATGTTAAGACAGACTTTAGACAAAAGTGGATCTTTTCTGGCTTAGGACCCCCTTTTTATTGGGGCTGCGCGAAAGTAAAACTTGACTGGAATCCCCCTTACAATCTTTTTTTCAGGCACGGTTTCACCCCGGGGGCCATAAGCAAGAGCATAAAACGCATGGACAACATTTATCTTGACTTTGAGGGTTAACAAAAAAGGGAAAGACGAATAAAACCCCTTTTTACTTACGTTTGGGGTTTTCTGGTTCCAAACACAACGAATCAACATAATATTCTTTATGGCCCTTTATGCCAAAAACAAAATTAGCAAATTTTTGAGACGCCATTAATTCTACAGTTTATTTTCCTTTAAGTATAAAAAGGGGACCAACTGTTTTTGCAATTTGCAAATCGAAAGAACTTTGCTGTTCACTGGTTTATACATGTACCTTTTGCCTCAGACTCCGGTAGGAACAATAATATACTACACAAAGAATCCTTGTAGCGGCATTTAAAAGGTTGGGAAAAACGATAAAATTTTGAGCCAGTAATATTTAAAAAAATTAAAAACACTACCCCCCCCGATTTAAATCATCCAAACCCCCGGCCAAAACCCGAAGACCATTGAAGACCGCAAAAAAATAATGACCCCTGAAAGAAAGACAGCACTTGTTTGGATTATGGCCCCAGGGTTACTTGGGCTTTATCTTACTAAATAGTAAAACCCAAATATTAAAGAAAAATAAAGCCCCTAAGTGCTCCCTAAAGCAATACTTTGCCTGCATAACAAAACCAGCTAACAATACTTTCCTAATATACCCGGAAAAAGTCTATGCTTACCCCCCTTTTTTTTTAAAAACTCGCAAATTTATCAACTGTTTTTTTTCCCTGATTTTTCAAGTGGGATGGAGGACTGAACTTTTCCCTCCCCACGCCTGTAATAGCCTCACCCAAAAAACTTATTGCAAAACCAAGGGCCCTTTAACGTTGCTAATGTGACTCCCTGTCCAAACAGTGCTTATTCTTTGCTCGTTGTTTTTCATATAAAATTTTCGGGTGTTTCTTTTTCTGCTCATTGGTTCGGAATTGTTTTGGGTAGTAGACAATCTTTTTATATTGCTGCTTTGTTTATAAGCTCTTTTAGTCTTTGTTTTATTCCTTTTAACTGCGCCCTAAGTTTGGGTTCGTCCTCAGCGGTTTTTTTTTCTCTTTTTCTATTGCCTTTAGTTCATCCATTTCTGTAAATTTTTTTAATTCATTTGGTTATTTTTAAACAGTATTAATGGCTTTTTTTTCTTTTAGCGGGGGATCTTTTTATAGTTTTTAATGCGTTTCTTCTTTTTTCGTGATTTCTTCTATTGTATTTTTTTTGTCTACTTTGACCTAAAATTTTAAATTTTTATATTTTGGGGTTTGTTAGTTTTTGTTGTATGTTTTGAAGTTTAACAACTGCTTCCACTTAAATTTTGGTTTGCAATGCTTCCACATCTAATTTTTTGGGTTTTGGGAAAGCCCAAGGGGATCCCGCCGCTCGCACTAACTTTTGAATAAATTTACCATGCTTACAAACTTTTATGAGTTTAGTTTTACTAAGCGGGGAAAAGTTTTCCCTTTTTCGTTTTAAAAAAAGGTAACCTTTTGTTCAAAATCATCAGGGATATATTTAGGAGGTTTGTTCTAAAATTTGGTATAATATTACTTTTTTCTGTTAATTCAGCCTTTTCCCCCTTCGCTTTTCATCCCCAAAGGATCTCGAGCGTGCGTGCAAAGGGGTTCTTTTATCCCTGCCATTTCAAACAATTCAAAATTTCCTTCAATGCCCGCATGTTTTTAAAAATTAACTTTTTATTTTGTTTTATAAAAATGTACAAGTTTGGCTCGATTCTTAACCCACATAAAAACTGAGAACCCCCTGGGGGAAGGGGAAAAAACGGAAAAAAATTCTTTCCAAAAATCATCTACTATTGGCGGATCAAATTTTTACGTTAATTTCCCCAAACCCAGGGGCGAAAGATTTGATTGTGCCAGGGCCGCCGGGTTACTTTTTTAAAAAAAGAAACTCAAATCAGAAACAGCCCAAACAGGGCAGTTGTCCAGAAATTTGGAGGGCAAACGTTAAGAAATTTTTTAAACTTAGGGGAAAGAAGTTTTTCTTTAAAAAAGCAACATTTTTCCTACTTTATGCTAACCGGAAGAAAGGGGGATTTGCTTTCAAGGAATGAAAAGGAAAGAAGCCCTAAAAAAATGAAAAGGGGCTGAAATGCTAAAGACGGAAAAAAAACATGAAGCAGTAAGTTATGCGTTTGGGAAAACGCTTTTCCTTCCCAGTTTTTTAGTTGTTAAAAGCGCATGCCCATCTTTCAAGGGGATTAAAAGACAGTTGTATACGAACTAATTTTTTACTACAAACGTTTTTATCAGATCAAAAGACACCCAAGCAAAGACAGCATTTTTGAATCCGTTAGGGGTTTGATGTTGTTAGCAACTCTAAATTTCAAGGCTGTGGGCAACTTTTTGGGTCACAATTTTATTTTATTACGAAAAAGTGCGTCATCATTCAAAATATCCTAAAAGCAGGGAACCTATATGGAAATTTAATCTTGTGCCCCCCCTAAAATCCTTTAAGGTTTTTTTTGCGTGTGAAGATGAAGAACCATTGCAAGAGCAAGGAAAAAATTTTTTAATCCCAAAAAAAACGAAAGTACAATGTTCGATTGATGGTATTCCCAACCAAATCTATCTAGCGGGGTTAGACCCTTTTCATCATTTTGAGAAATAAAAAAATTGTTTGGGGGGGGGAGGGGAATCCAAGCAACCTGCGTCTAAAGATCAAAACCTTCACAGGTTAGGCTTTATGATTATTTAACATCAAAAAAACGGGTTTTTGGATTTACCTAAGGCAACAGAGGATAATCATTTCATGGAAGTGGGGAAGTTAGGGAAAATAATAAACATTAAAATTTATAAAAAAAAGAGGCTGTTTTAAAACCCCTTTAATTACATTTGTTTTTAATATATGATGCCGCTAAAAATTGAAGCTAACAGATTTAAAATGGTAACTAAATTATTTTTTCATTTTTAAAAAGCTGTTGTTCAAGTTTATCCAAATGTGTATACGCCAGAGTCGCCAAGAGAAGATAGTAGAAACCCCCCGGGATAAAACTTTAAATTAACCAAAATTTCACAAATGCAACAAAAACTAGAGCAAGACCTTTCAAATACACAAAACCAAAAAGAAGGGATTCTGCTGCCTTTTTGCGTTAAAAAATTTTTAATACTGGAGCATAAAATAACCCGCATCCCAGGCGATGTGGTCCTTAGCAACGGATAGGCGTCCCGCACTTTACCTCTAGGCGGTGTTTACTCCGGCCCGTGTTTATTTTGCTGTAGGGGCACTAGCAAAAATAAAAAAAAACTCCAAAAGCACCGCTAGGTTAATAAAAACACTAAACTTAGTTCCTTCAAACATTTTAATAAGCACTAGTGACTCAAAAATCCGGATGAAGAAAAATTTAAACGTTTACAGGCCCATTTTTATGACACAAAAACAAAAGTTTGATCTTCAAAGAAAGGCAAAAACAAGTTTTTCTCAACAGCCGACACGGCAATAAAAAGGAATGCTTAAAAAAGTAAACGAAACATTTAAAATCTGTTCTAAACATCACTTAACAACGCCAAAAGGCGTTTTTTCTTTGTTTATGAGTCCAAGCGCAAAAAGCCGTCGATATGATTTAAATTTTTTTTTGATTTAAATAAATATTTGAGTTAGAAAAAAAACTCAGCATGGTAAAATATATGAAGGTCCGCGAATTGTTTGAAACAAGCTTAAGGAAAGGGGTTTTTTCAAGGCACTAAAAGATTTGTTTAAAGTATTTAACCCCCAAACGACAGGGAGCGTTTCTATGCTATTTTTCAAATTCCAAGTAAACTAACAAAACCCCCATTAAAGTAATGTTAGCTGTTTTTAATCGACATATAAAATAAATGAAGAAAACTAAAATTTTGGGGTTTTTAAATAAACAGGATTCTTTCCCCTAAAAGATTAACACCCGGGTTGGGGAGACCAAAGCTTTCAAGTTTGATGTGGCCCGAAGAAGCCAAAATGGAGGGTCGGTTGGTCAGAGGGGGAAGTCTTTTGAGTTTAGATTAAAAAATCTAAGTTGGCCCATTGTTGGCAAGGGTTACATTCCCCCCCCCCACATTATTGCAAAAAAACATTCTAAAAATAAAGAATACAGACAGCAAAAAGTTTTTGTGGGGTTTTTCTCGCAAGGGGGCATCCGCCGCCAAAAAAGCAAAAGAGTTGTCTAACTACACCTTCATCAATGATCTTTAAATTTTGGAATTCCCTTTTTTTTTGGTGGATTCTTGATCAGTTTTTAAAAAACAAAAAAAAACAATAACTGTTTAAAGTCTACCAGGATGAGGAAAAAAAATTACGCCTATTTAAAATGTCCAAGAAAGCCAAAAAAATTGGCGAACCCGAAAAATTTTGATTACTGCGATGTTTTCCCCCCGTACCGCTTACACATTGATCAAAATAGTAGATTTTTGCGGCATACTTAAACATTACCAAAACAAGAATTCTGCAGAAAAAAATTTTTTAAAAAGAATTCATTTTTCAAGCCGCGACGAACAAAGAAACATTGTTGGGCCCATTGACGAATACAAACTAAATTTCGCCCCCACCCGGGTCTAAAGTTAGTTTTTAAAACTGGGAAAAGGATGCAAAATTTCCATTCTTGTTTACGCAGATTTGAGTCGTTATTGTTCTTATGAAGGGCAGGCCCAAAAACTTGAAATTTCTAATGATAATCATCGATTTGTTCATTTGCTTCTTTTTGTCGGTCGGGTGGGGGCTATTCACACCAGAATTTTATAGAGGGGCCCAATGCGCAGAATACTTTTAAAACGCATGGCCAAGTGGTAATGATTTCTAAATCTGAATTTATCTGAAATCTAATGAGCCTAAAACCAAAAACAGTATGACTCAGCCAACTTGTTGGATTTGTGGGTTTGAACCCGTGAAAAGCAAAAAATCCAAAAGTAAGACCCTGATGCATTTAAAAGGTTTTAGAGGAGCAGCGCCAACAAATGCCAAATTTAACTAAAGTTTGACCCAAGGACATGGAAAATTTCCCCTTTTTTCACAATTTCGAGGGTTTGCTCCCACTTATAATGAAACTGGGCGCGCCTTCAGGGAACTGCATTGCACAGTCATCAGAAAGTACATTGTTTCACTTTAAAACTGTCTTTTTATGACTCTATGCAGCACATGATGGGGGCTTAGATCGCTGGCTATTCCCCTTAAAGTCCCCCCAAAACGGAAAAAATTTTGACCCCTCTCTCGTTAGAAAGGGGGTTTACCCCTTTTAGCATGAACGTGGAAAGTTTGACGAAGATCCTTCCCCCTAAGGCCGTTTTTTTTTACCTTTAAAGGGAAAAGGCTCAGTGACTCAGATTACCCGGGGTGCTCAAAAAGCATGGGAGAAGTTGATTCTAAACAAGGGAGATATCTATTCAACTTGATGGGGGAGTATGTTTGTTGGGAAGTCTTTGAAAATTAAGGAAGACCCGCAGAAACATTACGCCTGGATCCTGCGCATTTCATTTCTCGCCCGGGATTGTTGGGGTGCTTTTTAAAGTTTACTGGAGTACAGATTGATTTATTGTCGACCTACCAATGATTCAGTGATTGAAAACGGATTGCGGGGGGGAATTAGTTGGGGTCACATCTTACTGTAAAGCAAACAACAAATACTTAGATGTTTTGATTTTAATAAAAGGGCTAACTTCTATGTATTTAGATGAAAAATCTGTATGGGGGGCAACGCTTTTACTTCCTTACGTAATTTAAAATTACACAGCGGCAGTACAAATAATATAAAAAGCATTAAAAGGGGTTTACATTTGGCGCCCGGGGCAACAGCGCGGATATATTCTAGAAGTTGACTTAAAATATCCTCCTGAAATCCCCTGACTGATAAAAGACTATCCCTTAGCGCAGAAAACCTAAAGTAATCCAAAGAGCCCCCCTAAACTTTGCCCCAATCTTCGGGCAAAAAAAAAATTTTGTCTGTATTAAGACTTCTCAATTTTATTTAAAGACACGGTTTGAAGTTAAAGTGTTCTTTGTATAAATTTCTTTTTTCAAGAACAGTTCAAAACCTAATAATGAAGAACATGACCTCGAACTAAAACCTGAGCTTTAGAAAAAGACTTTTTCAAGCGATGAAAAACAGCTGTTTTGGAAAAACTATGGGGAATCCGCAAAAGCGTAAAGTGCAATTTTTCACCAAGAAACGAAGCAATTAAATGACTTCTAAAACCCAATTACAGGCTTCAGAAGATTTTTATGATCAGCTTTTTTTCAAAGATGAAAAAAAGAAATCAAATTGGACAAAACCTGTTTTTTGGGTTTTCTGTTTTTAAATATCAAAATTTTTAAAGTTTGGTTTCTTTTGACTACTTTAAACCCTCGTTCCGAGCAGGTATTACCAGAACAATGTTTTTTATAAATCCCCATGAAACTCTAAAAGACAGGAATAGAATGCTAAAGGGGAAGCAGGGGGGGGGACGCACATCGATTTCCCCAAAGATTGCCTTTTAAATTCAATTTCTTTTAAGAAGGTTTTGGTAAAAATGGGATGAATTATCTGGAAAATGATTAGGGTTTTGGGGTTAAAGGGGGAAAAATTACGTATTTCGAGCCCGGGGAAAAATATCAAAAAAAACAAGGGGAAAATTGCAGTGTTGTGCAGTCAAACATATCGCATGACAACTACAAAGAAGCATTGTTTGGCAATAAGACTTTTCATCATGACAACGTAAAACTACGATCTAATCTACATGAGATCAACACAACTGTTGTAACAAAGAAGTCATTAGATAGAACAAACACAAAACGTGTGTTTGTTAATCCAGAGTTTTCATATGCATATGGCCATTATAGAACCGTAAAATAATTAAAGCGGAACTGTGTCTGGTGGGATTATCTGCAGTTCTTCTTTCACAAAAGATCTTTGAGGAGCTGGTTGTTTTGTTGTGTCAGTTTCTCGTAAATAATACACGGGCGGATTCATCTTTACAATTCTTTTATTTCATATGGATCAACACTCCAAACTGGATCGGTTGCCCTGATGCGAGTGTCCCTTCTGCTTCCCCCGGTAAATAAAGGTACCTTACTTTCAAACCAAATGGTAATAGTTTGCTGGGCGTACTGGAGTCTTTAGCAACATTTATTGTTGTTTTTTGATTGCTTGTACTGGTTTTAGCCCTTTAAATTTTTCATTATTCATTGCACGTAGAACTGAGGGCAGTCTTCTAACCCATTCTGTGTTGCGAGAATTGTCAATAAGCTCTCTGTGATACTGGTAGGAGAAAAGTCTTTCGGATAACTGTTTGTTAAAGTTTTCAACCAAAGCCTGTGATCTGTGAACTCCTGGAATGCCTCTTTTAATGGTAACTCTATGTTTTAACAATAATTGATTCACTTGGCCTTTAAATTCTTTTCCATCATCGACTTGAATCATGCGAGGATAAGTTAAAGGACCTCGCTGGTATTATCAGCTGTATAGCAACAGCAACAGCAGAAGCACTCTTTTGTGTTAACGGTTTCCGCATCTTTGTATCTTGAAGCTATGTCAATGACTGTGAGTGCGTACTTAAATCTTTTTCGTCTAATCGTATCATGGGGTAAATATAGAAGATCCATTTGATGGGTGTGTTCGGTATTGTATTCACAAAGTGTGGTCTCTGTATTCGTTTAGGCGCTGGTAAATAAATTTGCCAAATCGCTTGTTTAGATAACCATTCCTTTGCTGTTTGTTCACTGACTCCCGCTGCTTGGCTTAGCTTTTTAATTGCCGTTATTCCCTTCCAATATCCTTTTGGTGAATAATAGATTTTGTTCATTTTTTATTCAGCCAATATTATGCGCAACAAAATAGACAACAGTCATACCAACGACAATAAACGCGATTTCTTGCATCTTTTGTTTTTCTGATGGATGATAAAAGTTGCTGAATTTTGGTGGGGGCAATGTTTCGATTGGTTTGCCTGTTACAAGATAATATTCTTTTATTGCTTGATCAACGTCTTTAAATGTGTAACTGCATGACCCTGTTTTTTCAGTGTGTTATTAATAAAATCTAACTGCTCAATTCTATGTTTTCATAGCGATCTTGTGCCGCAGCTAGTTGCTCCACAGCTTTGTTATGTCTTTTTCTCTCGTCGTCATCCCGTAGTTTACTAAATGCGTAATTACTTCCGCTAAAAGCAAGCGCATTCACCACAGCGCCACCTATCATCATTACGAGTGAAGCCATTTTTTATAAATGTATTTTTTTTTTACATATTTATATTCTCTGGAATTATTCCTTGCTTAACTAGAAAATCTTTCGTAGCAAATGAAGCTGCAATAATAGCAATCAGTTTTGCCGAATCCTCAAAGTCTAGCTTGCCAAGATCTGCTGGTTTAATTTTTAACAGGCTTTTACCAAGCATTGTGTATCCTACACTTAGACCTCCAATAACAGCAGAATGGTATACAAGGTTGGCAATAGTTTTTTCGGTGCTCATTTTAAAAATAAAATAATTATAATTAATAAAAAACATGAACAGCGATGATCTGCTAGAGCTACAGAGCGGCCTACACTGTCTTGGACTTACAAATGAAGAAGTTGATGACCAAGCTATTATGCCCAAAAAGGAGAGGTTGTATTCTTTGGCAGCATGTGGAAAAACAAAACAGTTCCTCGGAACTGAATTCAGCATAGAACAGATTCAACAGATGTCGCCGCAAGACATTATAAAGTATCATAACAGGTATGAAGCGCAGCTGGGGTCGAGAATGGTAAAAAGTGTAGGACAACGGTTCTTAGTTTGTACACTAAAACTGTCAGTAATTTGCTCCATTGATTCTGAACAAGATCTTACGTATGATTTAACGCAAGATCCAGTTTTAACAAAGTCATTAGAGTCTCTAAGCTGTGATTTATATTACAGATTTGGAACATTGTTATCGCCACTAATCATGGGATTAATTACTTTTAATCATATAGATTTTTTTTCCCTTCAAAATGAACGAGTGGGAAAAAACTGCAAACAGGAAACATTGATAAAAACACTGATCAAGTCGAGAAAGTGAGAGTAAAAGCAAAAGCACCGGGGGCGTTTGCAGCGGAAAAAAGTAGCAGAGTTAACAACAAAAAAAAAAAAAATTTTCAATCCAAAATAAACTAAATGAAAACAAAACCCGCCAACCCAACGTTGACCCAATCCCAGCCCCAAACAAGCCAAAGTTAATTAAAGGGCCCCAAAAGTCTTCATGTATTGAAAAAAAACTTTTTCAAGGCCCTTGCGCTGCTGGGGCTTTATTTAGGTTTTTAAATATATAAAGAATGGCAAAAAAAGCAAAAGCAGCCAAAAAAATCTGAACCACTAAATACAGAAGAAGACAACCACGCCACCCGCCAATAACAAAAAATCATTTTGATCCTTTAAAATGCAAAAATTTTTTAAGAACAAAATTTTAAAATTTTTTTTTGAAAAAAATAAACGGCGTTTTTAAAAAATATGTTTCAATAATAAAGACATGGGTTATAAAAGAATTTCCAACCAAATTTGAATCAAGCTTGCTTGGATTAAAACTTCATTAAGATCATCTAACCAACTCACCCCAAGGGGCGTTAAGCAAACACCCTCAACGGACCTTTTTTTGGGGCGTGTTTTAAATTTTAGACATCTACTATTTAAGAAAAAAAACAAATTTGTTTTTTTTTTATAATTAAAGATAACTTAAATAAGAATTTGTTGTATTAAAGGGGAGAGAGGATGACTTGGGGATGCTTGAGGTACTTGGGGTGATTTAGGATGACTTGAGTAAAAAATTAAAATGACAAAATTTAATTTTAAAGTGACTTGGGGTGACTTAAGAGACTTGAGTGATTTGAGAAACTGGGGATATTTAAGAAGAACTTAGAATGCTTGGGGATGACTTGAAAAAACTGAGCAAAAAATTAAATGATTTGATTAAAAATTTAACTAAGAATTTAAGGGTGGTTTAAAGTAATTTTAAAAATTTTTTTTTTTTTTTAATTTTTTTTTTAAATTTTTTTTTAAAATTTATTTTTTTTTTTTTATTTAATTTTTTTTTTTTAATTTTTTTTTATTTTTTTTTGTTTAATGACGAAAGTGATTTATTCCCTTTTTTTATGCAAAAAAAAATAATTACCCCCCGGAATTTTTATCTTTTTAATAGTGGAAAATTGATTTATAAAAGTTGTGTTTTTGTGTTTAATTTGCTAAAGTTTTAAAAAAAAAATATTGTCAAAGTAGCTACAAAAATACAAAGACTTTTTTGTTTAACCTTTAAAAAATTCTGCTTAATAAAAACAATTTTAAAAACCCCCAAATTTTTGCTTAAAAACCAAAAAATTATGAAAGCTTTCATTTGACAGATAATTTAAAACCTAAAAGGTTTAAAAATGGGAAAAAGCCTGGGTGTTTTTTGCTTGTTTGTGTGGGTTCTGAAAAAACTAAATTTTTCCCCCCTTTTTGCCCTCTAAATGACCCCTTCCCAAAATTTTGTGTTTGTCATCATGGCGCGGGTTAAGCCCCAAACCACAAGTTTGCTGGTCACTGCCCTAAAACGCCCGCAAACCACAATGTGTTTTGGGTCACTGGCGTGGGTAAAACGCCCCAACCACAATGTTTTGGGCCTAGGAAGGGCCAATAAAAGGGGGGGGAAGAGAATTCCCAACAGACAAACTGAAAGTAGGCACCAAGTGTAGAAATCCCCTATTAAGGCATATTCCCCAAAAAATTTCGCATCACCACATTATTGGACCTCTGTCTGGCTTTGGGGCCCCCAGGCGCCAAGGGGGCCAGTTGACCCTGGTGATCGTAATGTGGCTAGATGGAAGAGTTTTGATTTTTTTTATTTAAAAGTTTTGTAAATTTGTATTGAAAAAAGGATAACCCCCACACGTATTTTGTTTTTAACGTTTTTTTTTGGTTTTGAAGTCTTACTTGTCAGAGAACAGGGGAAAAAAGGGTTCTTCCTTTTTGCCCGAAAAATGGTTGAAAAGGGGAAGTGAGTTAGAAGCGCTTTCCCTGTTCTCTAATGCTTTTTGGCCTAGTCTTTAAATGTCTTTTTAAATCACAAAAAAAGATTTCCCCTTTTTTGGGACTCACTTTCTGCATTTGGGGCCCCTGCCAGCTGCAAAAACCCAAAAACCCCTCAACTGCCCAAATAAATTGAACTTAACCTTCCGAAATCAGATGGACACAAAATAGTTTTTTTTTTGGGGTTTCCCACCCTGAGACTTTGAACAACGAGCGGTTGATCAACTTTCCCGAGTCCCAAGAAAGAGTTGAGCAGCGTTGACCCCACACTGATTGAAACCCCCAAAACCCGGCTTACGCAGGGAAACCGACAAAAGGATTTTAAAGTGAGCAATAAAAACTTTTTAAAACTGTGAAACCAACGAGTTTTGTTTCCATGTTCCCGGGGCGGCCGTAAAGAAGAAACAGTCGTGTGCCGTTTGCATTAAGGCCACTCCTTTCACACCCATTCATATCTTTTAAAAGGCGGAAAAGCCCCTTGGTGCACTTCATGTCATGTACCACTCTTACAGTGAAACCTATTCGTTTAGAGTTGGGATGTGCATGATGTGAGACATAAACCTTTTACAGCAGACTCCATGAAGACCTTGTTCACAGATGTCCCACCTGATAAGAGCTTTGAATTTCTGAAAGAGGTAAAACATTTTTCTTCCTATCTACGATTTTGCGCAGGAACGTTTTTTACGAAATTTTCCGGTGTGTATTTAGAGGGTGTGTTTAAAGGGTTATGTGAATGAGGTCGTTTTCCAGAGTTGTGAGTTCGACTTCTACGTGGTGACAGCCCTGATCGGTCGGTTGGGCTGTATGCAACATTACCTTACCTAACCTGATGCAAATCGTTGGGCTGTATGCCACATTACCTTACCTAACCTGATGCAAATCGACAACTACTGTACATACTCCAGAGGACGTTTTTTTTC
The DNA here is from genome assembly GCA_018398815.1 of Conus ventricosus. Taxonomy (NCBI): domain Eukaryota; kingdom Metazoa; phylum Mollusca; class Gastropoda; order Neogastropoda; family Conidae; genus Conus; species Conus ventricosus. The sequence goes on along the minus strand of CM031597.1, from coordinate 135,943,172 downwards.
TTGTGTATCCCATTTTTATTCAACCAGAAATCATGTAGATGAAATCGCCCTTACAATGTTTAGATCTATATTTTAATTTCTACTTCTTCTTTTGCTGATTCGTTAAAAGACATATTTCGTAAGCATCAAATAGGGTTGTTTGATTGGCTTAATCGTCTCTCTCTGTCTCTCTGTCTCTGTCTATCTACCTGTCTCTCTGTCTCTATCTCTCTCTGTCTACTTTTTTTAAATTTCAATATTGATGCTTGTCTGAATCTCTCTCTCTCTCTCTCTCTCTCTCTCTCTCTCTCTCTCTCTCTCTCTTCTCTCTCTCTCTCTCTCTCTTCTCTCTCTCTCTCTCCCAGAATCATCCAGGCTCACCATGGGGACGGTGCTGCAGGACTGTGATGTGCGGTAGCTTGTGCTGCGACTATGCGCACTGCAGCTGCACCTATCATAAAGACAGGGGCCGCGGGTGTCACTGCCAATGATGGCTGCTCTGCGCACTCTCCGTTCTCTTTTCCTCATGCCCTTGCACTAACAAAGCAGCCAATCAAGAGCAACCGTAGGCCCTGAAGCACGTTTAAATAAAGCCATCCATATAATTGTATTTAGGACTGTTAATACTATTCTTTCCCCAAATCACAATCGCATCTTCCAAATATTTTCTATCATTACTTCGATCTGACTGACTCAAGATTGGAGTATGCTCATCGTTTTGCCTCTTGGAGTGTGGAGGATACAATGAAAACAAAACTGGACCGCATTTTAAAGAAAACGTTATCGAAGGGAAACGCTAAAATGGCTAAAATGGAAAGATGATAGAGATAAACAAAAGCTCAACTCAAGCACATGCATGTGTAGACTGAGCCGGTTAACAATATGGACGTTGCATAAATACATAGACAAACACACCGCGCACTTTCCATGGAAACGTAGTCCAAAGAGCACTTCACATGCCTTTTTCAATCAAGCTTACAAAGTTCTACACTCCGAACAGCATTTTTAATTAAATAGCCTGAAACACTGCACAAATAAAACATTTGCAATAAGCAGCCGGATTGTCTGTCTAAAAGTGTATTTCTAAAATCCTTATTTTAGGAGAATCAGAAGTTAAACTCGTTGGCAGTTCTCCCCACAAAATATTCTTTGTAAACCATGTTTCTCTATATTCATACCGTGCTCAATCTTCGAAATGCTAAGACCGATGTCGATTACAAAATTATTTGTTCCATCTTTCAGAAACAACCTTGGAATTTTAGATGCAGTTCTGTTCACACGATGCGGAAGTGTTTTATTGAAAAGAATTGTACTGTTCAAAGAGAATTAATGTAAAAACTGTTTAAATCCAGAATACCAGCATTGTCTCGGACATGGATACAGCTTGTTTTAAAGAACTGCAGAGAATAAAACCGGCAAGAACATGCTTTGTGCTCGTTTCCAGCTGTGTGTGTGTGTGTGTGTGTGTGTGTGTGTGTGTGTGTGTGTGTGTGTTGTGTGTGTGTGTGTGTGTGTGTGTGTGTGTGTGTGTTTGTGTGCGTGTGCGTGTGCGTGTGCGTGTGCGTGCGCGCGTGCGTGCGTGCGTGCGTGCGTGCGTGCGTGCGTGAGTGTGTGTGTGTGTGTGTGTGTGTGTGCATGCGGGTGAGCGTGCGTGATTGTGCGCGCGCGCGTGTGTGTGTGTGTGTGTGTGTGTGTGTGTGTGTGCGTGCGCGTGTGTGTGAGTGTGTGTGAGTGTGTGTGTGACAGAGAGAGAGAGAGAGGGGAGGAGAGAGAGAGAGGGGAGAGAGAGAGAGAGAGAGAGAGAGAGAGCCCGTTCGCGTGACAGAGAGAGAGAGGGATAAGCGCTAATGGCTTTTTCCCCCCATCTTTTCGACAGAAAAGGGAAACTATCAATGAATTACAAAGAACGACAATCAGTGCATGGACATGAAAATACAAAACACGTTTTGAAATTCTGCTATAAAGTGAAACATCTGAGTTAAAGCAAATGTTAAAAGAAAGGAAACCCGTAATGGGAGAATATCAACACGTACATCGGGGAGAGGAGAGGAGAGGAGAGGAGAGAGAGAGAGAGAGAGAGA
>CM031597.1:135926112-135938612 GCA_018398815.1 Conus ventricosus | reverse complement strand
CAAAACATGCACTCACTTTGAATCACAAAACAAAGGTGGTTGTCCCCCAAAAGCGAGAGTAGGGGCCGTGAAGAGATCCGCACAACAAACTTTTGATCAGGGCCGACTTGCTAGTTGATGAAAGTGTGTCAACGTCATTTTGTCAATCTACGTCAACCCCAGTTAAAAAACCCAAAAACACTCTGCACACAAACATCACCAATCACACCGAAAACGCCGCAAGTCAGTGATGTAGCTCTATGGCCTTTCCGACATCGGAAAAATAATGTGATCTTTTTAGACTCGGATGATGAGGATATTGATAAACCACTCACTGATGAAGAAGAAAAATTACTGACACGTTTGGTACGCAGGAAGCTGCGGCAGTCAAGTGACCATTTAGCAGTTAGGTGCAAAACAAGGGGTCAGCCAATTGTGTTGAAAAAGATCAGACAGCCCCGTAAATCTTCTGCATTGGCATCATCTCCTCTGAGAAAGAAAAGAGATCTCACATGATACAGAAGATCAGAATGAATATTTCAGGAAACAGTAGAGAGGATGTGATCACACAACAATGGATCAGAAATCAGAAGAACCGCTCGCACCAACAGACAAAAGATTCTTGATGCTGCTGGATGTGGCCCTGTGAGAGTGACCAAAAAGCAAGGGTCTGCACTTAGAACTAGTCTGGGGTTAAGCTGGACAAAGTACAGACAGCAAAAGAGATTTCTCAGAAGTATAGGATTAAAAATTTGACTGTGAAAAGAAAGAAAGACAACAACAGAAATAAGCTATATTTGGAGAAATTGAAATAGTACAGAGAAAACTCATTTGTGTTGATGAGAATGGCAGACAAAAAGAAGAAGATAAAACAACAGGAGAAATCAAAGACATTCCAAAACTGGTAGAAAACCTTTTGCAGCAGTATGACAGAAAGAACAAACTGAAATGGCATGACAATACAATCCCACAGGATGAGATCTGGGTAAAGATAGGAGGGGACCATGGGGGTGGTACATTTAAACAAATGCTTCAGATTGCAAATCTTCACAATCCGAACTCCAAACACAACACTTGTATCCTGGTCATTGTAGACTGCAAGGACAGCCCAGAGAATTTGAAGAGAATCATGGATCCTTACAAAGAACAGCTGGCAGCGCTGAAGTCCTTGACATGGAGAAACAAGACAATCAAACTGTTTTTATTTGGAGATTATGATTTCTACTCAAGCTGTATGGTCTGTCAGGTGCTCAGGGAACACACCCCTGTCTATACTGCACAGCATCAAAAAGCCAGATACACACTCCACCTCATTGTAATGAAGGCAACATCACACAGCACAGTTTACAGGGCATCAGGAGAGATTACAAAAAATTCCGAAATTCCAAAAGAAAAATTGCCAAGCTGCACAATAATGTCATCAGAAAACCTATCATTGACATTACACTCAGCCATGTTGCACCTCCCTAGCTGCACATTCTTCTGGGAGTGGTAAAAAAAGCACCATGACCTACTGGAAGGTGGTGTCATTCTCTAGATAAAGAAATTGCAGAATCCTTTGCAGCTGAGGACAAACAGGTAGAGAAAAAGTCAGCCTTTTCTGACTTTGTTGACAAACTAAAACAGATTAAATCTGTAGAAGAAGACAAAAGGCAGCTAGAATCAAGAATAGTGTTCAATGAGCCTGAAGATGACAGCACATCCCTGAGTGTTTTCCAGCAAGAACACAAAGAACTGATGGAGCAGGTAAAGGAGAAAGAAGAAGAAATAGAAGACAGGAAATCACAGCTTGATCTTCACGCTTGTCTGGTCCTGTCACACAGCATTTAGATGTTGCCCTACATCAGAAAAAAATCCACAAGCAGGCCTATCATGGCAAGTCTTTCATAGGCAACCACTGCAACAAATATTTGAAACCAGAGACAATTACACATGTATGTGAAAGTGTTGCCATCAAAACAGCTGAGCTGACTCAAGACAAGGCTATCCTTCTCAGAGCTAGGAGTATATCTAACAGATTCAAAATGCTGAATACACTATTCTCACACATCCACACAAAAATCTCACTTCAAAAACCCATGACTGTGAGTGCCATTGACACATTGGATAGTGATATCAAAGAATACATGTCTTTCTTTAGAAAAAAATTCCCACAGTCTCGCATCATCCCAAAGCAGCATTATCTTAGAAAACCATTGTGTTCCTTTCATTCGTCAACATCATTTTGGACTGGCTCTACATGGGGAACAAGGGGGTGAGGAAACACATGCAGTTATCAATCTGCTGAAGAGAAAGGTGTGGGGTCTAAAAACAGAGCAGGAGAAATTGCGTGTCATAATGTCAGAACACATGGCTATTGTCTCCCCCCTTCTTCAAGGTCTGATGCCACTGGCCCCAGGGAAGCAGTGTAAAGTTAATAAACAGTAATAATGCTCCTGTTCACTGTACATGCACTCAGACAGTGTGTATCCATGTGTGTGTGTGTGTGTGTGTGTGTGTGTGTGTTTTGTGTGTGTGTGTGTGTGTGTGTGTGTGTGTGTGTGTGTGTGTGTGTGTGTGTGTTGTGTGTGCGTGTGTGCGATGTGTGTGTGTGTGTGTGTGTGTGTGTGTGTGTGTGTGTGTGTGTGTGTGTGTGTGTGTGTGTGTGCCCGCGCGGCCTGTCCCACCAGCTCCCAGTGTTTTAACATGTTTATAAAATTGCTATGTATGTACAAAATTTGAATTCACATCTGCTAAAGATTTTGAGGGTGCACATCACAAAGTTATTTAATATCTTATTGTCAACGGATCATGATCTGTTGATCTGGAGTGACAGAAGCACATATACACTTCTACATATTAGGCAACACAAGCAGCAAAGCGTGACCTTGCAAAAAGAGACAAGTGCATAAAACTTGTGCCAAATTAATGCGTGATCAGTGGACAATTGTGTGCCAAATTAACGCGTGATCAGTGGACAATTGGGGCATAGGCAGTGTGTGTGTGTGTGTGTGTGTGTGTGTGTGTGTGTGTGTGTGTGTGTGTGTGTGTGTGTGTGTGTGTGTGTGTGTAGGTGTGTGTGTGTGTGTGTCTTTCTGTCTGTTCTGTGCTGTGTGTGTGTGTGTGCAAGTGTGTGTGTGGTGTTGTGTGTGTTTGTGTGATGTGTGTGTGTGTGTGTGTGTGTGTGTGTGTGTGTGGAGAGAGAGAGAGAGAGATGAGAGGGAGGAGAGTGTGTGTGGTGTGTGGGGTGTGTGTGTGTGTGTGTGTGTGTGGGAGGTGTGTGTGTGTGTGTGTGTGTGTGCATGTGTGAGAGAATGTATGTGTGTGTGTGTGTGTGGTGTGTGTGTGTGGTGTGGTGTGTGTGGTGGGTGTGTTGTGTGTGTGTGTGTGTGTGTGTGTGTGTGTGGGAGAGAGAGAGAGAGAGAGAGAGAGAGAAGAGAGAGAGAGAGAATGTATGTGTATGTGTGTGTGTGTGTGTGTGGTGTGTGTGTGTGTGTGTGTGTGTGTGTGTGGTGTGTGTGTGTCTGCAAATTTTGTAAATATATTCTGTTTCTTAACTTGCATTAGTCTGTGTGCAAGCAAATCCTTTACATTTCTTCTCTTCTGAGTCTGTGCTCTCCCCTCTCTCTCTCTCTCTCTCCTCTCTCTCTCTCTCTCTCTCTCTCTCTCTCTCTCTCTCTCCTCTTTGTGTATGTTGTGTGTGTGTGTGTGTGTGTGTGTTCATGTGTGTGTGTGTGTGTGTGTGTGTGTGTGTGTGTGTGTGTGTGTGTGTGTGTGTGTTATGTGTGTATGTGTGTGTGTGTGTGTGTGTGTGTGTGTGTGTGTGTGTGTGTGTGTGTGTGTGTGTGTGTGTGTGTGTGTGTGTGTTCATGTGTGTGTGTGTGGGGTGCGTGTGTGTTCATGTGCGTGCATGTGTGTTCATGTGTGTGTGTGTGTGTGTGTGTGTGTGTGTGTGTGTGTGTGTGTGTGTGTGTGTGTGTGTGTGTGTGTGTGTGTGTTCATGTGTTTTTTTGTGTTCTATTGTAAGGTTTGTACCACAATGCATGTTACATGCATATCAGATTTTTGACTGCTGACCACTGTATCAGTGTTAGAAATGAGGCATGCTACATGCACATTGTGTAAGAAGGCATGCAACAGGCAAATCATGTTTTTGGCTAAGGAATGCCAGGATGCAGTTCCTGGGAGAGCAAAACTGAAACAGTGAGTATTCCATGTTTATTTATGTATATATTTATGTGTGTGTGTGTGTGTGTGTGTGTGTGTGTGTGTGTGTGTGTGTGTGTGTGTGTGTGTCTGTGTGTGTGTGTGTGTGTGTGTGTGTGTGTGTGTGTGTGTGTGTGTGTGTGTGTGTGTGCATATGCACGCGCGTGCGTGCGTGCGTGCATGTGCGTGCGTGTGTGTGTCTCTTTCATGTGTTATGTTTTCTTTCTAGTAAGAGAGTCTGTTTATATTTTATTTTACTTTTAAATGAATTAAAGACATGTAAATGAAAGTACTTTTTTTCCCTGAGTTACATCTGCCAGCCATCAAACCCCTCTTTCCTCTCCTCTCACACAATATCCTCGGCAGGTGCATCTCATCTACCCCCCCCCCTCCCCCTCCCCCTCCCCCAACACACACACATCCCTTCCCTTCATTTTCCCACAGGCCATTCTTGCACAGAGTAGCTAGCTGTGAAGTTAAATCTCATGTTCCTATGTATGTATCTGGACAGTGTTGTGTGTGCAGCGAGCACTGGGTTTCTTTTTCGAGGGCCAGGGTCACCCAGCGAACTCGGTTTGCAGCTGGTTCACTGGTCTTACACAGTGGGGGATACTGACGCGTGTGTGAGCTAGTTGGACATGTGTTATCTATACGGGTCATACTGGTGTCTCTTGGGCACAGGCACTGTGTGTTCTATAGTTCAGCCGGGTTGGCTTGGAAGATGCCATATTACATGATTATCTTATGCACACAGTTTACACACCGTCTCCGATATTTTGAAAAAGGAATGCATGTTCACACACATGTTCACACACATACACACGCAAGCACGGACGCACGCGCGCACACGCACGCGCGCACGCGCACGCATGCACAAAAACATGCGCGCACAAACACACACACACACACACACACACCACACACACACACACACACACACACACACACACACACACACACACACACACACACACACACATTGTTTGCAGCATATAGTCATACCCAGTGTGTGTACCCAGTTACAGTGTGTGTGTGTGTGTGGTGTGTGTGTGTGTGTGTGTGTGTGTGTGTGTGTGTGTGTGTGTGTGTGTGGTGTGTGTGTGTGTGTGTGTGTGTGTGTGTGTGTGTGTGTGTGCGATGAAAAGAATCAAAAGACTGTGTTTGATTTTGTATTTTATTACAGAAGAAATACAGGGTTAGAATTGTTCGAAAAAAAATCACTTACTAGTTTGATGCAAAGCTTGAGACTTTGGTCATGTCATGTACGTGTGGCTGCCAAAGTTCAGCTGCATGAAACTGCCATTGTCAGTTACATTGCGCATTTTGGAACAAACATGCTTTAAACGTTAAGTGATCTGACATTTTTGTTGTTGTAGTCTGAGCAGAGGCATGTATCAAACTTGTGTACTAATCAATGAGGAAAATAATCTTGCCATTAAGCGCTGATGTGAGTTAGTTTTGATCGATTTTGTGTATATTGTCATTGTTGTAATGTGAAAACATCTCCATCAGCTCAAAGATTAGACTGATGCGATCCTTAGTCATGGCGATATTCTTATAATGCTTGTGAGTCATGGACGTTTGAAATAAAGACCTTGAGAAAAAGACCCAAACAGTGGAAATGAGGTGCTTAGACGACTCCTTGGCATCTCATACAGAGATCACATCAGCAATGTGGAAGTTAAAAAGCGCATCGAGAATGAAATTGGTCCATTTGTCGATCTCCTAACCTCAGTAAAAAGATGCAAACTGAAATGGTATTGGACACATCACACACGATCAACAGGCCTTGCCATGACAATCATGCAGGGCACAGTACCAGGACAAAGGCGAAGAGGTCGACAAAGGAAAAGATGGGAGGATAACATCACGGAATGGACAGCCTGCGGCTGAGAAATACATTGCGGAGGGCAGAAAAACAGAGGAGGAATGGAGAAGGATGGTTGTCACTGCTTCAGGGGTGCCCCCACGGACCGACGTCTAAGGGACCAAGTCAAGTCAAGTCAAGTAATGTTGCCAAAACCACTTGCGTACACAATATCATGCTGTTTCTTCGTTCTCGGGCAGAAAAATAAACCTAGTCGAGTTTGGTATTAAAAGAATTGTCTGCAATTCGCCAATACAGTCGTCTCAGGAGCGTATAGTATTATATTCTTCACGAAAACAACGAATTGTCAAACTGACAACCCCTTTTTAACGGCCGCGCAGCAATGCCGAAAACACGGCTGCTGGACTTGTTGTGCGCAAGGCTGACAGGCAGCGCTGTGTACAGCGCAGTTAGCTAGCGGGTAGGGAGCAGCCTGCAGTAAAAAACCTGCCTTCCCTGACCTTGCCTGTGCAGCAGCGGAAGAGTTGTTAGCTCCCTTGCATTGCTGAAAACTAAATGTCTCGCTCTGAACAGCCGTGCCAGAGATTTCAGCTATAATGATAAAGGAGGAAAAAATTGATAAAAGGAACGAAAATAGGTAAAGATGGGCCATAAAATAGCTCAATTTGCTGACGGCACTCAGTCGTTAAATAATGGTGATATAGTTTCTTTTGAAAGTTCTATTCATATTCTCGACACATTTGGCAAAGCTTCAGCTTTACACACATGAACAGTGAGAAAACGCAAGTGTATGGCTAGAGTATCAAAAGACATCAAAGAAAACCTACTGTCCACATTTTAAAAAAATGATATGGAACCCCCTGAAATTCAAAATAACTCCGAATTTGGTTTACACAAGACTTAAAAAGAATGTGAAATGTTGAACTATAATGACAAATTTTCTTAAAATCAAAATATATTCAAAATTTGCACTCAGAGAACTATTACACCTGTTGGAAGTGTTACAGTTTTTTAAGTCATTAGTCCTCTCGAAATTGATACATCTTTGGATTCTTTTGTCTGATCCACCTGACCCCTTTATTATAAAAAAAAAAAAAACTTTTAAAAATGTGCTTCAATTTTTGTTTAGAATGGTTAAAAAAAGATAAGATCAGCAGGAGACAATGATCAAAACCGTAAAAATAGTGGTCTAAACGTACCCAACATTAAAAAATACATTTATGCTTTGAAAATCTCGTGGATAAAAAGACATTAACACGACTAATCATAAATGGAAGAATATAATTAGCAAAACCCATCAATTTATTGAAAACGTGAAAGTTATGGATCACCAGTTGCTTGCGAATTTACGAACTTAAATTTATTTGGACTCGTGTTTTTTAAGGCTTACAAAGAATTTTGCTTATGTGTAGAACCCCAGACAGTGAAATGAACTACTGTCGGAACCTGTGTTTTAACTATGACAAAATTGAAATAGGTAACGTCTCGATCAAACAAAAGAAGCTGATTGAAAAAGGAAACTATGCAGTAATGCATTTCTAAAAGAAGTAGGAAAATTCATGACATATGAAGAATTCACAACAACCTTGGCTATAACATAAATTTCGTTACTTACAATGGATGATTTCCTCCATAAAAAGTTACATAAATGAAACTGGGATTGAATTAAATACCACCACCCAACTGTAGACTTCACATACCAAAAGCGGTGAGTATTATTTTCAAGGCAAGCAGAGTAGTCAAACAATACTATGAAATTTTAACTTATGATGAACAGAAACCAAACTGCTGCACAAAGTGGAATGAAAGCTAAATTCTGAAATCCCTTGAGAAAAAGTATTTATCCACTTCCACAACATAAACAATATCAAACTCAAATGGTTACAAAGTACAACTGTTCATAGAATTATTGGTACGAACATTGGTCTTTAATGCTACAGGGATAACAAAATATGATGAACTGCACTTTTTGTAATGAAGAAAGAGAATCAATCGAAACACTTGTTTTGGGAATGCAACCATGTACACCTTTCTGGAAAGCTGTTGTCCATTTACTGAATGGAAAATGCAGAAACATCTTCAATGCTAGATCACTTGTAATATTGTAATGTTTGGGTGTGGATCACCATTATAAAACAGACAAAATATTTGACTCTATTATAATGTTTGCAAAAAAAATAATATCTGTAAATGTAAATTTGAAAAACGTACGCCATTTTTACTGGATTCCAAAATCAGCTGAACAACATTTAAAGTCGAGTTACAATGCCAGAATTAATGATCATCAGACAAACTTTGAAGCCTCATGAACAATTTAACACCAATTTTTCTTCAATCAGATACATATTATTAGGCCCCTACCTGTACATGCTGCTCGTTATAATAATATATCGAGGTTGACTGCCAAAACCCAGTGTATCTCTCTCTCTCTCTCTCTCTCTCTCTCTCTTTCTCTCTCTCCTCTCCTCGTCCCTCTCCCCTTCCTCTCTCTCCTCTCCTCCCTCTCTCTCTCTCTCTCATCTCTCCTATATATATATATAAAATATATTATATATATATATATATATATTATATATATATATATTATATAATATTGATTATAAACAAACTTGCTCTTATGTCTTAGATTGAAAAAATAGGGGAGATACTATTCAGTCCTAAGGATATTTTTTTATTATATTTTCTACTTTTCACAAGAAATAACTTGTTTTGCTCTTTCAGATTTTTTTTTGCTTCTTAGATGGCACCTTTGGTTGTTTTTTTGAAAACTCAACAAACATACTACGGTATTGCACACCAGCCTTTTCTGGGTATTGCATTCTTCTTAAAACTGAAAGGCAGAGTGAGTCAAATTACCACTTTCCGCGGTCACTGAGGAGAAAACAACCAAGTTTCGAAATATCGGTATATGAAACCCGGAGTTATATGTTATTAGTTTCCCTCCTATTGGAGGATGTCTCCCCCTTGGAGAATATAAGCTTGCTGAAGGCTCATTTTGAGAAGCAATTTATTTTATTTATTTTTTTCCCCATTCACCCACTCAAGCACATACTGTTAGTTAGGCAGACTCATCTGCCACTGCAGAATTGAATGCGTATCTCCCCCTATTTTTTTTTAATCTTAAGACATAAGAGCAAGCTTTGTTTATAATTCAATTTTTTCTTGCAGTCATTGCAAACCAAGCTGCTCTGTAAGTTGCTGGAACGGTGCTTGGTACTTATCCTTGGAATTTATTAGTTTGTTGTATTTTAGTCCCTTGCGGATTCAATCCAAGAACTGGCCCTCAGCACTTGTGTCTTAGAGGATATTTTTTTATATTTTCTACTTTTCACAAGAAAATGTAGCTTGTTTTGCTCTTTCATGATTTTTTTGCTTCTTAGATGGCACCTTTGGTTGGTTTTTTGAAAACTCAACAAACATACTACGGTATTGCACACCAGCCTTTTCTGGGATTGCATTCTTCTTAAAACTGAAAAGGCAGAGGAGTCAAATTACCACTTTCCGCGGTCACTGAGGAGAAACCACCAAGTTTCGAAATATCGGTATATGACCAGGAGTTATATGTTAGTGAGTTTCCCTCCCTATTGGAGGATGTCTCCCCCTTGGAGACTATAAGCTTGCTAAAGGATCATTTTGAGAAGCATTTATTTTATTTTTCCCCATCCACCCACTCAAGCACATACTGTTAGTTAGGCAGACTCATCTGCCACTGCAGATATGAATACGTATCTCCCCCTATTTTTTTCAATCTAAGATATAAGAGCAAGCTTTGTTTATAATTCAATATTTCTTGCAGTCATTGCAACACCAAGCTGCTCTGTAAGTTGCTGGAACGGTGCTCGGTACTTATCCTTGGGATTTATTAGTTTGTTGTATATATATATATATATATATATATATATATATATATATATATATATATTATATATATTGTTAAAAAGTAAGGTTTAAAACTATCTACAGCGCTGTTTCATGCAATGCAATCATCAGGATGTGGTGGGTCTGTGCTGCCGGTGTTTTATAACTGCTTGTGTTGTCTGTCATCACGTGCTGTCTGTGTTTTTCGTGTGTTTCTGGTTCTTGTTCACTGATAGGAATTTCCACTTGTGCCTGCAGTGGTTAACAACTGCAGGCACAAGTGGAAATTCCTATCAGTGAACAAGAACCAGAAACACACGAAAAACACAGACAGCACGTGATGACAGACAACACAAGCAGTTATAAAACACCGGCAGCACAGACCCACCACATCCTGATGATTGCATTGCATGAAACAGCGCTGTAGATAGTTTTAAACCTTACTTTTTAACAAATGTTGCTCCCAGTTCGGTTGAGCATTTTTTTTAAATCTCTGCTGGTATTCACTACCATTGTCTATATTATATATATATATATATATATATATATATATATATATATATATATATATATTATATATATTATATATATATATATATATATTTCCCCTCCTTCTGTACCCAGCATACAGTGTTAATTCTTGATTAGCAATCCTCCTTGGGCAATAATTACACTTAATAAAAACTGTATACAGATCAGCGACAAGTAATTATCAAACCCCGCAGACTGTCCATCGATGCAGGAATGTTTTTGTCTAAAACCATTTTATGTGTACATGGATCTATGCTTAATTTTGTTTTTTATATGCTTGTTTCGTTTCTTTATGTCTCTCTCTAAAATAATGATGACAACTTTGCACACTGTCCTCTCTCTGCGCACTTGTAAGCTCTAACATTATTTCATTAAGAAAAATAAATATGAACCATCTGATAACTGAACTATGGCTCTGGGATATATTCACTTCTTCAACCATCTACAACATATGAAGTTGGAGGTGGAAAGATTAGCAGAGGGGAGGGGAAAAGCACTGCTGACTGAACGTGGCCCGTCCCAAAGCAGACTGGATAGAGAGCGTGCGTCTGGAATGGCCGGGCCTGTGATGAAGTGTTTGCTTTATGGCCTTTTAAAGGGAGCTCCAAATTGCACGTGCAGTCTTGGGCGATTTGTTCCTCTTCTCTGCCTGTGTGTGTATGTGTGCATATGCGAGTTGTGTGTGTGTGTGTGGTGTGTGTGTGTGTGTGTGTGTGTGTGTGTGTGTGTGTGTGTGTGTGTGTGTGTTGTGTGTGTGTGTGTGTGTGTGTGTGTGTGTGTGTGTGTGTGGTGTGTGTGTGACAGAGGGGGAGAGTGAGAGAAGGGGGGGGGGGGTGGTGTAAGGGGGCGAGAATACTTTTGAAGATGATGGTGGTGGTTTTGCTGGAATTGTGTGTTTGGTGGGTTTTTTAGTGCATGTGTGTGGGGCGGTGGGGATGTCTTTTCTCAATGAAGGAGTAAGAGTGTAAGGAATGTACACAAGGAGGAGGGACATATAATTATACTGAGAATGAATTCCACGCTGCAGCCAGTGATTGATGATTGTAAGTTGATAGCTGCCTCGCCACAGTCCTGAACCAACAGCACTTTGCCTTCAACCCACACGCCGTACTTCACCAGCTTGAATTTAATCATGATATTTCAAAGCATTTGCCTTATCAAATATGATGAAAATATGTTTATACAATCACTGCTGCCTCCATTCTATTGCTGAGCAAACAATCTAATGCCACAGTTTTGGCATGAGCCATTCACATCTTACAAGAAAACAGGAAATACGATTCGGTCGTTTGTTATGTTCAGTATGTCTATGTTTGCTGAAAACGTAGACAGAAACCCTGACTGGCGTTCAGACGTCATGTGACCTGATATCAAATACATCATGGACTATTATTTCATGTTCATCAGCAATTTGCTGTTCCTGATGTTTAAACATGTGATTTGATCACAAACGATCCAGTTACAAGATACAGATATTCAGTTGGAAGGTATAGCCCACCTTAGATGACCACCTGACAAAATAAACGCACCTGTAATACTTAAGTCTTTAAAAGCATTCTGAGTGGAGAATCAATGTAAACTGAATTGTATGGGGGACAAGTGCGTGCATGTACAAAATGTTTGGTGTGTGTGTGTGTGTGTGTGTGTGTGTGTGTGTGTGTGTGTGTGTGTGTGTGTGTGTGTGTGTGTGTGTGTGTGTGTGTGTGTGTGTGTGTGTGTGTGTGTGTTGTGTGTGTGTGTGTGTGTTCATGTTTATGATCCAAACTTAACATGGTGGCACAAACATGTGGAGAGAGAGTGAGAGAGAGAGAGAGAGAGAGAGAGAGAGAGAGAGAGAGAGAGGCAGACAGAGAGAGAGAGAGAGAGAGAGAGAAGAGAGAGAGAGAGAGAGAGAGAGAGAGAGAGAGAGAGAGAGAGAGAGGCAGACAGACAGACAGAGAGACGGACAGACAGACAGAGAGAGAGAGGCAGACAGACAGACAGACAATCAGGCAGACACACAGAGAGAGAGAGAGAGAGAGAGGAGAGAGAGAGAGAAGGAGAGAGAGAGAGAGAGAGAGAGAGAGAGAGAGAGACTCACATAATCACACACTCTAGCTATCTCTGTATCTCCAGGAAC
>CM031597.1:135898612-135921112 GCA_018398815.1 Conus ventricosus | reverse complement strand
GCAGATGGTTATGAGTCTTTATTTTTGATGTTACAGGGTTTTTTTTTCTTTTCTTTTCGGTTTCCCTTCTTTTTCTTAGAAGGTTTACTACTTTACTCATCTTTACACCCGTTCGTCACTGTCTGCTCCTTGTTACGTCATCATCGTTATCCTCAGTCATCAATCAATCGTCGTCCTCACTCTTACGTCATCGTTCGTTATCGTCAACGTATCAATATTACAGCAGGTCTAATTGTATTAACATTCAACGTGTGAAGGTGAATTATATTATTTACATTCATTATCTTTGACGTCAGAGACTTGTGGACGTGAAGAGATATACTGGACGGTATTCTGTGCGAGGTGTATTAAGCAGGAACTTTTATATTGCGAACCGTCGTTGAGGGTTCAGTACGCAAGGACAATAAGAAGTCACGTCGTTTGCTGAAAGACATTTTTATCCTGTGGTTTCACCGACGTGTGTGTAGCAAAATAGTATTTGTGAACTGTTACATACATAAGGACATTCTATCCCGTCGACCTGTTGCCGTGCGTGCAGCAAGATAGCATCAACAAACTGTTACATGTGTAAGGATACAAGTGCTCACCAGGAGACGGCCAAGTAACGTAGAGGACGTTGTGATCTTACAGATAGAAGATAAGATTTGTGTTGTTATTTCAGGCAGACACATGCATGCACGCATCAGTGTTTTGTCTTATAATCTTGTAAATGGTCTGTGAATGTATGATTATTGATGATCGACTATTGTTCTGTATTATTGTAGTTCATCGTCTCCATCGTCATCATTCATATCATTCACTCCACATATCAATATCAACTCCAGAACGTTGTTTTCTTTTTCTTTTCTTAATGTCAATAAACCATTGTTTTGTTGAAATTTACTCATTGACTGCGCGTGTCCGTTAGTGTGAAACAGAACCTGAGTGGGAGCACACCAACATATGTATCATACCTCACCCCCCCCCCCCCCCCCGCTCAGAGTGTGACAGTCAATGTCTACTGGTGTTTGAATAATTAATATCTGTGACTGTCATCCAAACCTTGACAATTCACAGGATCTGTATACATATCTACTGGTGTTTGTACAGTGTCTGTGATTGTAATGCCAAGCCTCACAGCTTACAGTATTTCTATCAATGTCTACTGGTATTTTTGCAGTCACTATCTGTGATTGTCATGCAAACCCTGACAGTTTAAAAGGTCTATGCCAATGTCTACTTTTGTTTGTACAATCAGTGTCTGTGGTTTCATGCAAATCCTGACAGTTTAAAGGATTTATGCCAAAGTCTACTAGTGCTTGTACAATCACTATCTGTGGTTGTCATGCAAACTCTGACAGTTTAAAATATCTCCATTACTGTCTACTGGTATTTCTAGGATCAGCGTCTGTGACTGTTATCCAAATACTGACTGTCTAAAAGATTTCCATCAATATACGTTGGCGTTTACAAAGAAAGGACCTCCATCAATATATACTAATGTTTATGAAGAAAGGATCTCCATCAATATGTATTTGTGTTTATGAAGAAAGGATCTACATCAATATGTATTTGTGTTTATGAAGAAAGGATCTACATCAATATATACTGGTGTTTATGAAGAAAAATCTCTATCAGGATGTACTGATGTTTGCGAAGAAAGGGTCCCAATCAATATGTACTGGTGTTTATGAAGAACGGATCTCCATCAATATATACTGGTGTTTATGAAGAACGGATCTCCATCAATATAAACTGGTGTTTATAAAGACAAAATCTCTGTCAAGATGTACTGATGTTTACGAAGAAAGGATCCACATCAGTTTGTACTGGTGTTTACGAAGAAAGGATCTCCATCAATATATACCGCTGTTTATGAAGAAAAGACCTCCATCAATATATACTGGTGTTACGAAAGAAAAAGATCATGAATATGTACTGGTGTTTACGAAGAATAATTACATGTGAATAACGATATTTTCAAAAAATAAATTTAGATGCAAAATTAATACAAAGGCAGAGGAAAAGGAAAATAATTTCGGAATGACAAAATCATAACGCCATGATATTAAAATTGCGCTGACCCGGCGACAAAAACTATATGAAAAAGGACGCTACAAATAGCACTTTCTCTCTGACACAGACTGTGATAATAGGACGGTATATAAGCCTTAAATCCCATCATACGAAACTCAGAATGATCTTGAACTTCAATTATGAACGGAGAAGGTAATATCTAATACTGTGAGCGAAGGCACACATTTCTGTTTGGGCAGGAATTAAGTTACCATGCAAATGTTACGTTCGTTTATGGGGCACTGTTCCCGTTTTAAATGGTTGTATTTGACTATATGTGGTGTTGTTTGACTTGGGCTGTTTCAAGATCGACAGACAACCACGATGAAAAGACTGGAAATGATGCTACTGGTTCTGCTGATTTTGCCCCTGCCCTATTTTAATGCGGGTGAGTTGTTTCATTTTTGTGTCGTTTGTTTTTCACCCAGGTGTCTGCTTGCCTGCCTGCCCGCTGGTCTGCATGCCAGAGTGTGTCCACTGCTGACCCACTACTGGTTTTGCTTCTTTCTCTCCGTGACAGTGTTGACGGTAGATGAGGATCGTGGGGACAATGGAGTACACACACACAAAGACAGACATCAGACAGATAGAGAGATAAAAGTGGTCTTCGGTCTGATGCAAACTTCACGTGGCAAATTCGACCGTATCAATTATTTCTAATCTCAAAAACCTATCCTAGTAAGCTATACCTTTTGTAGAGTATTTTTAAAGCTGTTTCTACTATAAAAAATACACCGCAATGGTTCCTCAATGGTCTGAATTCAAGGACAGTGATATTGTTCCTTCAGGGTCTGTGTTCAAAGACAGGGGCATGATCCCATCATAGTCTGTGGAACATGAACAGACTAAACCACTATTCTTTAGCTCAGACCGTAAAGGAAGAATACATCTGTTCTTGAGGTTAGACTAAGGAGGGACAACATCACAGTTCCTGAGCACAGACCATGAAGCGACAACGCTCACATCCTATAATAAAGGCTACTACCACTGTCCCTTAATAAAAGACTTGAAAGGATAATACCATTTTCCATGAACAAGAACAAGAAGGGATAATGCCATAGTCCTTAAATACAGACCATGCTGGAAAAACGAAGCAGTACTTGAAGAGTGTCATGAAAGAACAATACTACAGTCCTTTGACAGAGACCATGAAAGGACCATTCCACTGCTTTGAACTTTGACCGTAATGAAACAGTACCACTGTCCTTGAACTCATACCACTAAGGAGCAATACCTCTGTCCTTGAAAGCAGACCATGAAGGGACAACACCCCTGTCCATGAGCACGGATCATGACGGGATCATACCGCTGTTGACGAAAGCATAAGTGGTTACAAATGCATACAATTAATTAACAGTCGTCAAAAACAGAGAGAACTCGAAATTTTGGTTTGTTGAGTTGCCTCTTTCAGTAAGACGGACCTGGGGTCAAAAGGCTACATCGTTTGTCTGCAGAGTTGACGGCCATAAATTCGAACTACTCGCGGGGTCGGGTTTTTGTTTGTTTGTTTGTTTGTTTGTTTGTTTGTTTGTTTGAAACCCTTCTCGGTCCATCGGGTCCTAGACTCAGTTCACGAAAGGTTGAAGGCAGCGGTAGGAGACGGATAGCCCCGCCTCCATCACACCGTGCCCTAGACGTTGTAAGCCTCTGACAGTTCACAATGTCTAAAGCCGGTAGGCCATCGCAACTTTAATTTATATCCTTTACAGCATTCATTTTGATGCTAAAATGACAACAGAAAAAGATGCACCCCCGGGGTACGAGCAACGCATGCTTCTGGATGTCAGGGTGCCTATACGAACTTGAAACTTTCGATCAGCCGGTACTTTTTAATAGAGATAGGAAGATGATCTGGAAAACTTAAATTATGAAGATTCATGTGAATACCAGATGTCCATGAGGTGTCGTAAGTCTTCCACAGACCGCAACGACATGCTGCTGGTTAATTAAAGCGTTGCCATGGGAGTTTCAAGACTCAAAATTAAATGGCATGCAGCAGACTGGTACTCGCAGAAACCGCATCATTCTGTGACCAAAAGGCCATGGGTTTCCAGCTTTCACATCACAGGAAAGTTGATCTTCTTTTCCATTAATTTACGTAGGCAGCTGATCAGAACTAAAGAGAGATAACCATAGGGGTTGGTAAAGTCTTTTCTAGCTTTGGAAATAGGAATGGTGAGGACCTTTCATCAGGATGGAGGAAAGTACCCTGTAGTCCAAATATTTATATATTTATTTATTTTTTTTGCTGTCCCAACCTCTGCGTCACCTCAGAGGCAGTGCACCCACGCCGCTCATTCCGAAACCCCGTCCACAGCCATAGCCCGGCTGGCCCCGCCGCAGCCCCGGCACCGGCAATCCACAGGGAGCAGTCAATGTCAAGTCGTCAAGAGGCAACCCACCGGAGGAGACACTGCACTGCTGCCGAGTCACTTCGGTGGTGTTCAGTGGCGCCTGTTCTGATCTAACATACGCAGGACACCACCTACTAAGCCCCCTACTCACGACAATAATTGCTTAGTCGCGGAGCCGGCGTGAGTGAGCTCTCCCTTCGGAGGGCGCCACCACGTCCGTCCAACGACAGCCCCCATGGACTCGCCGATACCGGTGACCCCGACGGAAGCAAACCAAGGCCACAGACGTGGAGAGGACATCGAAATTGAGGTCACCATGAGAGCAGGGCATGAAGGGCCACAGAATTTGAGACTTTTTTTTTTTTTTAATGCTGATCAATGGGAATGAGGATGATTAAGATTATGCTACGGATTTCCATTTCGGTCTGAGAATACATGACAGGGCTGTACTCTACGCTTCCTTTCATAATATATCCTGGCGTCAACCAGGCCCGAGAGATACAGGCACCTGCAATGTTGGTCAGGAAATTTGAGCGACACTCTCAGAAACGCATCCATTAAGTGGATGAAACTCGACTGTGTGGTCCCAGTCTTCCCAACTGAGTCCGCAGCAAACTCAACTCTGGGTAGGAGCCGGTCGGGGCAGAAAAACCCCACATGCCTCTGATGGGATTCGAACCCACGACCTCCCAGCCGGAAGTGCGCGATGCTAACCACTTCGCCACGGCGGCTGGTTTGTAGTCCAAATATGGTATAAGTGGTATTGTCTCTTCATGATCTGTAGTAAAGGAGAGTGGTCTTGTCCCTTGAAAATCTGTGTTCACGGGCAATCAAATCAAAACCATGGCCTAAATTAAAGGACAGTAGAATCTTCTATTCATGGTCCGTGGCAGTGGACAGTGGTATGGTCCTTTCATGGTCTGAGATAAAGGATTGTGGTATTGTTCCTTCATGACGTCTGTTCAAGGACAGTGGAATTGTCCATTCATGATCAGAGTCAAAGGACAGTGGTGGTGTCCCTCATGATCTGTGTTCATGGACAGTGGTATTGTCCCTTCATGATCCGAGGTGACGTTCAGTGGTATTGTCTTTTCATGATCTGTGTTCATGGAAAGCGTTATCGTCCCTTCATAGTCTGAGATAAAGGACAGTGGTATTGTCCATTCATGGTCTGAGTTAAGGGACAGTGGTGTTGTCCCTTGATGGTCTGTGTTAAGAGACAGTGGTGTTGTCCTTGATGATCTTAATTAAAGGACAGTGGTGTTGTCCATTCATGATCCGAATTAAAGGACAATGGTACAGTCCCTTCATGGTCTGAGTTAAAAGACAGTTGTATTGTCCCTTCAAGGTGTCACGAACAGGTTTTTGTCCAGGGGTAATATTCAGGTGGGAGATCTTCCTGTTCGTTTTTATTTCCCATCCGACGACAGAAAACCCTAGCATATGTTTTGGGTCCTGTTTTCGTTATTTCGTGTTCCAGTGTAGCCTTTCCTCCATCCTTCCCCTCTATATAATCTGTTTTCATCATCCTCCCTCCTACTGTAACTGTCCACGGGTTTCGCGAGGCCTCGCTGTGTCAGGTCTGACACGCATGCCTCAGTTTTTCTCGAGATTCTCGTGTTTACTCACCCTAGAATCGAAGCTGACGTTTTTGTCGCGGTGTCGTCTATGGCACTTTGCGAAAGTCCAGCCTCGAGTCGAAGTCATACCTTCTCCCTGGTAGCGTTTTCGGGTTCAGCTTCATTGCTGTTTGATTTCTTCGTTGAAATCTTCACCTCACCCTGGAGTGCTATCCTTCATTGGATTGGGCATTGGGGTTTTGGTGGTTGGCGACTTGGGAGCTCTCTTCCTGCTAACCAGGGCTGGGGCTGTGGTCTCACGACCATTCTTTTCCTCGTCGGGAGAGTTGGGAGGCGGTGTTGGAGACGCTGGTTCTTCAGTGAGCAGAGCGTAGCACACGGCTAGCTTTTCACAAGCCTGTTGGTAAGTGACGTTTTGTTCCTTGAGATAGGTTTCGTCATGTAATTTCCCACGGTTCGGGTAAAGTAAATCACTTATCAAATTCTAAGGTGGAGGTCATAATTCTTTCTATCGTTAGTTTCTCTCTAAAAGTTTTGTGGTTTTGCTGGTTTTCGTCTGCTTCTTGTGCAGGGTTGTTTTAGTTGTCCTGCTAAAAATCTCGTGAGTGCGAGGTATTGCCGGTCGAGTATGGCTCACGCATAGAGCAAAAGAATAAGTTTTCAATGAAATTTAATGGCGTCGTACTTTCGTAATTTTCCAATACATTTGCTTTTTGGTGGAGGCTAAGAGCCTAAGTTTTATTTTGTTGGAGAGTAAATTTTGACTCGTGAGGTGAACCGCGGTGTGTTTGGTTGAGGGCAAAAATTTACCGGGGGTGGGTGTGGGACACTCGTCCACCCTCTCTTCCAGTCATCGTTTTCTCCTCCCCATGTTTTCGTTCTTCGTTTAATGCATAAATTTGTGTGCATGTTTGCGGGTGAGTGTTCATTATAGCATAATCCTTTTATATTTAAAATAGCAAAATGCCTACGGGTGATAGTTTGAAATATTTAGGTTTTTTTTATTTAAAGGGAAGTCTGCCAGTGGTTGCTCAATCACCTGTCGATTCAATTCATAATTCTTTCTAAAATGTTCCTACTACCTATGTTAGTTTTGGATTGAAATCGATGGATAAATGTTAAGGAAGGTTGACTCGTGGCAAATTTAACAGGTTTGCATTAACATTTAATTAATTGAGATTAGGGCCTGTATCATGTGTGACATGACTTGACCAATACAAGCCCTCTTTTCCTTACTTCAGTATTTTATTTTCGATGGACGCCTACTCTTTCTTATTGGACGGACCTCTTTTTCTGCTTTTCATTCTTCTATCTGCCGCTTTCCTCCCTTTATTCCCTCGTACACTCTTCTTTTCTTTGGCCTCGACCAACTGACACTACCTCTGACACTGACCAAACTGGAATCGTATTCCCAGCATGGTACTGACCCAGCCTTAGGGGCTTGTTTGTTTGCTTGTTGGGGGTTTCTCTGGTGGTTCGCGGTCTGGCTGATTCCTCTGAACTCCCGGGCCTACCTCTCCTTGGCTGCGGTGCTGGGGAGAGCTGCTGAGGCGACGGCAGGAGGGGTGCTGTGTGCTCCCACTGACGGCTGGAAGTCCCGACTTCCATCAAGACATCATTGGACTTGGACTTGGTTGACACAAGATGAGTGTACCGGTCGGAAGTGTCCGAGTGGTGTGGTAGTGGTCCAGGCCCTCTGTCTCCTCTGCTTTTCTTTTTTTTTTCTTTTTTTTTTTTTCTTTTTTCTTTTTTTTTTCCCTTCCTTTCCTGAAAATTCAGGCCCTGTGATGTGACCATATTTAGATTGTCTCTATTTCTTCTTTTCTTTCTAAGGGAAAATAGAGGTGTAATTTGGGGCATCCCGGGACGGGTGAACTTAACATTGTTTTCCTTTATTATTTTATTTTTGACCCTATCTAGTAGTTAATCTCTCTGTATCTCGCTCTTCTTTCCCTCCTTTCTCCTGTGTTCTCTCTGTCCTCTCTCTTCTACCAGTGTTCCCACCCCACTTAGGTGTGTGCAGTGTGAGTGTGTTGTAATGTGCAATAAAATATTGTCTTTGAGTGTATGTCCTGGGTTCTTGTGCTTTGTGGTGAGTGTGGTATGGGTGCCTGACTCCACTCTCCCTGTGGTTCGGACCGTCGGGACCCCCAGTACTTGACATTTGGTGGAGATGCCGGGGAGAGTGGTTTAGTTGGGTAGTCATGCCACCTTGCTACGGGCGCAGGATCCCTTTGTCTCGTTTTGTGATTGTGTTTAAGTGGGAGGTTGGCTGGGTAGGGCTTTAGAGTGTAGGAAGCCCTTTTGGGGGAGGAGTAGTGGGGAGGGAGGAGTGGGGTCGAGTGTCCTTCACCCCTCTTACTGCTTATTGCATACCGCTGCTCTCCTCGCCGTGTTGTGTCAATTTAAAAAAAAAAAAAAAAAAAAAAAAAAAAAAAAATAAACATTGATTTTTTGCAGGAAATACTTGCGTTGTTTTGTGTGTTTGCAGGATTTTTGCGATTGTTATTCTTCCCCTTGGGTGTTTAAAATCCGTTACACCCTGTTTCCTCGTTTAGGTGGAAGAATTTACATGACCTTTCGTGTTTGATTTTTTTTGTTGTTGTTCCTTGTTTATATGTGGGACGCGTGAATACTTATTGTTCTTTCTGGGGAGTTGCTATTTGTGGCGACTTTTTGTAACACCTTTTTGATCGTTTGAAACTTTTTCCCAGTTTGTGGAAAACGGTGTGTGTTAACCAGCTTTTGTTGGTTAGTTGAGTCAGTCACCTAAGCAAGATAGGCCTTGACTGATCGACGTGAATTGGATATTGGACAGGATTTCGTTGTTCCATAATATTAAGAGGAGTCGTTCTCCAGGCAGGGTGCAGTTGTCTGTTTCAGTCAGAAATTCTTTTAGAGTGTAGGCGAGAAGCCTGTCAGGTCATTTGGTTCCTTGAAGAAAGACAACGCTTTGTTAGATAAGTCTGACTGGACGGATTTGCTACTTTGTTTTGGGGAAAAGAATTTCCAAACTGTTTGGCTCGTCATTGAACTTCAGTATATTTCGCTTTGGGGAAACATACTTCGGTGATTTTGGGGTACTTGGGTTGATATCTCTAACTTTTATTGTTGGAAATACCACCCGTGACTAGTCTTCTGAGACTTAGTGGGAATTCTTGGAGTCGTAAGAGAAACTATTGTTGGGTAGATATCC
This sequence comes from Conus ventricosus, assembly GCA_018398815.1. Classification (NCBI taxonomy): domain Eukaryota; kingdom Metazoa; phylum Mollusca; class Gastropoda; order Neogastropoda; family Conidae; genus Conus; species Conus ventricosus. Next base: position 135,911,927 of record CM031597.1, on the reverse strand, counting down.
CCACATTGCGCCCGTCCCATAGTTGTGTTTCTTGATCACAGTACGTGTGATCTTTCACAGCCTTGTGTTTGCCTGTGTGGGAGCATTGCATGATATTTCCTCTTGTTTTTCTTAGTTTGGTGGTCACTTAGTAGTGACAGTTCTCCAAGCTGGGTGTTGTATTGTTGCACATACAGTGGAACCTGTATTCTTCCTCACGGCTCGACTGTTGTCCACCTTTCGGGCACCTTTTTCCTGTTGGTGTTTGATTCCACGTCAAGTGACACCAAACCATGGATCCTTCTGATACCCGCCCTACTACTCGCTCTATGTATAAGAAGATTAATATCGTTCGGGCTTAGACAGTCCTGTAGTGCAGGCGACTATGAGTACTACCACTCAAATGGTTTATTCCTCTGGTGCTGCCACTCCCCCGTCACCGTCACTGCGGAATCTGGATTGGCAAAGACTCCCCTAGGCATGCACTCTCCTGTAGAGCACCAGACTTCCCTTCCAGGACCCCAAGCCGATGTATGACCGAAGAGAGACCAAGAGGTCCTTTCCACCCGTCCTGGAGGTCCTTCCTCCCCGTTACCCATTTCTCCGCGTTTTCCCTTGGACCCCTTCCTCGCCTGGAAAATGGAAAAGGAGGAGAGAGAAGCGAGGGAAAGGAGAGAGCGGGAGGAGAGAGAAGCGAAAGGAAAGGAGAGAGCAGGAGGAGAGAGAGGCCAAAGAAGAGAGACGATGGAAATGGAGATGGAGGAGAGAGACTGGAAAGGAGGAGAGAGAAGCCAAAGAGGAGAGACGATGGAAAATGGAGATGGAGGAGAAGAGACTAGAGAGAGAAGAAAGAAGAGAAAAGAAGCTCGAGAAAGGAGGATCTAGAGTTTGAGGCCCCGTTTGGAAGAAGAACGTCAAAGGCTGAAGGAAGAACTCCTTAGTCAGCTACGCCCTGTTGGCGAATCGGTGTCAACCCATCGGGAGAAGAGACATCTAGCCGGGGGAGAGGAGTTCCCTTTGGCACCACCGAATCCGGATGCCTACCTTCAGCTCGGCTGACAACATCGATACGTACATCGAGCACTTTGAAGTGATGGCCGCTGCATATAATCTTTCAAACGAAAAGAAGGCACTGTACCTGATTGCTAGCCTGACTGGGAAGGCAAAAGAAGCTTTCGTGGACATTCCGCCAGGTACTTCTTACCAGGACCTGAAAGCTGCCCTTCGGTCTCGCCTACATCTGACTCCCGAATCTTACCGGAAGAAATTCCGCACCATGAGGAAGGATTCCGATGAGACTTTTAAACAGTTTGGCGAACGCTTGAGACGCACCTTCGAATATTGGATCGAGGCTTCGGAAATGGACACGAAGGACTGTCTTTTACTCGAGCAGCTCTCCAATTCCGTATCACCGGATCTGCAATTCAAGCTGGGAGAGTCGCAGCGAAGACCTTCGCCCAGGCCATCAGGATCGCTGAAGCTTCGCGGACGCCAAGCGTCACTTTCGTCAGCCCGTCTGGGCCAAAGGAGAAGGAACGCAAACAGGAGGATTAAAGGAGCCTCCTCCGCCGAGGCAGGAAAACCCTCTTCCCGAGGAGTGTCTGGTCCGGAACCTCGGGCTTGCTTCCTCTGTGGGAAGCGCGGACATGTCGTCGTGACTGTCCGCAGAGGAAACAAGGGGGCAAGTCCGGTGGTCTCAGAGTCACTGTCTCCTACGGGGAGGATGAGGTGACTACCCCAGAGTGCCCAACTTTCCCTTCCGTCGTGGGCCAGAAGATAGTCGAGGCAATCCGCGATACAGGTGCGACCGCCATCTTCGTGGATGAGGAACTAGTGCCCGAGGACGCCATCCGAGGACCATCGTGCCACGTAGCCGGGGTGGAAGAGACTTCCAAGCATCACGAGATCAGGTCCTGTTGATGTTTCCACCCCCTACTTTGAAGGCAAAGTTTGGGCCGTAGCTCTCAAGAAACCAGCATATTCTCTCCTCATTGGAATTCCGTTCGGTTCGAGAGTGGAGAACCCCGACGGATCTCACCTCTGAGCTCCCTCCAGACGTGATCGCGGCCGAACCACACGTTCTCAGGCCAGGGAGAAAGAAGCTTTAAGGCCCTTACTAAAACCCCTTTCTCAGAAGCAGACGGTCACCCTTGAGCAGGATACCATCAAGTCGCTCCAGGCAAAGGATCCCACCCTGAACAAGGTTCGACTGCTTGTGGAGAAGGGGCCTAAGGCGACTGGGGAGAACACCATGGAGTTCGTCCGACGGAAGGGGCTAGTACATCGCCGTTTCGTCACTCCTACTCTGACAGCCACGCAGTTAGTGGTGCCCAAGGCACTGCGTAACACCGGTTACGATGGGGCACGACACGCCCATGGCAGGACACCTAGGAGCCCGTCGTACTTTGGAGCGAGTCCAGCAAGAATTTTACTGCCTGGTATTGCCTCGAACGTCAGGAAGTATTGCCGGACATGCGACGCGTGCCAAAGGACGACGCCGAAAGGATGTAACACTCGTGTGCCTCTGGAAAAGTACCCTTAATCGGTACACCATTCGCCAAAGTTGGTGTGGATCTGATCGGTCCCATCGTCCCAGCTTCAGCTCGTGGTCACAAGCATGTTTTGGTGATGGTCGACTACGCTACGAGGTATCCGGAAGCAACACCTTTGAAGAGAAATTGACGCCGTGACTGTTGCAGAAGCACTCTGGAACATGTGGACTAGGACTGGAATTCCTGATAAAGTTCTATCTGACCAGGGGACCCAGTTCATGTCCGACGTCATGTCAGAGGTGTATAAGCTTCTCCAGATCACAAGGAGGTGACCACGCCCTACCATGCTCAGGCCAATGGGCTCGTAGAGCGATTCAATGGTACTCTCAAGCAAATGATACGCCGTCTAGCGCAGGAACAGCCCAAGGATTGGGATCGATTTTTGCCAGCTGTGCTATTTGCGTATCGAGAGGTGCCTCAAGAGAGCTTGGGGTTCTCGCCATTCGAGCTGCTCTATGGTCGCACGGTGAAGGGACCAATGTCTGTTCTCCGCCAACAGTGGACCTCCGACAGTGCCCAGCAGGAAGTCAAGACACAGGCGGAATATGTGCTCGACCTCAAAGAGCGGATCGCATCCACCTGCGAATTAGCCCACAGAAATTTGGCCAAGCGCAAGAGAGGTACAAGATGTACTATGACAGGAAGGCTCGCCAGCGATGGTACGAGCTGGAGACGAAGTCCTGCTGCTGCTCCCACTCCACCATAACAAGCACAGCTATCCTGGCAGGGTCCCTTCCCAGTTCTCAGGCGCGTGAGGGACTGGGATTATGTGATACGTAGTGCGCGGGAAGGACAAGTTGGTGCACGCCAACCTACTCAAAAGTATGAGCGCGTGAGCAATGCCAGGCTGGTTTCACCCCTATGGTGATTGAGGAGACTGCAGATGTGCCACCGTTGGAGTTTGACATTCCGTGTTTGGCTCTTCAACAAGAAGAGACATGGGAGGACGTCAAGATCTCCAACCACCTTTCGGAGAGTCAACGAAGTCAAGTGCTGGATCTGTGTAAGGAATACCAAGACATCCTTACGGACGTTCCGCTGAAGTGCAACCTGGGAACTGTTACACTTGATCTAACCCAGGAAGATCCCGTCAGGGTCAAACAATATCCTCTACCTCATTCTCAAATGGATGTGATTAAGAAAGAGATACACTCCATGTTGCAGATGGATGTCATAGAACGGTGCAGTTCTCCCTATTCGTCCCCCATACTTCTGATACGCAAGACCGACGGCAGGATGAGGTTCTGTGTAGACTTCAGGAGGCTGAACAAGATCTTGAGATTCGATGCAGAACCGTTGCCCGAGATCGACAAGATCTTTGCACAATTAGCTCAGGCGCGGTTACTTCTCTAAGATTGATCTCGCCAAAGGCTATTGGCAAATTCCTATGGACCCTTCAGACCGCGGAAAAAACTGCGTTTACCACTCCAGAGGGACAGTACCAGTTTAAGTCATGCCTTTCGGACTCAAGACGGCAGGAGCTGTCTTCAGCAGGATCATGAGGATGATGCTGCAACCCCTCAACCTGCCTGAGGCTCACAACTACATCGATGACCTTTGCTGGCAACAGAACATGGCATCGACATGTGGAGGTTATCCAGCTCGTGTTTGCCCGTCTCCGACAGTGTCAGCTAGCTGCAAGGCCAACAAGTGCCAGATAGGGGAGGCCGACATCGAGTTCTTAGGACACGTTGTCGGGAGAGGTTACCTCCAACCGGAACAAGACAGATCGACCGTGTAGAGAGTGCAAACCTCCCAGAACGAAAAAGGAGCTTCGTTCCTTCCTGGCCTTGTCGGCTATTACAGGAAGTTCATCCTCATTTCGCGGATATCGCCAAGCCCCTGACCGACAAGACCTCAGCCCGAAAGCCGGAGGACCCTTTTGTGGAGTGACACGGACACTGAAGCCTTCAACAGTCTGAAAAGGGCAGTTACCAGCCAGCCAGTTCTGCAGCTCACAGACCTGAGTAAGCCTTTCGTCCTGCGGACTGATGCTTCCAACGTAGGACTTGGAGCTGTGCTGTTACAAGACCAGGCAACGGTCTTCTCCAGTGGCGTATGCCAGCAAGAAATTGATGGGCGCTGAGAAAAATTACCACACTATTGAGCAAGAGTGCCTTGCTGTGGTCTGGGCTACAAGACGGTTCTATCCATATTTGTATGGGAAGGAGTTTATCCTGGGAGTCGGATCACCCATCCCTCCAATACCTCCACAGAATCCGCCCTGTTAGCAAGAGGCTCATGGGTTGGGCCATGGAGCTTCAGAGTTTAGCTTTTCAGTTCCGTCACAATTCCAGGAAGGGACAATGTAGAGGCAGATTACTTGAGTCGGATTAGAGTGATCAATTCCCGAGTCCAGTTCTTGATTGCTGCTTTCACGTGCTATGGTTGAATGTGTAACCAATAGTTGTTCGCGACTTGGTGTCGCATCCTGTTTTCCTCTCGGTTCGCTTTTCGCATTATTATAGTGTTCACTGTTTCTGTCATAGGCTGGGATAGTCTATGCCTCAGTGGCACTAGACTTTTTCGTCGGGGGGTGTTGTAACGAACAGGTTTTTGTCCAGGGGTAATATTCAGGTGGGGAGATCTTTCCTGTTCGTTTTTATTTCCCATCCGACGACAGAAACCTAGCAATATGTTTTGGGTCCTGTTTTCGTTTTTCGTGTTCCAGTGTAGCCTTTCCTCCATCCTTCCCCCTCTATATAATCTGTTTTCATCATCCTCCCTCCTACCTGTAACTGTCCACGGGTTTCCGCGAGGCCTCGCGTGTCAGGTCTGACACGCATGCCTCAGTTTTTCTCGAGATTCTCGTGTTTACTCACCCTAGAATCGAAGCTGACGTTTTTGTCGCGGTGTCGTCTATTGGCACTTTGCGAAAGTCCAGCCTCGAGTCGAAGTCATACCTTCTCCCTGGTAGCGTTTTCGGGTTCAGCTTCATTGCTGTTTGATTTCTTCGTTGAAATCTTCACCTCACCCTGGAGTGCTATCCTTCATTGGATTGGGCATAGGGGTTTTGGTGGTTGGCGACTTGGGAGCTCTCTTCCTGCTAACCAGGGCTGGGGCTGTGGTCTCACGACCATTCTTTTCCTCGTCGGGAGAGTTGGGAGGCCGGTGTTGGAGACGCTGGTTCTTCAGTGAGCAGAGCGTAGCACACGGCTAGCTTTTCACAAGCCTGTTGGTAAGTGACGTTTTGTTCCTTGTGATAGGTTTCGTCATGTAATTTTCCCACGGTTCGGGTAAAGTAAATCACTTATTCAAATTCTAAGGTGGAGGTCATAATTCTTTCTATCGTTAGTTTCTCTCTAAAAGTTTTGTGGTTTTGCTGGTTTTCGTCTGCTTCTTGTGCAGGGTTGTTTTAGTTGTCCTGCTAAAATCTCGTGAGTGCGAGGTATTGCGGTCGAGTATGGCTCACGCATAGAGCAAAAGAATAAGTTTTCAATGAAATTTAATGGCCGTCGTACTTTCGTTAATTTTCCAATACTATTTGCTTTTTGGTGGAGGCTAAGAGCCTAAGTTTTATTTTGTTGGAGAGTAAATTTTGACTCGTGAGGTGAACCGCGGTGTGTTTGGTTGAGGGCAAAATTTACCGGGGGTGGGTGTGGGACACTCGTCCACCTCTCTTCCAGTCATCGTTTTCTCCTCCCCATGTTTTCGTTCTTCGTTTAATGCATAAATATTTGTGTGCATGTTTGCGGGTGAGTGTTTCATTATAGCATAATCCATTTTATATTTAAAATAGCACATGCCTACGGGTGATAGTTTGAAATATTTAGGTTTTTTTTATTTAAAGGGAAGTCTGCCAGTGGTTGCTCAATCACCTGTCGATTCAATTCATAATTCTTTCTAAAATGTTCCTACTACCTATGTTAGTTTTGGATTGAAATCGATGGATAAATGTTAAGGAAGGTTGACTCGTGGCAAATTTAACAGGTTTGCATTAACATTTAATTAATTGAGATTAGGGCCTGTATCATGTGTGACATGACTTGACCAATACAAGCCCTCTTTTCCTTACTTCAGTATTTTATTTTCGATGGACGCCTACTCTTTCTTATTGGACGGACCTCATTTTTCTGTTTTCATTCTTCTATCTGCCGCTTTCCTCCCTCTTATCTCCCTCGTACACTCTTCTTTTCTTTGGCCTCGACCAACTGACCACTACCCTCTGACACTGACCAAACTGGAATCGTATTCCCAGCATGGTACTGACCCCAGCCTTAGGGCTTGTTTGTTTGCTTGTTGGGGGTTTTCTCTGGTGGTTCGCGGTCTGGCTGATTCTCTGAACTCCCGGGCCTACCTCTCCTTGGCTGCGGTGCTGGGGGAGCTGCTGAGGCGACGGCAGGAGGGGTGCTGTGTGCTCCCACTGACGGCTGGAAGTCCCGACTTCCATCAAAGACATCATTGGACTTGGACTTGGTTGACACAAGATGAGTGTACCGGTCGGAAGTGTCCGAGTGGTGTGGTAGTGGTCCAGGCCTCTGTCTCCTCTGCTTTTCTTTTTTTTTTTCTTTTTTTTTTTTTTTCTTTTTTCTTTTTTTTTCCTTCCTTTCCTGAAAATTCAGGCCCTGTGATGTGACCATATTTAGATTGTCTCTATTTCTTCTTTTCTTTCTAAGGGAAAATAGAGGTGTAATTTGGGGCATCCCGGGACGGTGTGAACTTAACATTGTTTTCCTTATTTTATTTTTGACCCCTATCTAGTAGTTAATCTCTCTGTATCTCGCTCTTCTTTCCCTCCTTTCTCCTGTGTTCTCTCTGTCCTCTCTCTTCTACCAGTGTTCCCACCCCACTTAGTGTGTGCAGTGTGAGTGTGTTGTAATGTGCAATAAATATTGTCTTTGAGTGTATGTCCTGGGTTCTTGTGCTTTGTGGTGAGTGTGGTATGGGTGCCTGACTCCACTCTCCCTGTGGTTCGGACCGTCGGGACCCCCAGTACTTGACACATTCATCATCATCATCATTCTCTTGCCATGATGGGCGTAGAGGAGAGATGAGAGAGACACTCTCGAAGCCAGACACCGCCATCCGGCCCTGTCCTCTGCCTGTCGCATCAGCGTAGGGCCATCCATCCTGGTCCATTCTTTGATGTTGTCCATCCAGCATTTGGCTTGTCGTCCCCTTCGTCTGCCGCCTTCCAGCGTGCCCTGGATGACTGTTTTGGGCAGTGAATTGTGGCGTTATGACATGCCCGAACCACGACAGCTTCCTCTTCTTGACTGTTGCCAAGAGGGGTTCTTGGGGGCCTGCAAGTGATGTTATTTGGCTCCTCACAACGTCGTTTGTCTTCCGGTCTTGCCAAGAGATCCCGAGCAAGCGCCTGAGCATTTAGTTTCAAACGTCTGGATTCTCTTGGTGGTCTCTGCTGTCATGGTCCAGCTTTTGCAGCTCATACAGCAGGATGGACAGCACCAGGGACTTGTACAGCTTCATCTTTGTAGGAAAGCTGATCTCCTGCTCTTCCAGATCTTGTTTAGCTTTGCCATTGCTGCTGTTGCGATCGCTAGTCTGGTCTTGATTTCTGTTGTAGAGCGACCGTCTTTGGTGAGAGTGGCGCCAAGGTATTTGAAAGCGCCCACTTCTTCAAGCTGTTGTCCGTTCATGTAGATTTCAGCATGGGTGTTGGTTGTGCTGTTGACCAGGACTTTGCTTTTTTCTGTGCTCACTTCCATTCCATATGCACCTGCCCTTTCTTCCAGTCTCTTTGTCAGGTCTTGTAATTCTTCGTTGCTGCCTCCCATCAGGTCGATGTCATCTGCGAACCTCAGATTATTGATGATTCTTCCTCCGATGGAGACAGTGGAGTGGAAGTCATGGAGGGTTTCACGCATGATGTTTTCCAGGAAGAGATTGAACAGTACGGGAGATAGCAGGCAGCCTTGACGGACTCCAACTGTGGTCTTGAAGTAGTCCCCTATCTGGTTGTTGAGGAGGACTGCGCTGCTGGCGGTGTTATACAGCGCTGGATGGTTTGGACGAGACCCTCCTCTATGCCAAACTTTCTGAGCACTGCCACAGACCCTTGTGCCACAACCCTGTCAAACGCTTTTCCTAAGTCAATGAAGTTGTGGAACAGGTCTCTCTGATTTTGCAGATGTTTCTCCATCAGTATCCGGCAGGTGAAGATCTGTTCTACTGTGCTTCTGCCTGCCCTGAATCCAGCTTGTTCTTCCGCCAGGTGTTCTTCCGCTCTTTCTTCAGTCGATTCAAGATGACTCTGAGCATGATTTTACTGGTGTGGCTAATGAGACTTATTGTTCTGTAGTTCTGGCATTGGCGTAGATTTCCCTTTTTGGGCAGGGGGATGATGAGTGATTGAGTCCATTCTGTGGGCCACTGTTTTGTCCCCCAGATCTTCTGACAAATCGATGTTACTAGAGTGACCAATTCCTTCCCTCCATGTTTGAGCAGCTCTGCTGGAATATTGTCTGCTCCAGGTGATTTCCCTGCCGGAAGGCTGCCGATGGCTTCTTCCACTTCTTCTCTCATCACTGGTAGTGGTGAGGATTCCCTTGATGGTGTTGAGTCCCCCTCAAACAGACTGTCGTTTGGCTGTATAGGGTAGTTGTAAAGTTCTTGGCAGTACTGTGTCCATCTGTTCAAAACAGCGGAGCTTTCTGTCAGCAGCTCGCCTGAGGTATCCTCGATGACTGACGATCTGTTTTGCTGCGTCTTGGTGAGGTTTTTCAGTGTGGTGAAGGCATGTTTGCTGTTTCCCTTTTCCATGCCTTTCTCTATGTTCTCGCACTGATTATTGATCCATTGTTCTTTGGCTTCAATCATTTCCTTCTTTACAAGGTTGTTGGTTTTCGATACTGTGCGGCTTGTTCAGGGCTGGAATTTTTCATATTCTTCAGTGATCTTCTTTTGTCGCAGAGGTTTAAGGATGTCGTTTGAGATCCCTGCTTGGTGTTTCTTTCTCTGTCGCCCAAGTACCTCCTCTGCTGTTTCGCAGACTGCCTCATTGAAGCTGTTTGTGAGGTCGTTGATGTCATTGTCCAGGAGGTTGAGTGCCGCGAACCGCCCCCCGAGCTGTGCCTGGAATGCTCTTCTATCTCTGGGTCTTTTAACTTCTCCAGGTCAAACTTGATGCGTGGCTGCGCAGCTTGGTGCTTTTTCTTCAATTTGATCTTCATTGTGAGCAGCACGAGATCGTGGTCGCTGCCTATATCAGCTCCGGGGTATGTCCTCGTCTTTGCTTTATTGATGCTTGATTTGAAGCGCCGCGGAGTGAGGACAAAGTCGATCTGGTTGTGAGTCATCCGTTCGGCGCATGCCAGGTTGTTCTTCTTGACAGTTTGTGGGGGTAAAGGGTGTTGGCAATGGTGAGCCGTTGGGTGCAGGCAAACTCCAGAAGGCGAAGTCCCCTGTCGTTAGTTTCCCCTGTGCCGTATTGACCCACTGTTCCAGCCCAGTCTTTGTAGGCATCTGGGCCGACTTTGGCGTTGAAGTCCCCTGAACTATGATGATGTCTTTCTTGGGGGCTTTTTGATGGTGTCTTCTACTTTCTCGTAGAATTCTTCCACCGCCTGATCTTCGTGGCTGGTAGTTGGAGCATACACCTGTATGATGTTGATGTTCTTTGGTTTGGCTGACACACGAATGCTGATGATTCTGCTGTTAACAGGTGTGCAGCTCAAGATGCATCCAGTGAAAATCACTTGACACAAGGTCTGAGTAAAAGGACAATTGTGTTGTCCTTCATGGGGCTGAATAAAAGGACAGTGGTGCTGTCCCCTTCACAGTCTGAGTTAAGGGACAGTGGTGTTGTCCCTTTAGTGTCTAAGCTACAGGGCAATGGTGCTGTCCTGTCATACTCTGTGTTAAAGGACTGTGCCAGTGTCTCTACGTAATCTGTCTACAAGGACTCTGGAACCGTGTCTTCGTCTTATTCCTTTGTACGACCAACATCATTTTGCTGATGGTTTTGTCGTTTTTTGGGGAGATTGCCGAAGATTGCGCTGTTGTGAGGAATTAAAAAAAAAAGCAAGGGGGGGGGGGGGCATTTTAGGGAACAGTGGTCAGGAGGAGGGCAAGGGGGAGGGTTGGGTGGTGGGGGAGGTGGGGGAGGGGTGGTTGTTTCAGGTTCTAAAGATGGGAGGCCAGCCTGGACTTGAAGCAGTCCAGTGACTTAGCTGTCACAACCTCCTGAGGCAACTTGTTCCATTCTGGTATGATCCTTGGAAAGAACGTCATCTGCCTGTACCGCGTCGTGCATGTTGGAATGTCGTAGCTTGGTCATTGTTGATCCTCGAGCTCAGCCTGCTGTCAGATGGTTTGGGCAGGTACGTGGGTTGATGGAGATGAGTCGTGATGGAATTTATAAAAACATCTCCAAGCGGGCTTTCTTACGACGCTGTTGTAGGGAAGACCAATTAAGAGAGTCATGGATGGAGTCGACGCATGATGTTTGGCGGTGGCGATTTGACACCCATCTTGCTGCTCTTCGTTGGATCTTCTCGAGGACCTCAATCTCGTTTGCAGTGGTCTATCTCTTGGTGGTCAAAGTTCAAGTACTGTAGCATTGCTCCTTCATAGTCTGTGATCAAGGGTCGAGGAATTGTCCTTTCTTGATCTTTGTTCAGGGACAATGGTATTGTCCCGTCATGGTCTGTGTTAATGGACAGCGCGGTTTTGTCCCTTCATGGTCTGTTGCCCCCTTCAAGAGTATGTTAGTTAAGGACATGGTATTCTCCAGTTAAGTCACACACTCAAGATCTACAGCATTGTGCTTTCATGGTTTTTGGACTGTAATCCCGCCAGAACCAGAGCCTAAATGGTAGTGGCAGAGGCAAGTAAAGAGACAGCCAACTGGAGGTTCCCCGAGGAGGAACAACAGTGAACTTCACAAAGCTTACATTTCCATCTGAGCACAGGCTTCCCATGACGATATGGTGACACACCCGTCACGAGGGCAACGCCTTTGAGACCCCCATCCAACCAAAGTTGAAGGTTCGATTCCCCAACTGAGCCAGGGGAAAACATGGCAGCAGATGGGCATTTTGACGTCACGACCTGGATGCGGTCAGACCCCTTACAGTGTAAAGAATTCAAGGCTAAAACGATCACATGTGGTTGTGTTTCTTCTCTGAAGACCTTCTGCTGTCAAGCTGTTCCTACAGCTTCTTTCTACAGCTAGAGGATAAACTTAGCTGTGATTTCATACAAGGTACAAGGGGAGGGGGGGACGAAGGGGGGTGGGTGCGGTGGTGGGTGTGGGTGGTGGTGGAAAGCTTTGGTGTACTGCTATCAAAACATGAGACACTGGCAATGGAAACGGAACGATCATATTGTGTGTGTTGTAAGGACTCCAATACACTTTTGGGGGCTGATCTGCTGATGTATTGTGAAAGCTTTTGGGAAACTCTGAAAAGGTGTTGGAAAGCCTATCACGATCGTGCTCTCTCTCTCTCTTTTCTCTCTCTCTCTCTCTTTCTCTCTCTTCTCTCTCTCTCTCTCTCTCTCTCTCTCCCTCTCTCTCTCTCTGTATGTGCGTGCGTGCGTGCGTGCGCGTGTGTGTGTGTGTGTTTTGTGTGTGTTCGTGTGTGTGTGTGTGTGTGTGTGTGTGTGTGTGTGTGTGTGTGTGTGTGTGTGTGTGTGTTAGCAGATGCAAAAGAACAGTTGAGAGGGAAGGTGTTGTTTTAGAGGGCAGAGGATTGTTAAGACCTTCCTTGAGGGCTTGCTTCCAACGGGCTTACGTCCCCTGGCGCAAGATTGATTGCTTGATATGGAAAGACAACTGTGTACTGATGTCATTCATCCCCGACAAAAAAAGTGTCAATAAGAAATGTGTGTCGATCTAAACATGCAGATAGTCTTGGAGCAAGGTGTTTTTTTTTTTCGTTTTTTTTAAAATTCAAAATTTAATGTTGAACGCCTTATTGATTGATTTGATATTCCAACCACACACACACACCCCACACACACACACACACACCACACACACACACACACCACACTCTTCTCTCTCTCTCTCTCTCTCTCTCTCTTCTCTCTCTCTCTCTCTCTCTTATCTCCCCCCTCTCTCTCTTTCCCCCGTCATTTTGCTTGCCGAAACAATCCGTTCAATCTGTCTTTCACTTGACTTACTTTCCAAGACTCTCTCTCTCTCTCTCTCTCTTCTCTCTCTCTCTCTCTCTCTCTCTCTCTCTCTCTATCTCTCTCTCTCTCTCTCTCTCTCTCATCAATAGGCTCTGCCCAAAATTTTAATCCTAGATTGAATAAAAGTTTTCTGAATTCTCTCTCTCTCTCTCTTTTCAACAAGCGTACAAATTCACAAACTTCAAGCACCAACATCACCCGGACAAATTTAATACCACTTTCTGTCATTATCAGATACCCTTACTCAAGCTTCACAGACTTTTAGAGCACCAAATGAATATACATGCCGACTTCCCTAAGATCATTTGCAAACAAAACCTTGGATCCAGTAACTCAATTAAAATTCCCCTTCTTGCTGTACATGAAGTAGGTATGCACATAGCGCAATTAAAGAATAAAAATCCATGGGTCCTGATAACATACCCACATTTCTTCTCAAACTCGCTCTACCTTACATTGTTGAGTCTCTTACATACATATATAATCTATCCATTGAAAACTAATGTTTTCCTCAGGCGTTCAAAAACGCCAAGTAATCCCCTTCCAAAATCAATTGATTTGTCGGATCCAAATAATTTCAGACCTATATCCTTACTATCGATTCTATCCAAACCCCTTGAAAGACACATACACACACACGTATCTCAGTTCATAGAGAAAAACAAACTATTTCACCCACTCCAATC
>CM031597.1:135821747-135890112 GCA_018398815.1 Conus ventricosus | reverse complement strand
CAGTACAGTCCTTATTAATCATACAGCTTGTTACCACGTCCCTCCCAGTACAGTCTTCATTAATCATACAGCTTGTTACCACGTCCCTCCCAGTACAGTCTTCATTAATCATACAGCTTGTTACCACGTCCCTCCCAGTACAGTCTTCATTAATCATACAGCTTGTTACCACGTCCCTCCCAGTACAGTCTTCATTAATCATACAGCTTGTTATCACGTCCCTCCCAGTACAGTCCTCATTAATCATACAGCTTGTTACCACGTCCCTCCCAGTACAGTCCTCATTAATCATACAGCTTGTTACCACGTCCCTCCCAGTACAGTCTTCATTATTCATACAGCTTGTTACCACGTCCCTCCCAGTACAGTCCTCATTAATCATACAGCTTGTTACCACGTCCCTCTCAGTACAGTCTTCATTAATCATACAGCTTGTTACCACATCCCTCCCAGTACAGTCCTCATTAATCATACAGCTTGTTACCACGTCCCTCCCAGTACAGTCCTCGTTAATCATACAGCTTGTTACACAGTCTATCCAACTACAGTCCTCATTAATCATACAGCTTGTTACACAGTCTATCCAACTACAGTCCGCATTAATCATACACCTTGTTACACAGTATATCAAACTACAGTCCTCATTAATCATACAGCTTGTTACACACTCTATCCAACTACAGTCCTCATTAATCATACAGCTTGTTACACAGTCTATCCAACTACAGTCCTCATTAATCATACAGCTTGTTACTTCGTCCCTCCACCTACAGTCCTTGAAAACCGTATAGACTGTAACCTCGTCTCTTCAACAGCGCTATTCCAGAACCACAGAGTCTGTCACCACGTCCCTCCAAATACAGTCCCTCCAGTAACAGTTTCTCTCAATCGTACAGTCCGTCACCGTCACATCGTTCCTTCAACCACAATCCTAATGAATCAAGTCTTTCACTACACGCCTCTGACTACAGTCCTTGTGAATCATATAACCTGTCACCATGTCACTCCAACCACAGCTCAAGTGAATTACGAAGCATACCACCCCATCTCGGTAACTGCAGTCCTCACCACCAAACACTCTCGGGTGACCCGGCAGTATTGCTGTGTCTACTCCGGTGTGTTACTTTATGACAACTTGACATCTGTTCCTAGCGAGCTGCAGGGAGATAAGCCAGTGCGTGGCTCCGGGTGGGGAGACAGAATCAGCGCCATGGAAAAGTGGCATGGCAGTTAAGACAAAAAGAAAACAGCTCGTGTCGAAGTCTTAGTTTTACCGGTATGCTGATCATCATCATCATCATCATCGTCATCATCATCATCATCATCATCATCATTATTATTACGATTAAGAGTGCTTATATAGCGCCTATCCCTGGCCAGAGACCAAGCTCTAAGCACTTTACAATCCGCATCTTTGTTTCAGAATGGGCTGTCAACCTGGGAAGAGCCGACCGAAGAACTGCCTGCTGGCGCTTCATTCAATCGTTTTTCTCGTGTCATTCAGTCAATACCGTTCCTTCAACTGAGCAACTCTTTCATTCTTTTCGATTTTTCACGGAGTGCATGCTATGTGTAACTGGCCTTCTCTTTTGAAAGTTGGTGATCGGATTTTACGTGCGTGCAAAATGTCATGCGTGCGTTCACACACAGAACCTCGGTTTATAGTCTTATTTGAAGAACTAGTTTGGAAATGGAGTCAGAATTAATGTTAACTTAGGGGGAAAAAATCCCCTGTACCGAAACGGCCCGGCGGAGATTCGAACCCGCAGCCCCAGGATCACCAAGATTACGAGTCCGGCGCTCTACCAACCGAGCTATTCCGGCCCTGTGGATGAATAAGGCGACAGTCCCCCTGCCGATGACAATCCGCGCTCACACTGGCTCCGGGACTACTCAGTGTCTCCAGTTAGGTGGCTCAGTGGGCCGTGTCTTGCGCATGTCCGACCAGAAGGGACATAACTCCACACCACCTACATCACTCAGTAGGCGTACAGTGTCTCCCCTCATGGATTGTTGGTTTTGAATATACGGCAGAATTTTCCGCTTGGGTGTGGCTGTATTTCAGAAAAACCGGAGTGATCAGGCCAGGAGTAATGCTACTGAAGAAACGGAAAATGAAACGAGAGAGAGAGAGAGAGAGAGAGAGAGAGAGAGAGAGAGAGAGAGAGAGAGAGAGAGGAGAGAGAGAGAGAGAGAGACAGACAGACAGACAGACAGACAGACAGACAGACAGACAGAGACAGGTATACAGTGAGACAGAGACAGACAGACAAACAGAGAGACAGACAGACTGACAGACAGAGACAGGCAGACAGAGAGACAGAGACAGGCAAACAGAGAGAGGGACAGATGGACAGACAGACAGACAGAGACAGGCAGACAGAGAGACAGAGACAGACAAACGGACAGAGAGAGAGAGAGAGAGAGAGAGAGAGAGAGAGAGAGAGAGGGGGGGGGAATTAAGAGAGACAGAGACAGACAAACGGACAGAGAGAGAGAGAGAGAGAGAGAGAGAGAGAGAGAGAGAGAGAGAGAGAGAGAGAGAGAGAGAGCGGAGAGGGGAGAGAGAGAGAGAGAGAGAGAGAGAGAGAGAGAGAGAGAGAGAGAGAGAGGAATTACAGTGTAACACTCCCTAAGAACGGCTCTGTCACCACGTTGGAGGTAACGGTCCATTCCATCGCCTTGCCCGTCCCCTTGTACCACTTGTCCACCTGCTGCAATAAATCATCAGATCAACACTTTGATAAGATTATGTCCTGTCCACATTTCATCGCTGTCTTTTGTACATATGTGTGTGCAGGCATTCATCTCGATTCAGTTCATGTTACTCTTACCCCCTGCCGACCGCAAAGGGCCATATCAGAGCTGTCGCCAAAGATGGAAGATAATGCGGGGTGCGGACACACGCGAAACACACCACACAACACACACCACACACACACACACACACACACACACACACACACACACACACACACACACACACACAGTCGTATGCACGACAGAGCGAGAGGGGGAGAGAGAGAGAGAGAGAGGGGAGAGGAGAGAGAGAGAGGAGAGAGAGAGGGGGAGAGAGGGGAGAGAGAGAGAGAGAACTTTTATGCAGAGCCTATTGTTCAAAGAGACACAGAGAGAGAGAGAGAGAGAGAGAGAGAGAGAGAGGAGAAAAGAGAGTGTGTGTGTGTGTGTGTGTGTGTGTGTGGTGTGTGTGTGTGTGTGTGTGTGTGTGGTGTGTGTGTGTGTGTGTGTGTTGGAAAGTCATGTGAAAGAGTGATTGGAGGAATTGTTTCAGTGAGTAATAAATGAGAGAGAGAAAGAGAGAGAAAGAGAGAAGAGAGAGAGAGGGGGAGGAGAGGAGAGAGAGAGACAGAGACAGAAGACAGGAGACAGAGAAGAGAGAGACTGTCTTGGAAAGTCAAACCCATCAGTAAGAGTTTTCACATTCCAACATGAAAAATTAAAACTTGCTCGATGGCTTTCTGCATGCAAAGATCGACACACCTTTCTTATTAACACTTTTTGTCGGAGATGAATGTGTCCACTGTCACTTTTGCCCGCCGCATTCATGACAGCATTTACTCCATACGCATACGCAATCTTTCCAATCAACCAAAAGGCGCACTACCGAATGTTTTTCTTCTCCCCTCTCCTTTAGGGAAAAACACTTTACTAAATCACATCCAACAATTTATAAACGGATTTTATTAATGTAGTCTCTTTCCACTGAGAGGCAACTAACTCACGCAAGACTTCATAAAGTCACGGCCTTCACACAACATTGGCCCCCAAAATCCAGACCAGGAAATAAATAATTCCAGTACTCACTGATGCCACGCCTGCATCAAACACAAGACTTCATTGGTCGTGCTTTCCCTGTCTCTCATGGACAAGTATCACCCCTTTAAATTCTCCGTCACTGGAGATAGGATTTCCAACTTCTCTTCCTCGCCTTCTCCCGTCCCTGGAGAAGAGAGAACTGATAAATGCCAATCCTAGGCCAGCTGCTCCTCAACCAGTTTCGGAGCAGCTGACCCCAGGATTGGCATTTATCAGTTCTCTCATACTCAGTAGACTTGATTCCACTGGGCATGCGCATTAACGAGGTAAAACCAACCTGCATTACACAGTTCAACCAGTTTTCGACCGGGTTGACTTCAATAACCAAAAAATAACGACCCTACAAACAACATACTGTGTAGGATTATTCGTTTTCAATACTAATTTACTAAACTTTTCAGAGAGTAACGTAGGGGAAAGCAGCCGTGGCTGAACACGCCTCATAGAGTAACGTAGGGGAAAAGCAGCCGTGGCTGAACGCGCCCATATACAAACGGCGGTGCTGGTGCACTAGGCTATCCGATTACTTACTACAGCGTGGGGTCGTCAGCCAAAGCCCGTTAAGGTCAAGTTGTCCTCAGAGCAACGTGTGTGGCGAAGGATTGCTTGCGGTTTTTAATAATATTTTTATTTAGACACGGAGGAGAGACCAGTCTCGGAGCCATAGACATACGTGTTCTGCGTTTCACAAAATACGTGCGTATGCACACACACACACATACACACACGCACACACACACACACACACACCACACACACACACACACACACACACACACTCTCTCTCTCTCTCTCTCTCTCTTTCTCTCTCTCTCCCTCCTTCTCTCTCTCTCTCTCTCTCTCTCTCTCATTACATGCACGTGTGTACACGAGTACGCCAATGCATAGAGAGAACAGGAAATACTAATTTACTAAACTTGCTTGTCTTTTAAAACTAAGTTATATTTTTGACATAAAATCCGCACACTTATTCTGACTAATTTCTACCTACAAACTTTGTACACAGACAGGCAGACACGGGGCTGAAACCTGATCACTTAATTTACGGCTCGCGGCCTTCGTTCACACAGCGCAGGCCGAGCGCCCCGTTACAAACTGTGCGACCAAAAAATCAATAAAACACGGCTCGCGGGCAGGCACGCGGCGCACTAGGGCCTAACTGTTTTGGAATATTCTCGAGTGCCACGTCGACACACCGTATCGAGGCTGTCACGTGACAAGACCGGGTTCGCCATTGTTTTCTCGGACTCCCGCACAAGAAGGTTGTGTTTTGACTGCGCTCCGGTGTGGCCACTGTGTTTTAGTTGTGTTATTTTTAAAATGGCTAAAACGTTACTGAAGAACAGGTTTGTGCTATTTGAGACCATAAGTTTTACTTTAACTGCATGTTAGAGTATTTGTCGAAAAGAATTAGGCGAAGCATGTTGTGAAACCGGAAAGAAGCATTGCTTTTCGAAAAAAGTGAACCGACTGCTTTGGAAATGAACGACTATCTTAAAGGTTTGTTGGTTCAAGGAAATGAAAGAAATATTGCTGAACAAGATGTAGCCAGTTTTAATACGTGTTTGACTATTGATGAGATGGTTCCTTATCTAATAAATGGCGCTGCATTGTTGAAAGTTGGCCAAAGCAAAACAATCCATCATGCGTTGATTGTTGGGCGTTGGCTTGAGACAGCCCAAGTCATGTTTAAAAAACAAAAAACGCATCAAACATGGCGTTCATTTCTTAAGACGCAGGTAAACATGGCTGATTCGCATGCTAGAAAACTTATTCAAATTTCTATGTGTTTTTATAACTATCCTAAATTTCATAAGCTAGGAATCAGTATAAAATGAACTGTGTAGCAAACGCCCAAACCATTATTAAACTTATGCAAACTGGATAACGATTTTCGAATGTTCTGGCAAACAAACTAGATAGGGCTAGGCAGACCTTAGTACATCTACCAGTATGGAGAGGAGTAGTGTGTGGCCAGCACTATCTTCATATAAATGCTCCAAATATACAATGACGGATGTACTACTACTGGCGATTAGAGCCGCCATAAAAGCTTGGCTACAGCAATTACTGCTGTAACTCTGCCAAAGCCAGTTGCAAGCCTGGTTGAGAAAAGAGGAGCACAGCAAACTAGGCCAAGTGATCATATGTGATCACTTGACCTGCAAAGCGCGGCAGCTTGCCGCCAATGACGTCAGCACGGAGCACCTGCAAACTAGGCCAAGTGATCATATGTGATCACTTGACCTGCAAAGCGCGGCAGCACCTGCAAAGCTCAGGGGCCCAAACTAGGCCAAGTGATCACATATGATCACTTGGCCTAGTTGATTGAGGTTGCGCGTGAGACACAGCTGTTTAGTCACAAAGCAAGAAGTGGCCCTAGTAGTTTCACTTCTTGTTTGTTTGTTGGTGTTTGTGTGTTTTGTCCTACCCCACGCATGCACACCCCCCACCCACCCCCCACCCCACGCATGCACACCCCCCACCCCACCCCCCACCCCACGCATGCACTCAAGTCACTTCTAAGTTCTTACTCAAGGTTGTCCTCAAGTCATCCTCAAGTTGTCCTCAAGTCATCCTCAGTCACCCCAAGTCACTTCTAGTTCTTACTCAAGTTGTCCTCAAGTCATCCTCAAGTCATCCTCAAGTCATCCACAAGTTCTTACTCAAGTCATCCTCAAGTCATCCTTAGTCACTTCTAAGTTCTTATTCAAGTTGTCCTCAAGTCATCCTTAAGTTCTTACTCAAGTTACCTCAAGATTGTAATTAAGTCATCCTCTAAGTACAACCAAGTTCTTATTCAAGTTATCTTATAATTATCAAAAAAAATACAATCTATGTTTTTGTCTTAAACAGCAGATGTCTAATATAGTACACACACGCCTCAAAAAACGCGTCATCACTGAGAATATCTTGCTTGGCGTTCTCTGCGCGAGATCGGTCAGCATAGATCTTAATGAAGTTCTTACATCCTAAGCAACTGCATTGATTACAATTCTGGTCTATGGAAATGTCTTTTATAGACTCCATGTCTTTATTTAGTGACTTCATCATTTTATAATACGCCATGATCTATTTTTATAAAAAAAAAATTTAAAATTAAGTTCTTAAAATATTATTGCATCTGAAATGGATCAAATGATCTTTTGTTGTTGGCGGTTCTGGCATGCTGTTGTCTTCTGTATTTAGTGGTTCAGATTTTTTTGGCTGCTTTTGTTTTTGTTGCCATTCTTTATATATTTTATAAACCGTAATAACTGCCCCCAGCAGCAGCAATGGCGCCAAAAATGGCAACAGTTTTAAGTTCAATATTCCATGAAGACTTTGGCGCTGTAGGTCTTGAATCATATGGAGTTTTTATAGCTGGCATTGAATCAACTTGTTCTGGCGTTGGCGGGGTTATGTTTTCATGATGAGTTATATTTTGTAACTGTAATTTTTTTTGTTTGTTCCACTCCGCTAATCTTTTTCCTGCTTCAACACGCCCAGGATGAGGAGGCTTTTTACTGGTCACTTTCTCCACCTGATTCAGTGTTTTCTGATTCTGCTGATTTTCTGGCTCGGTCATTTTGAAGGGAAATAAAATCTATATGATTAAAGTTTATTAATCCCATGATTAATGGCGATAACAATGTTCAAAATCTGTAGTATAGATCACATCCTAGAGACTCTAATGACTTTGTTAAAACTGGATCCTGCGTTAAATCAAAACATAAAATCTTGTTCAGAATCAATGGGGGCAAATCTACTGACTAGTTTAGTGTACAAACTAAGAACCGTTTGCCTCCACTTTTTCCCATTCTTGATCCAAGTTGGGCTTCATCCCGTTATGATATTTTAAAAAATGTCTTGCGGTGACACTGTTAAATCTTTTTTATGCTGAATTCATTTCCGAGGAACTGTTTTTTTTTTTCTTTTTGGGGGCCAAAAAGAATACAGCCCTTTTCTTTTTTTGGATAATAGTTTTCTCTTAAACCCTGGGTCATTTGTAATAAATAAGTTCAGGAAGGTTTTTTTAGATCACGGTTTTCCCTTTTTTTTAATTAATTTTAATTTTTTTTTTTTAAAAAATGAGCGTCCGAAAAACTGTTGCCAACCTTGTTTCCCTTTTGGGCTGTTTTTGGAGGCCAAAAGTTTGGGGAAACACAATGTTTGGGTTAAAGTTTTTTAAAAGTTTTAAAACCAAGATCTTGGAAAAACTAAAACCTTTGAGGATTCAGCAAAGTTTAAATTGCTATCATTGCGCTTCGTTTGAACGAAAGATTTTCTGTCAAGCAAGGAAAAAATTTCCAGAAATAAAAATTTATGTAAAAAAAAAATTTTACATTTAAAAAAAATGGCTTCACTCGTGATAAAAGATAGGGGGCCCCCTGTGGTGAATGCGTTTGTTTTTAGGGAAAAGAATTACGCTTTTGTAAATTTAGGGACGACGGGGGAAAGAAAAAAAGACATAACAAAGTGTGGAGAAAAAACAGCCGCGCGAAAGGGATCCTATGAAAAGCAGAGAATTGAGCATTTTAGATTTTTTAAATTTAACAAACTAAAAAAAACGGGGGCATGCAGCTTACACTTTTTAAAGAGGGTTGATAAAGCGATAAAAAAAAATTTTATCTTGTAAGGGGAAAACCCAATCGAGAATTGCCCCCCAAAAATTAAAGCGACTTTTATCATCCATCAGAAAAACAAAAGATGCAAGAAATGTGTTTATTGTCTTTGGTTGACTGTTGTGAAATTTTGTTGCACTTTTAAATTGGCTGAAAAAAAAATGAAAAAAAATCTATTTTTCCCCCCAAAAAGGTTTTTGGGAAAGGGGAATAACAGAAATTTAAAAAAGCTAAGCCAAGGGGAAAGGAAGCAGTAAACCCAAACAAAAAGGAATGGTTATCTAAACAACGTTTTTGGAAAAATTTATTTACCAGCGCCTAGAGAATCCCGAGCCCACACTTTTGAACACAACCCCAAATGACCCCCAAATAAAAATTGGACCTTCAATATTTACCCTCTGATAGTTTTAGACGAAAAATTTTTTTAAGTACGCATTTAACAGTAAATTGACTTCCCTTCAAGATACAAAGATCCAAAACCCTTTAAACACAAAAGAGTGCTTCGCGTTGCTTTTTGCTATCAACAAAATTATATCAACGGGGGCCCGTTAACTTATCCTCGCATGATTCAATTTTGATGATGGAAAATTTTTTAAAAGGGAAATGAATTTTTTAAATTTTTTAAAACTTAGGGGTTTACCTTTTTAAAAGAGGAAATTCCCCAGGAGTTCAAAAATAAAAGGGCTTTAGTCGAAAATTTTTAACAAACTTTTAAACAAAAGATTTTTTTCCTACCAGTATCACGGGGACTGATTGAAAAATTCTCGAAACCCACAGAAGGGGGTTAGAGACTGCCCTCAGTTTTGCGCGCAATGAATAAAAAGAATTTAAAGGGCAAAAACCCCGGTAAAAGCAATCAAAAGAAAAAAATTAAATGTTGCGAAGGGGGGTTTTTACCCAAACATTTACCTTTGGGTTTTTGAAAGTAAGGGACCTTTATTTCCCGGGGGGGAAGCAAAAGGGGACACTCGCATCAGGGCAACCGATCCATTTTTGGGGGTTGACCCGAAATGAAATAAAAAAAATTGTAAAGATAACCCCGCCCTTTGTTTTATTACGAGAAACTGACACAACAAAACAACCAGCTCCTCAAAATCTTTTTTTGGAAGGGAAAAGAACTGCAGATAATTCCGCCAACACATTTTCCCGTTTTAAAATTAATTTACGTAAAAAATTTTTTGGGTTTTAAAATTTGGAAGGCCAAAAAAAAAGGGAACCTGGAACCGAAATGGAATCAAAAGGGGTTTACAAAAATAAATAAATAAAGAGCCCTTTGGAAATTTAAATACGAGAATCGCAGGGGTGCGTTTTCGGCGTTAAAGAAACAATTAAAAGGGGTTTCCCATTGGAAACGGGGAAATCATCCAGATCGCCTACAGCCAAAAACCCCAAAATTTTGACTATCAAAAATGGGAAAAAAATTTTCTTGAAATAATAAAAAAAAATTCGAGCGCATCAAGAAAAACAGGAAAAAAAATTTTTGGTCTGAATTGGAGGTTGATATGTTTGGGATTTTTTTAGAAAATTTGAGGAAAAATAGGGACCCGAATAAAAAACCCGAAGAAGATTTAAAATTTAATGCTTTTCCTCCAGTCCCAATTGAAATATAAAAACTCTGGATTAACAAATACCGTTTGTTTTTTTCTATCAAACGATTTCCCTTTTTTTAAACGGTTGTGTTGATCTCATGTAGACTAGATCTTTAGTTTTACGTTGTCTTGATGAAAAAAATTTTTTAATTGAAAGGCTTCTTTGTAGTTGTCATGGGGTTATGCTCGACTGCAAAAACACTGGGGAGATATTCCCTTTGTTTTTTTGAGGGTTTTTTCCCCTGGCTAAAAATCCCTGTCCCTTTTTCCCGCCCTTTAAAAAACCAAAAAAAACCCTTGTTTATTTTAAAAGTTTAATTCATCCTTCATTTTTCCCCTAAACCTTCTTTTTTGAAAATTAAATGAAAAAGGCGAATCTTTGGGAAAATTTCGGACGTGCCCTTACCACCCTGCATCCCCTTTAGCTATTTTCAAAACCCTTGTTTTTATAGTTGTCTTCAGTAGGGATTTCTATAAAAAAAACTATCTGTTTCTGGTAAAGCCCTCGGGGACTCAGGATACAGGGGTTTTAAAGTATCATGGGGGAAATTCTAAAATAAAAAGTTTTGATAATTTTTAAAACGAAACCCAATAAAAACGGGCTTGCCCAAAATTTGACCCCTTTTTTTTTCTCTTTATCCCAAAAAAGCTGATCAGGGAAATCTTCTGAAGTCCAAAATTGGTTTTTGAAGTCAGCTTATTTGCTTCTTTCTCTTTGGTGACTAATCGGGACATTTTTAAAGGTTTTGGGGGGATTTTCCATAGTTTTTTCCCAAACAGCTGTTGTTCACCCAATTAAAAAAGTCTTTTTTTTAAGAATCTGGGGATTTTTTCTGGTTCAGTGTTTCTTCATGTTGTATGGTTTAAAGGAAATTTGTTTTTTGATCAAAAGCAAATTTTTACGATAAACACTGTAAACTTCAAACCATGTTTTAAAAAAAATTGTAAAAAGTCTGAAAAGAAGACAAAATTTTTTTTTGCTTCGAAGGTTAGGCCCAAGTTTAGGGGGTTTTCTTTTGGGAATTCATCTTTGGGCTTTCGTGCTAATGGATATCATTATCGGTCAGGGGTTTTCCCATGGGGAAATATTCAAAAAATCAACTTTTTTAGAATAAAAACCCGTGGTTGATCAGGCTTTTTAAACTGCCCAAAAAATTTAATGCCTTTTGAATATTATTCGGATCGCCGCCTGTAAAAATTTTTAAAAGGGTTACAAATTGGAATTGTTTGCCCCAATTGCCCATCCCTTACAGATTTTTGAATCTAAAAACTTGAGAAGTTAGCCCTTTTTTTTGGGAAACATGTCCCCAAGAATTTGTTTTTTGGGCTTTACATTTAATGGTGCAAAGCCAAAATAATTCCCCCCAGGGCAACCCGTTTTAAATTCATCTGAATCATTGGTAGGTCAGACAAAAAAATAAAATCTGTTCTCCAGAAAATTTTAAAAGAAAGCGTCCCAACTAAACCCGGGCGCAAAATGAAATTGCCCCAGGACCCAAGGCAAAGGGTTTCATGCAGGTCTTTTTTTTGTTTTCAAAAAACGTCCGCCAAAAACTTGTATAAACCCATCCCGGGAAGGAGTCATGTTTGTCCCCCATTTTTTTTAAAAATCTAATTCGGGCCACGCATTTTGGGAATGCGGGTAACAAAATTCACTGATTTCCTTTCCTTGAAAAAAAGAAAAACGGCCTTTAGGGGAAGTTCTTTCGTAAAAACCTTTCCCAATGTTCATGTTTCATAAGGGTAAACACCCTTTTAACAAGTGTTGGGTAAAATTTTTCTTCCGTTTTTGGGGCGGATTTTTAAGGGGGACAAAACCAGTAAACCCCTAATAAACCCCTCTTGTGTTGCATAGAGCCCCAAAAAAAGGGAATTTTTATTCAGATTAAAGCACTTTGTACTTTTTGATGTTTGTGCAATGAAAGTACCCTAAAGGGGCGCTGGTTAGCTTGCTTTAAAAGGGGGTGAGAGTCGTAACCTCGAAATTTTATAAAAGAAATGGCAGTTTTCCATGCCCCTTTGGGTTTTCAAACTTTAGTTGAAAAAATTGCATTTACTGTGTGCTGCCCCCTTAAATTTTCCCCACTAAGTGATCATGGTCTTTTAATTTTGGTTTGGTTTCCCTCACTGAGTTCTAAACCGCAAATTCCAAAAAAAAGTGTGGCTAATTTTATACTTTTCTTGGTTTCCCGGGGTCATTTTAAATTTCAGAAAATTTTTGTTTATTAAAACTTTTCTTTAAACCGCACTTTCCCCTGCGTTCAAAGTTTATTCTGCAGATCTGGGCCTCAAAAAAATTTTCTGGTGCTGAAGGGGGCGCCATCCCCCGTAACCAATAAAGGGCAAATGAAAAATCGATGATTACTCATTAAGACTTTTTTTTCAAATTTTTTTTGTGGCGCTGGGCCCTTCTTAAGGAACAATGAGTGATTAAAAAGTCTGCTTTAAAAAAACATAGGGGAGAATTTTGCACCCTTTTCCAGTTTTTTTAAAAACAAAAACTTTAGATCCAGGGGGGGCGAAATTTTGTTCTGTTTTAAGTCAACTGGGCCGAACAGTTTTTCTTATTTTCCCCTTCCCGGTTTTAAAACAATGGAATTCTTGTTAAACTTTTTCTACGAATTCTTTTTATGTCCATTCTTTGAATTTATGCTGCATTATTTAAACTCATTGTTCGTATAAATTGTGAAAATGTGGTAGCCCTGCTGGGAAAACATCAGTTGTAAGTAAAACATGATTTTTGTCTGGTTTAAAAACGTTGGGCTGTTCTTAGACATTTAAGGGGCTGTAGTTTTTGTTTCCTCATCCCGGGGTAAATTTTAAACAGTTTTTTTGATTTTTTTTTGTTTTTAAAAATGATCAATTTGATCTCCCCCAAAAAGGAAAAAGGATTTTCCCTTTGAAGTTAAAAACTTTGGGTATTGCCGATATTTTGTAAACCTCTTTTGCGTGTTCGCGGGACTTGATGCAGCCTTGAAAGAACACCCCAACTTTGAAACATTTGTCGTCTGAATTCTTTATGTTTTAAAACGGCTCTCTTAAAAAACCAACTCTCAAAGGAAAGGGGAAATTTGAAACCTTGCTACAATCGGTGCATATTTACCCTGTTTTAATCAAAATCTCTAAGACTTCCCCCCCTGCCAACCAGACCCCTCTCTTTTTTAAAGCTTCTTCGGGGCCACATCAAACTGTTAACCCGGGTTTCGTTCCCCAAACCCGGGTGTTAAGTCATTATGAAAAAGAATAGTCTGCGGGTTTGTTGAGACCCAGACTTCTAAAATTTTCTTATTTTTTTGTTATATAGCCCGATTAAAACAGCTAAATTACTTTAACTGGGGGTCTTTTGTTAGAAAAATTTGGGAACTTGAAAAAATTTGGGCATGTACAACGCTTGCCCGCACTTTTCTGGATTAAAACCTTCAAAATTTCAATATCATTCAGTGCTTTGAAAAACCCGCTTTTTTCTCGAGCATTCCTTCAAAAAATTTCTTTGGGGGCCTTCATATTCTTACCCATGCTTTTTTATTTTTTTTTTTTTCTAACCCAAACTTATTTTTTAAAATTTTAAAAAAATACAATTTCTTAATCAAAATAATATCGAGGGTCTTTTTGTGTTGGACTCATAAATAAAGTAAAACCCTTTTGGTGTTTTTAAATTTGAGTTTGTTTAAAACAGTTTTTAAAAAATGTTTCTTTTATTTTTTTTTAAGCATTCCTTTTTATCTCCCCGGGGGTTCTGGCTGTTGAAAAAAAATTGTCCTCCCCTTTCTTTAAAAGATCAAATTTTTTGGTCTTTTAAGTCATAAAAAATCGGCCTGAAAACGAAAAAATTTCTTCTTCCGTGATGTTTAGTAAAAAACAAAGTCTTTTTTATTTCAGTTTGAACAAAATTGGTTTTGCCTTTTATTAGTTGAACCTAGCTGTGCTTTTGGAGTTTTTTTTTAATTTTTTTGCTAGCAGCCCCTACAGTTAATAAAAAAGGGCCAAAGAGCAAAAGACAAACCCCCTTTTAGAGGAAAAGCCGGGTGCCCCTATGCCCGTTGTAAGAGACCAACACTCGTACCGGGTGATAGAGCATTTATAGTCGATGCCCCGTTTTTAAATATGTAACGCTTTTTAAAAAGGCAGCAAAATCCCCTTCGTTTTTTTTTGGCTGTATTTTAAAAAGGTTTCCTGCTCCTATTTTTTTGTTGCATTTGTTTTAATGTTTGTTAATCTGAAGGTTTTTATGCGGGGGTTTTTTCCTACAAATCCCTTCTCTTGGCGACCCCGGTGTTTGTTGGAAATTTGGAAAAATTTGAACGGGAAATCCCTTTTTTAAAAAAAAAAAAAAAAAAAAATTTTTTTTGTATTTTTTTTAAATCTGTTATCTTGAATATTCAGCTGGCATCATTATTTAAAAAAAAATGTGCTTTAAAACTGGTTTATCGCCATCTTTTTCTTTACAATTTGTTTTTTTTATTACTTCTCTAACCGTTCTCCCACTTCCAGGCAACTGTTATCCTCGTGGGAACCTTAGGTAAATTTCCATAACCCCGAAATTCGTTGTTAAATAATCATCGAGTCTAACATTTTTAAGGAAAAAGATCTTTAGACACAAGGTCAACTTTTGGGATTTTACACCTCCCACCCCAAAAACAATTTTCTTATTTCTTTCAAAAGGAAAAAAAGGGTTTTAAAGGCCCGCTAGCGTAGTTTTGGTTAGGGCTCCCCTCAATCGAACATTGTACTTTCTTTTATTTTAGGTTAAAAAACTTTTAAATTTCCTCTTTCAAAGGGTTTCTTCATCTTCAAAACCCCAATAAAATTACCTTTAAGCGACTTCGGGAGACGCAAAAACAAAAATTTTCCCCTTAGCGTGGGGCCCTTCCCTTCGGGGTTTGGGTGGTATTTTAAAACCACTCTTTGTTTTTAAAATTCAAATTTTTTGACTGATATTTTTTGCCAATCAGCCTTGCTAAATTAGGGTTGTAAAAACGTCAAACTCTCCCGAGATGTCAAAAATTGCTGTATTTTGGCTTCAGTGTCTGTTGATTAATAAAACTTTTGGGTATTCATTAAAAGTTATTTCATATAAAATCGGGTTTTTAATGCCCCTTTAAAGTATGGCGCATGCGCTTTTAAAAAATCAAAATTTTAAGGGGAAAGGGAAAAAAAAGCGGTTCCCTTTTGAAAAATTACAGCCCCTTATTTTTGCCGGTTTTATTACCCTCTGCGGCCCCAAAATTCAATGTTTTAGTGCTTCTTAAATTATCTATTCCTTAAAAAGAAAAGATCCCCTTTAATTTCTCGGTTTGCCAAAGACCCAGAATAGGTTAAAAATTTTTGTCTGCTTTTTTGAAAAAGAAAATATTTTTCCCCCTCAAGTTTTTTTAAAAATTTTTTAACGATTCCCCCGGCCTAGTTTCTGGAAAAACTGCCCTTTTTGGGGTTTCTGTTTTCTAAATTCAAATTATTTTAAAAAGTAATTTTTGTGCAAGTTTGGGCACAATCATTTTCTTTTCTGCCCTGGGTTGGAAAATTTTGACAGAAAGAATTTGATCTGCATCAATAGTGGGAAGGGTTAATTTGGAAAAAGTAATTTTCCCCGTTTTTTTTCCCTTCACCCCCAAAGGGCTTTTTTCAGTCTTCTATGGGGGTCAAGAATCGAGCCATATGTTTTGTGCTTTTTTAAATAAAAAAAAAAAAAAAATTTTAATTTTTTAAAAATATGGCAGGCTTTGGGAAAGAGAAAAGATTATGATTTTGATTTGTAGACGACATAGTGAAATGACTCCTTTGACACAGCTCCCCTCAGCCCCCCTCTTTGCCCCCGTGAATTAAAAAAAAAGTAAGGCCCAGATCTTTTTACCAAAGTGTGGGCCCAAAAACCCCCAATTTTAGCCCCAAAAGATTTTAAAGAAAAAGTTGCCCATTTTTTTGTGAGGAGCGCCCAAGGACAATTTGGGTTCAGCTTAAAAAAAAAAACCCAGACCCATCAAATTTTTTTAAAAAAGAGTAAAATTTAGCCCAAAAACTCATTTGGGGAGGAAAAAAAATCCCCTTTTGGCATTTCAAAACCCAAAAATTAGATAAGGATGCATTTTCAAAACCCCTTAAAACACCCCCTACGGGAAAAACCCCAAACAGCAAACCCAAATAAAAAACCTGGAATTTGGGAATTTTTTAAATTTAAAATCACAGAAAAAAATAATAAAAGCAAAAGAAGCAAAAACCCAAGTTTTTCAGAAAAAAACAGATTAAAAAAAATTTAAATTTGTTTCCCCCCATTGCCTATGCGGGAAATAGCGGCCCTTGACCCATGCTTTGAGAGGCATCAGAGGCAATTAACAAAAAATTTACCCAAAAAGGGGTGAAATAGATGAGCATAAAAAAAAGAAAAAAAGAAAAACTCTTTTTGAGGCTGAGGGACCCCAAAACTTGGGGCCTGATTTTAAAGAAAGAAAAACCCCCAAAGACAAAAAGATCTTGAACAAAAAGATCACAAGATTTAGAAGTTTGTCTACAAAACCGAAAAAATTTTACAAACCCAAAAGTGGCAGAAAATAAAAAAAACTACCCAAAAGGGAATTTTATATGAAGAAAACAACGTTTCAAAAACGAATAAGAAACACTGTTTAAGAAGAAAGGGGATTTCCCCTTAAAAAGGTTTAAAAAAGGGCCCCTTGGATTTGCAATAAGTACACTGGTGAGGGCTTTTTAAAGGCGGCGGGGGTCAAACCCCGGGTGCCCCCCACCCCCAATGCCTCCCCCCTGTTTAAAATCAGGGGAAAAAAAAAACTTGCCCAAATTTTGGGGTTTTTAAAAAAAATTTTAGCCAGAAAAAGCCTTGGACCCCTTTGCCGGGTTATTTTGGGGGGTATTTTTTGTTTGGTTTTTGTCTACTGCAAGAAAAAGTATTTTGGTTTTATGGCTGGAACTTTTGGACATTATTTCCCTTTTAAATATTTTGGGTTAATATTTATTAAGAAAAAAACCGAGTAACCCTGGGCCATTAATAAAAACAAAAAGTGCGTTTTTTCATATTCGTGGCCCTTTTTTTTTGT
The DNA here is from genome assembly GCA_018398815.1 of Conus ventricosus. Lineage (NCBI taxonomy): Eukaryota > Metazoa > Mollusca > Gastropoda > Neogastropoda > Conidae > Conus > Conus ventricosus. Next base: position 135,873,036 of record CM031597.1, on the reverse strand, counting down.
GTGTTTTTTCAAGGGTTTCTTTGGGTTTTGGGCCCACGGGGTTTGGGAAATGACTTATTCTTGGAGGGTCATTTGTTTTTTAAAACTGCTTGAAATATTACGGGCTCAGAATTTATTTCGTTTTTTCCCAACTTTTTTTTCATTGCCTGCCAAAAGGGGGATTTCTTTTTTGGGTTATTTTTATTATTGTTCCATCGGGTCTGAGGTCAAAAGGGCAGCTTGAAAAACCAGTGCCAACACCCCAAAAGTCTATTTTTGATCTTGCGTATTGAAAAACCATTTTGGTTTTTCTTTTAATACTTGAAGGAAAATCAATGTAAATTAATGGCGTCCTCTAAATTTGCTAATATTGTTTTTGTGCATCAAAACCAGTAGAAGGATCGTTATGCCTCGTTCCCCGTTTGTGCTTGCGAGCCTAGCAAACCCCAAACGAAAGTAGAACAGAGCCCTTTTTATTCGTTCTATTCCTGCTTTATTTTGGCCCCTTGAAGTGTCTAAGAAAAAATGTTTTCCATGCTTTTTTTAGGGCCCTTGCTCAATGGCCCCCGGGGTGAACAGTTTGTCCCTGAAAAAAAGATTTTAAAAGGGGTTTCCAAGCATATTTTTATTTTTCTTTTTCACCCCCCAAAAATTTAAGGGGGCCCAAAGCCATGTTTGCGGCCCAAAACTTTTGCTAAAGTCGTCTTAAAACAATATTGAATTCATTACAGATCCTTTAAAAAGCCTTCATGTTTATTCTGTGCTGAATGGATTAAAGGGGGTTTTTTTTTTTGGGTTTAAGGGGCTTGCAGAAAAAGTCAAAATATTTGAAGGGTAAAAAAAAAAGGGAAACCCGTACACTGCCCCTCCCCCCAAAGGTGGATGTTTTAAAGTAAATCAGCAAAAAGTTTACTCCACACCCCAGTTGATGTAAAGCCCCAACAAAGGGTTTTTTGGTTCTGAAAAAAACTGCATCGGTTACAAAACCCCACCTTTCGGGATGGGGTTTCGTTTTTTTTTGGGGGGTTAAAAATTTTGCCCAATGGAGAAATAACCTTTATTGGGAAATTTTTGTCGCTGATTCCAGAAATTCAAAGTATAATTTGATATTTTTAAGATTGTAGTGGGCCCCAGCAGAAAATTTTGCTTCAAAAAATTTTAAATGCAGTCTTTTTTATTTTTTTAAAAAATGTTTTTAATAAAACAACACAAGCCCTTCTTCGTTTTTGAACATGCTTTTGGGAAAAAAAAATTGCGGAAGAGAAGGGGTTTGCGTTCATGAAATATTTTACAAAGTTGTAGGGTTTTTAAATTTTAAGAAAAACCCAAAGGGAAAAATTAATAAGTTTAAAAAAAATTTTTGACAAAACGGGCCCAAAATTTTAGCCTTTTTAAAAAAAACCTGATGGTTTTTAAGGGGGTTTTCTACTAAAAAAAGAAAGGGGTTTTAACTTTGACATTACTCTCAAACTTAACTTTGCGAATCTAAAAACAAATTTTAAAAATTAAACCCAAAGAAGAAGTGGGTTACTTTTTTGAAAAAAGGCTAGAAAAAATTTTTGGGTTTTTGCAGTGAAAATTTTATAGTTTTAGATTTTAAAACCAACCAAAACTACTTTGAGGGGGGAAAATCCGCTCGATCTTGCATTACATTCATTATCTATGTTTTATTTGGACGAGCTGGCACTGATGGGAAAAATTATATGATGGAAGGGCCCCAAATGTTTTTAAAAAGCTCTTCCATCAGGGAAAACCCGCATATTGCGATTATGAAAAATTTTACAATTCCCTAAATTTACAGTTTAAAAAATTTTTTTTGTGGGGGGGTCGGATCATTTAATAAAAAAAATCAAAGGAAAAAAAGGGGAAAATCGTTAAAAAGTGATAAAAACCCACACAAATTTTTTTAGAAAAAAAAATAATGCGTTACTAAAAAAAAATGTCGCGCGGGCCAGAAGAATCGGGAGTTAAATTAGCCCTGAAAAATGTTAACTTTAGAATTAAAAGACCTGCGACGTTGCGGACTTTTAACAGAACGGGAGATTGGCCTTTGGTTTTTTTGGGGTTTTTTTTTAGTACCCTTTAAAAAGGTGTTTTTAAACGCAAAGAGGTTAGCGACAAAAAAAAGTTCCTAAACTAGAAAACTACGCAAAGTAGAAGCAAATAAAACGGGCCCGTATGAATAAAAAATTGTTTGAAAACCTGACAGCAAATGGCCAACTTTAAAAACCCTATTTTTGAATGGGAAAAAAAAAATTTGAAATTATAAGCCCATTTACAAATTTTTAGCCGTCAAAAAAGTTTCAAAAAAAAGCATTTCCCTCTGGCCCCTTTTCATGTAAGTCTTTTGCCGGGGGACAAAAGTCGGAAAGAATTGAAATAACGCCGTATGGGAAAAAAACAGTACATCCTCCACAGAAGAGAAAATTTTTTAAAGAAAAATTCTACAAAATTACAGTTCTTTCCAAGCAGAAAAATTTTGGAGACCGAAACAAAAGAAAATTTTAAATTTTGTCTTTTAAAAATGTTTGGGGGGATGGGGTTGTGGGCGTTTGTGACGTGCTTATAAAAGGGAAATTTTTATTAGCTGGGAAAACTTAGACGTTAAACGCCCTTTAAAATTACCATCCCCGTTTTTTCCAATGGGGGGAAAATTAAGATCATAACAACAACAACAAATTTAATGGGTTTACTTTTTTAGAAACAATCTTACAGAACTGAATTGGGTTTTAAAAATTTCCCCCATTTAGGCCTCAAGGGTTTTTAAATTTACTGAACAATTTTTTTACGGAGGTTTGATAAAAAATTTAAAAATGGGTTAGATTAAATTCTGTTAAAAAACTATGGAAAAGTTAAAAATTTATGACAAAAACCCCTCTTGGGTTTTATTAAAATTTTGGGCCCAAAAAGGGTTTTGGGGGAAAAAAATATTTGCCTCGGCCTTTTTTCAAAAAAATTTATCGCTAAAATTTTGAATTTTATTTTTATTTTTTGTTTCCCCACTTAAAAGGGAAAAAAGCATTTCATGAAAAGAAAGGGTTTTTTGGGCAGACAAAAGACGTTTAAAATTTTGTTTTAAACCTAGACTAAAAATGATGAGTGTTTTTGAATACTTTATAAAATGTTTGAAGGAACGCAGACCCTTTAAAATTTTGATGACTGTTCGGCAAAAAAGATATAGTTAAAATGAGGGGAAAAACTTTGTCAAAGGGGGCTTTCAGCGGGAAAAACATTATTTTTGGGTAAGTGTGGGATTTTTTTGTCAAAAAAAAAATAATCCGTTTAAAAGACTTTAAAAGAACGTTTTTAAAAATGTATTTTTAAATTTTACATGGGGAAAAAAAAGAGACGCATTTGGGGACTGTTTTGGTGGAAAAAGATGTTTTTTGAAAATGATCCGGAAAACACAGGGTTAAACAAAAAAATTAAAAACTGAAAAGTTTAGTAAATTTTGGAATTTAAACGGGTAACCCTACACAGTATGTTTGTTTGTAAGGGTCCCTTATTTTTTTGGTTTTTTGAAAAAACCCGGGCGAAACTGGGGTTTAACTGTTAATGCAGGTTTTGGGTTTTACCCCCGTTAATGCGCTTTCCCCGCGGAATCAAGTTACTAGTATGAAGAACTGATAAAAGCCAAACCCGGGGTCCCCGCTTTCCCGAAAAGGGTTGGGAGCAGCCCGGCCCGGATTTTGGGATTTATCATTCTCAAAAAGTTGGGTTCCGACTCCTTTTCCCCCGACTTCCCTGACCCTGGAGAGATTACGGTTCCGACTCCTCCCCGGGGGTCTTTTAAATGGTAGGGGGGGGGGGAACTACCGGTGTGTTCCCCCACCATGGCCCTCTTCAAAACCCCCTCCGGGTTCAAGGGGAAGGTAAAAAAGGGGAAGGGTGGGAAGGGGGAAACACGAATAAGGTTCGTGTAAGTAACCTGCTTTTTAATTTTAAATTTGAATTCTTTCTTTCTCTTTTTTTTTAATTTTCCCCCCTGTAGCTTTTTCCCCCAAATATCTTGGCTCACCTGGGAAAGACTGGTCACAGAGAGGACCCAAAGTCCCGACAAGGTTTATTTTCTAGGCCCTCTGCTGGGTTAAAACTGATTTTTTCCTTCCTCCTCCTTGTGAGTGGGATACTCGTGTTCAAAAAAACCCTGACCCACCTTTCCAACCCCTTTTTAAAAATATCTTCAGTGGTCACTTTCACCCAATGACCACTTTTTTTTCTTTACTGAAATATATCTCAAATTTTTTTGGGGACGCCCCCCCACACTAGTCAAGCCCCACGAATTTTTTTCCTTTTTAGTTGTGGCATGGGAAAGATTATATCACTAAAAATACTGTGATGGAGCGTCACAATTTCCTTGATTTTAGGGGTTTGTCACGGGCACCCCCCTTTCCCGGGATGAAAAAATTTTTTTCCAGAAATTTTTTTTTTTTTTTAAAAATTTTTAACCCACTTTTTAAAAAAATTTCACCCCCAATCTCAAAATTTTGGGTTTCCCTCACCCTTTTTTCAAAAAATTAAACTCCAAAGTATAGGGAAACAATTTATCGTGTTCCCCCCATAAAAAAGCATTTTTTTAAAAACCCTTTTGTCTTTCAAAAAAAAACCAAATTTTATAAATTTATCACCCAATTTTCCCAAAAAACATTTCCCAAAAAATTAAAGGATAAAAAAATTAGGGATAAATTTAACAATTTAAAGTACAACGTGTCTTCTTTATTAAGATGTTAAGCACATATTTCCCTTGGGTCTTTGTCCCCACATCATATGTTACAAACCCTCATGAAAATGGAATATTTTGAAGTGTAAATTTTTTTTCAATAGACAAAAAAAACATAATTTTTTAAAAATAGTTTTTTTCCCCCCAGTAATGTTAAAAGTCTTTTGAAAAAATGAAAAAATATTTTTTTATTTTTTACAATGAACTAATGAAAAAAAATAGGTTTTTTTCTCACGGGACCCTCAAAACATGTGTTTATAATTTTTAAAGGGTTATTTGCTCATGGGCCAGGGATTTTTTATTTATCTTCACAAGCAAGTTAGACAAAAATAGGGACAGGAATTTTTTTTATCGTTTTCAAAGAATTTAAAACAAAGAAAAATTGCAATACAAACAAACCCTCAAGTAGTTTTTGCTTTTAAAAATATAATCACTTCAAACAAGCAAATTAAGCATAAAAACCCTTGATTTTAAAGGGCGTGCATAAAAATGCCCCTGTCAAATGTGAACACACCTTTTCATAAAGAAAAGGGCAAAAAAAAGGGAAGTCTTTCTCTTGAAGGGCAGTTAAAAGTTGCCATGAAAATTTTTATACAGTTTACAATTTAAAACGGCCCTGGGAAAAATTTTTTGTTCCAGGCACTGGTTCCAAATTGAAACTGGGAAATTTCCCTTTAGGCAAGTATTCTTTCAAAAAAATAATTTTTCCCCTGGGGAGCTTTACCCAGAAGTTCTTCAAAGTCTGGGAAAGGCTCGGCACGAAAAACAGTGATTTTTAAATTTCTTTTCGTAATTTGATGCAGAAAGGGACCGATCCCTCAGGTTTGTCCACCAAAACAATGGGGGGCTGTAAGGAGACGTAGAGGGTTTTATCACCCTTTTAAAACCAGCCCTTACTTTGATTTTCCCCCTTTGACAACCTCTTTTTTTGCAAACGGGGGGGGGGTATGGGCGGTTTCCCCCCTGGTAATTTTTAGGGTTAACTGAATACTATTTGGGGTTTAATACCAGTCCCCCTGTTCCCGGGGAACTGTCCAAACATCCTGAAAGTCTTTCAAAAAAATTTTTTGAGCTGTTCTGTTTTTTACTTTAAGACAAATTTAATTTGACAAAAAACTTTATAAAGGTTTTTACCTTTTGGGTTGCAGAGTAGGGAAAGGGGGACAACATCATCTGCAAATGGTAGAGTTAACACTCCAAAATTTGTGTTTTCACAAACCTTTGATCTGTTCCCCGTACGTTACAAATTTGGGGACCAAAAACATCCTGATAATTTTTCCGTCATTTTCCCATCATTTCTGACATAGGGCATATCCCCCTCCAAGGGGTTTGGGTTTAAGGCAAATTTTTTAAAGTTTTAACATACTTCTTTTAAAATTTCACGGAAAACCCTTTTCAGGGTTTGCCATTTTTTATTTATAATTAACGTTAAAAAATTTTTCGGAAACCCCCTGGGGAAAAAGGCCCTTCCCCGTTAAACCCAAACTTGTTATTTCATCAGTAAGTAGTAAAAAGGACTTTTTTCCCCCACCCGAAGGAAGTGCCTTTTTCTTTTCTGCTGCAAAGGGCCTTTTACACATCTGTTTTTTTTATCAGGGACTGTTGCCCAAACTCACATGCATCCTTTCCAAAAGATTATGCAGTTTTATTTAAAAGTTTGGTAAAAAAGTTTTAAAAGTCCCGGTATTCCCCTCTTTTCCTCCATTGTGTCACAGTAAAATCAAAGGGCCCCTTTGGGGAGTGACCGAAAAAAGCTCAAATTTGGGGGATTCCCCGCGTTTCGTTTGGCCCTTTCCCCGTATGCGAAAAGCAAAGCCGGTATTTAAAAAGTTTCCCCTTCATGGGGTTTTGTCTTGAACCTTTTTAACATGGGGCTTTAACGTTTCCCTGGAAAAGTTCAACCATGCCCTTCGATTGGGGTTTATATGGCGTGGTTTTTAAAAGGAAGGGGGATTGGCAACAGCCCCCTTTTAAAAAAAAATTTTTCTCATGAGATCGGAAAAGAATTGGGGTTTTCCCCAAACCCAGGAATTTTTGTCCCGGAAACCCCTCGGAAAAAATCGCAAGTAGAGCCCTTTAGGGGACGAAAACTGTACAAAATTTTTTTAGTGGAATCGCTTCTGGTTTCCTTGTCGCGTAAACCCCCAAAGTTTAAAATTTTAAACGATTCCCCAAGAAGACGTGGAAAAGGCCCAACAAGAACCCCTTTTTTACCCTTTCCCCAATGGAACGGAAATGAAGGCCCTTTTTTTGCAAAAGGGGAACCCTGGGGCGCGGGAAACCCCTTTTTGGTTGGGCTTTTGGCAAATTTTACATGGCGGCAGTATTTTTGTAACTTCCTTTGTGACACCTGGCCAATAAAAAAAAATTTAAAACTCTCTTTTTAAAGTTCTTTTGTTTTCCCCAGTGACCCGGCGGCAATGCAACATGGGGCCGTGGGGTTTACTGTCTCTCTAAGTGGGTTTTTTGGAAAAGACAAATTTTTGTTGTCCTGTCCAGGGACACATCGTAGAGAATTCAAGTCCCTTTTGTACGTTGGTTTGGCCCTTTGGGTTTTAAACGACAGTCCCGTTTTTTAGTAGGGGGAAACAATTTTCGGTTTAGTGGGCCCCGTCTTTTCCCTGCATTTCTTTTTGACATCTGGGGTAACCTGGAGTTTCCAGTTTTTTAGCTTTAGGGGGCTTTGTAGCCTTTCCCCGGGCCCATGATTCCCATCTGGTACTAAACCCGACAAGGAAAAAAACGATCCTCCAGCACCACCCTTTTACTGTAGCGCACCTGGCAAATTGCCCCAAAATTTAAGTCCCCAACTGGGGTTTCGATAACACAGGCGGTGAGAAATTTTCCGGGGTAGTACGGGTATCGACCGAAATTTTCGCCGCGGAAAAGGGTTTTAATCTTTCCTCCAAAACGACCTACACTTTTTGGGCAGTGTCCCGATTTTGGTTTCGAAGCACGAAAGATTTTTTTCACCACAGTAGTGCACCCCGGGGTCTCGCAAAACCCAAAGGGCCTTTCAATCCCTTTACTCCGTTTTCTAAAAAACCATCCATCAAAAGCTTGATGTGGGGGGCCAAAAAAGGGGCCCTTTTTCCAAACAGGGGGGCTTTTTGCGGGTTTTGAAACATTGGTTTGAAAAAGGGGAATTCTTTTTCATATGGAACTTTCCCTCACAAAAGAAAAATCGGGATTTTCTGTTTTGGGAGCTGAATGATTTTGTGAAAATTCGGTTTTTGCCCCGAAACTGGCCCCAAAAATTTACGCGGGGGTCGTTGTCCACGACCTCGGAAAAGTTTTCTGAGGGCAAAAGGGTTTTTTTTGGGGGGTGAGTAAAGGGTTTCTGGGCGAAAAGTCAATCGAAACCCCGGAAAAAATTCCCCGTTTCCCCCCGTTCCCAGGATAGGGATATCCTTGAGGACCAGAAATGGGCCCGTTTCCTTTTTCCGGTAACTTCCCCGTCCCCAAAGGGAAATACATGACGCATGAGACTCCCAAAAATAAAAAAATTCCCTTTCCTAGCCCGCCCTTTTCTGGGGAGCGTTTCAATACTGATCAGCCCTTGGGCACATTTCCTCAACGTTTTCAAATTTCCCCTTTTTTTAAAGGAAAATGGGCCCGATCTTTGCTCACGCTCTGAAAAAGTTGCTCCTAAGGAAAAGGGGATCTCGCAGTGATTGAAAAATTTTTTCGGGCCCTTTATAAAAACGAACCATCGATCCAAACAAAGGAAATTTATTTGGATTAGAAAAAGACGGAAAAAGATTTTTCCTTTTTCAGGGCGCACAGAACGGAAAAGTTCGCGAAAACACACAGCAAACATTGAAATTTCTTGAGAAGTTCTTCTTTCAACTGATCCCAAGTTTAAAATTTTTCTTTGCCGCGAGTGTGTGGTTTCATGTCAAAGCGCTAACCCCTTTAAAAAACGACGGGAATAAACATGTCCCCTTTTTTCCCTTTGGGCCCAAACCCCAAGACGTTTCGTGGCTTTCAAATCGGAAAAGAAAAACTATCAAATTTATCCGTTTTTTCCCCGAAAAGGGGGCAACTTTTGGGAAAATATCCGTTTTTTTGGTTTTAGGCGCACTTGCGGAAAAGGGCTGGTGGGGGTTCCTCGATGCCCGCAATCTTCCCAATCTCAGCATCGGATCTAATTCTAAAGTTCAACTTAAAAATGACGTTCTTTACTTCAGCTTCCCTCTGTTAAAAATTTTTTTTTTAGCTTCCCCCCTTTTCTTTGCCTTTTTGGGGGGCCCCTTTTTTGCATTGGGGGTTGGAACCCCCTTTTTGTTGTTAAAGTTTTTTAAAAACCTCAAAACCCAACGTTCCGCTTGTTTAACATATTTTTTTCAAAATCATCCATAATGAACTGTCAAAAAAAATTAAACAAAAAAAACAATTTCTAGTTTGAATAAAAATAAGGCGAATATTTGTTTCTATTTGTTTCACAAAACGAAGTATAAAAATACAAATTTAAAAACTTTAATTTCCGGTTTTAAAAAAGGGAAAAAACCTTACTAAAAAAGGGTAGATAGGAAAACCAAGGAATGTAATTTTTTAAAAATAATTTGCAAAATGCTATCAAATTGGAATTTTTTTAAAAAAAAAAGGGGGTTCAAGGGGTAATCGTTTTTTTTCCCAAGAAAGGGAAAAAAAAAAAAAATAAATTTTCTGAAAAAAATTCTTTATAAAGTTTTAGTTCTTAAATTTTTTGTTGTCATTTCCCCTTTTTTTTACTTAATTTTTAAATGATTTTTTCAAAACAAATGTAAACGCCTTATACAGAAAATGAATTTAAACTTACAAAACAAAAGGAAACCAAAAAAATTAAAAAAGGGGAAAAAAAAAAACCCCCAAATAAAACCCGGGAAATCCTACCCAAAAGATGAAAATTTAGAAAAGAAAAATAGTAGGGCTTTTTTGAGGGAAGGTTTTTGAGGTTTTGAAAAAGGGGGTGAAAAAGGAAAAGTAAGGATACACAGGCCCCGGGAAAAGTGGAAAGAATCAAGGGAAAAACAAAAGAAGCCCTCGGACACACCCTATGGGCACTGTTTTCCCCTGAAAAAAGGAGAAAGGGGGAAAAACAAATCATCACAATATAAACCCCAAAACACAGTAATAATGCAAAAATGATAAACAATCAATTTTTAAAAAATGCACATTCACCCCCAAAAACAAAAAAAAATCTCGCACCACACCAGAAAAAAAAAATCAAAAATACAGATGTTTTTTTTGGGTTGAGCGGTAATCAACTCCCCACCTACATATTTGCGGGGACGGAGTTTAAGTCTTTCCCCCAATCTGGGGGCAAGGGGAAAAAAACAAACTGAAAAAATTGGAAAGGGGAAAAAATAGGGTATTTTTTAGAAGGGAAGGACTTTCCCCTCCCCAACGCATGCCCCCCCCGCTAAACGCAGGAAGAGGGTTTGGGGCTATCAGTCCTGGGGAAGGGACAAAAAAAAAAAATTTAAAACTCTAGGGGGGAAAGGAAAACGACTTTCCCCAACCCCCCTGCCCCCCTTTCTCCAGGGACGAAAACAAAAAAGGAGGTTTAGGCCCATCGGTTTCCCGAGGTGGGGGAAAGGGTTTTAAAAAAAAATCCTACCCCAAAAAAAACCCCAAAAGGAAATTTGAGCAAAAAAAAAGAAATGTCAACCAACCCCAAAAACATATAGAAATAGAAAAAAAAAAAAAAAAAAGCCAAAAAATTTTTTTCACAAAAAATAATTTTAAATTTTTTCTTTTTTTTTTTCTTCCCCCAAACCCTTGAGGGACAAATTTAAAAATACTCTTTTTTTTTTCCCCAAGAAAATATCTTCTTCTTTTTTTTTTTTCAGGCCCCGAGGGTACAAACACAAATCTTTTCCCCTTTTTTTCCTTCCCTCAAAAACCCCTTTTAGGGGGACAAACAAAATCTTTTTTTCTCAGGGCCCCCCGGGGACAAATAGAAATCTTTCTTCTTTTTTTTCCCCAAATCCCGAGGGGACAACAGAAAACCTTCCTCTGAAGGGACAAAAAAGAAACTTTCTTTTTTCCCGGGGGAAAACCCAAAGGCAGCTACGTCGGGGGCACCAAATGTCACCTGCACTTTTTTCCCGCACGCCTTCATGAAGGGTTTTTCTCCAACGCCCTAGCAATCTTTCCAATCAACCCAAAAAGGGGCAAATACCGAATGTTTTTTTTTCTCCCCCTTCCCTTAAGGAAAAACACTTTAAATAAATCCACCAACAATTTATAAACGGATTTTATTTCATGTAGCTTCTTTCCACTGGGGAGGCAACTAACTCACGCAAGACTTTAAAAGTCACGGCCCTTTACACAACATTGGCCCACCAAAAACCCGACCCGGGAAATTTTAAAAAATTCCAGTACTCACTGATGCCACGCCCCGCCTCAAAAACAACAAGACTTCCTTATGGTCGTGCTTTCCCGTCTCTCACAGAAAAATCGTATCACCCCCTTTAAAAATTTTCCCCTTTACTGGGGATAGGGGTTTTTTAAATTCTTTTTCCGCCCTTTTCCTGTCCCTGGGGGAAGTGACGAGTTCCGACCCTCTCCCCCGCTTTACCTGACCCTGGAAAGATTACGAGTTCCGACTCCTCTCCCCGGAGGCTTACTGGAGGGGCCCGGAAATACCGGGTGTTCCCCACACCAAAGGCCATTTTTCAAACCCCCTCCCGGGGTTTCAAGGGGGGTAAAGGTGGGGTGAAGGCTTTAAACCGAATAAAGGTTCGTGTAAGTAACCTTTCTTCTTAATTCCAAAATTTTGAATTCTTTCTTTCTCTTTTCTTTAAGTTTTCCCCCCGGCTTTTCCCCAAATAACTTTGGGTCACCTGGTAATGACGGGGCAGCCCGAAAGGGCCAACGTCCTGACAGGTTCGAGTCTCCCAGGCCATTCTGGGGGTTTAAAAATGAATTTTTTTCCTTCCTCCCCCTAGTGAAAATTTCATACTCATTTTTCCCAAAACCCCATGAAACCCGCACCTTACCAACCCTTATTAAAAATTCTCAGTGGTCACTTTCCCCCCAATGGGCCACTTTTTTTCTTTTCTGATTTTTTCTCCATTTTTTTGGGGACCCCGTACACTTGTCAAGCCACCCAAAATTTTTCCTTTTTAGTTGGGGCAAGGGGAAATGATTCATATCACTAAACTACGTGATGGAGCGTCAAATGCCTTGATGTGAGGCTACCCTCACTTTAAAAAAAACTCAGTACTCAGTTGTCTTCCGTATCTATTTATTCAATCATGGCGCCAGGGGGGGCGTAGGCCGTTAAAAATCAACCTCAAGGACGGTTTGGCGTCTTCTGCCCTCTTAAACAAAAAACCTTCCCATTTAACCCCTTCTTTTGCATCTGCTTAAAAAAAACAACCCAAAAAAGAAAACAAAAAACAACAAAAAACAAAACGAAAGGTGAAAGGGGTTTTCCAAAAAATTTTTCAGCGTTTTCCCCAAAAACTTTTCCCAAAACACCAAACAGATCAGTCCAAAAAAAAAGGGTATTGAGGGGCCTTTCAGCCCCACAAAAATTTTGATCGTTTTTTTTTTCTTTTTCAAATCCCGGGTTTTGTTTTTGAAAGGCAGTAACCAAAAACGTTCCAAACCCCAACCCCCCCCCCTTGTCATAGACCATTGGGAAAAAAACAATACTCCAATACTTAACTTGACCCCCAAGGTACGGTTTTTTGGGGTCCTTGAAGGCAGATAAAGTAGGGCACTGGCAAAAGTCCTTTTAAAACGAGTTTTTTCAGGACAACACCACTTTTCCCTTTTAAATCGACCGTGAAGGGACAGCACGACAGTCCCCTTTAAATCAGACCATGAAGGGACAGCCCCCTGTCCTTTTAAATCAGACCATGAAAGAACTTTAAACTAGGCCCCAAAATTTCCACTGGGACCCCACAGGGAAAAATACCACTGTCCACGAACCCCGATCATGAAAAGCAATGCCATGAACGATACCTCCGATCATGAAGGGACCCCCCTTTCCACTGTCCATGAACCCCAGATCAAGAAGGGACACCACCAATGGTTTCCTTTTTAAATTTTTTCATAAAAGGAAAATGCCCCTTTTCCCGAACCCACCTTGAAGGGGCAAAAGCTATTTTTTAAAGCCAGAAAAAACTGTACCAACCTTACGTTATTTCCCTTTTTGGGTTTGATCAGCTGCCTACGTTTAAAAAATGGAAAGGGAGATAAACTTTCTTGTGATGTGAAAGCTGGAAACCCATGGCCTTTTCGTCACAGAATGATGCGGTTTCCGCGAGTACCAGTCTGCTGCGTGTCATTTAATCTTGAGTCTTGAAACTCCCATGACAACGCCTTAATTAATCAGCAACATGTCGTTGCTATTTGTAGAAGACTTACGACACCTCATGGACATCTGGTATTCACGTGGATCTTCATAATTTAGGTTTTGCAGGTCATCTTCCTATCTCTATTAAAAACTACTGGTTGATCGAAAGTTTCAAGTTCGTAGGCACCCTGACATTCAGAAGCATGAGTTGGATTTGTCCAAGTGGTGCATCTTTTTCTACTGCCTTTATAGCATCAAAATGAATGCTATAAAGAATATAAGTTAGTGTTCCGATAGCCTACCGGCTTTAGCCGTTGTGAACTGTCAGAGGCTTCCCCACGTCTACGGCACGGTGAGATGGAAGTGGGGCCTATCCGTCTCCTACCACTGCCTTCAACCTTTCGTGAACTGAGTCTAGGACCCGGTGGACCGAGAAGGGTTTCAAACCAAAAACAAGAAAGAAAAATCCTACCCCGCGAGTAGTTCAAACTCATGGCCTTCAACTCTGCAGACAAACGATGTAGCTATTTGACCCCAGGTCCATCTTACTGAGAGAGGCAATTCAACAAACCAGGATTCCGAGTTCTCTCTGTTTATGACGACTGTTCAATCTATGCATTTGTTGCCACTTACGCTTTCGTCAATAGCGATATGATCCCGTCATGATCCACGCTCATAGACAAGCGAGTTGTCCCTTCATGGTCTGATTTCAAGGACAGAGGTATTGCTCCTTCGTGGTGTGAGTTCAAGGACAGCAGTAGTGTTTCATTACAGTTGTAGTTCAAAGGTAGTGGAATGGTCCTTTCATGGTCTCTGTCAAAGGACTCTGGCATTGTTCTTTCATGATCACTCTTCAAGGACTGTTACGTTTTTCCAGCATGATCTGTATTTAAGGGCTATTGTATTGTCCTTCTTTCTTGGTCTTGTTTACCGACAATGGTGTTATCCTTTCATAGCTTTTGTTAAGGGACAGTGGTAGCATTTTTTATTAAAGCATGTCGGTTTGTTGCTTCATGGTCTGTGTTCAGGAACTGTGATATTGTCCCTCCTTGGTCAAAGGTCAAGAACCGCCGTATGACCAGCGGCCGTGGCGAAGTGGTTAACGTCGCGGACTCCCGGCTGGGAGGTCGTGGGTTCGAATCCCATCAGAAGTCATGTGGGTTTTTTCTGCCCCGACCGGCTCCTACCCAGAGTTGAGTTTGCTGCGGACTCAGTTGGGAAGACTGGGACCACACAGTCGAGTTTCATCCACTTAATGGATGCGTTTCTTAGAGTGTTGCTCAAATTTCATGACCAACACTGCAGGTGCCTGTATCTCTCGGGCCTGGTTGACGCTGGGATATATTATGAAAGGAAGCGTAGAGTACAGCCCTGTCATGTAGTCTCAGACCGAAACGGAAATCCGTAGCATCATCTTAATCATCCTCATTCTCATCGATCAGCATAAAAAAAATGTCTCAAATTCTGTGGCCCTTCATGCCCTGCTCTCATGGTGACCTCAATTTCGATGTCCTCTCCACGTCTGTGACCTTGGTTTGGTTCCGTCGAGGTCACCGGTATCGGCGAGTCCATGGGGGCTGTCGTTGGACGGACGTGGTGGCGCCCTCCGGAGGGAGAGCTCACTCACGCCGGCTCCGCGACTAAGCAATTATTGTCGTCAGTAGGGGGCTTAGTAGGTGGTGTCCTGCGTATGTCAGATCAGAACAGGCGCCACTGAACACCACCGAAGTGACTCGGCAGAGTGCAGTGTCTCCTCCGGTGGGTTGCCTCTTGACGACTTGACATTGACTGCTTCCTGTGGATTGCCGGTGCCGGGGCTGCGGCGGGGCCGACCGGGCTGTGGCTGTGGACGGGGTGTCGGAATGGGCGGCGTGGGTGCACTGCCTCTGAGGTGGCGCAGAGAGTGGGACAGCAAAAAAAAAAAAAAAAATGAACCGCCGTATTCTTCCTTCACGGTCTGAGCTAAAGGATAGTGGTTTCGTCTGTTCATGTTCCACAGACTATGATGGAGATCATGCCACTGTCTTTGAACACAGACTCTGAAGGAACAATACCACTGTCCTTGAATTCAGACCATTAACGAAATACCGCGTGTCTATTTATAGTGGAAACGTCTTTTATAATCACTGTACAAAAGGTATAGCTTACAAGGATAGTTCTTGAGCTTAGAAATACCCGGTACGGACAAATTTGGCACGTGCAATTTGCATCAGGCCGAAGACGCCTTCTATCTCTCTGTCTGTCTGATGTCTGTCTTGTGTGTACTCCATTGTCCCCACGATCCTCATCTACCGTCAACACTGTCACGGAGAGAAAGAAGCAAAACCAGTAGTGGGTCAGCAGTGGAAACACTCTGGCATGCAGACCAGCGGGCAGGCAGGCAAGCAGACACCTGGGTGGAAAAAAACCAACAACACAGAAATAAAACAACTCACCCGCATTAAAATAGGGCAGGGGCAAAATCAGCAGAACCAGCAGCATCATTTCCAGTATTGGCATCGTGGTTGTCTGCCGATTCTGAAACAGTCCAAGTCAAACAATTCCAAATATAGTCAAATACAACCATTTAAACGGTAACAGTGCCCTACACACGAACGTAACATTTGCATGTTAACTTCATTCCTGCCCAAACAAAAATGTGTGCCTTCGCTCACAGTATTAGACATGACCTTTTCCCCTTCATAATTGAAGTTCAAAATCATTCTGAGTTTCGTATGGTGTGATTTAAGGCTGATATAGCGTCCTATTATCACTGTCTGTGTCAGAGAGAAAGTGCTATTTGTAGCGTCCTTTTTTTCATATAGTTTTTGTCGCTGGGTCAGCACAATTTTGGTATCATGGCATAATGATTTTGTCATTTCATAAACTGTTTTCCTCTTCCTCTGCCTTTGTATTAATTCTGCCTTTTTGAAGATATTGTTATTCACATGTATTTATTCTTCGCAAACACCAGTATGGAGGTTTGTTTTCTTTCGTAAACACCAGTGAATATTGATGGAGATCCTTTCTTCATAAACAGCAGTATATGTTGATGACGATCCTTTCTTCGTAAACACCAGCATATTGATGGGGATCCTTTCTTTGTAAACATCAGTACATATTGATAGAGATTTTTACGTCGTAAACACCAGTATGTATTGATGGGGATCCTTTCTCCATCAACACCAGCATATGTGGATGGAGATCCTTTCTTCGTAAGCACCAGTATACATTGATGACGATCCTTTCTTCATAAACAACAAGACATATTGACGGAGATCCTTTCTTCATAAACACCAGTGTATATTGATGGAGATCCCTTCTTCATAAACACCAGTATATATTGATTGAGGTCCTTTCTTTGTAAACACCAGTATATATTGATGGAATCTTTTAGACTGTCAATATTTGGATAACAGTCACAGATGCTGATCCTAGAGATAACAGTAGACAGTGATGGAGATCCTTTAAACTGTCAGAGTTTGCATGGCAACCAAAGATACTGACTGTACAAGCACAAGTAGACATTGACATAGATCTTTCAAACAGTCAGGGTTTGCATGACAACCACAGATACTGGTTGTACAAGCAAAAGTACACATTGACATAGATCCTTTAAACTGTCAGGATTTGCATGGCAATCACAGATGCCAATTGCAAAAACACCAGTAGACATTGATGGAGATCATGTAAGCTCTGAGGTTTTGCATTACAATCACAAACACTGTTTGTACAAACACCAGTAGATATTTATGGAGATTCTGTGAACTGTCAAGGTTTGGATGACAGTCACAGATATTAATCATTCAAACACCTGTAGACATTGATGGAGATCCTTGAAACTGTCAGTACCTGAATGACAATAACAGATAAGGACCCAGCAAACACCAGTAAACTTTGACAGAGCTCCTTAAAACTGTTTGTTAGTACCTGAATTACTGTAAGACATAATTACCTTACAAACGCCGGTAAACATCGACAGAGATGCTTTAAGCTATTTGTCAGTACCTGAATGACAGTGACAGATACTGACCCTACAAACACCGGTTAAGATTGACTGAGATCGTTTAAACTGTCTGCCAGTCCCTGAATGACAGTAACAGATACTGACCATAAAAACACCAGTAAACATTGATGGAGATCCATACAACTGTTTGTCAGTTCCTGAATGACAGTAAAAGATACTGACCCTACAAACACCAGTACACATTTACGGAGATACTTGAAACTGTTTGTCAGTACCTGAATGACAATAATAGATCCATACCTTGCAAACACCAGTAAACATTGACCTGTTTGTCAGTACCTGAATGACTGTAACATATACTGACCCTACAAACACCAGTTAACATTAACGGAAATCCTTTTAACTCTTTTTCAATACTTGAATGATAGTAGCATATACTGACTCTAGAAGCACCAGTAAAGATTGACTGAGATTATTTAATCTCTTTGTCAGTACCTGAATGACAGTAACAGATACTGACCCTAAAAATGCCGGAACACATTGACAGAGATCATTTTAAGTGTTTTTCAGTACCTGAATGACAGTAACAGATACTGACACCAAAAACACTGGTAGACATTAACGGATATCCTTTAAACTGTTTTTCAGTACCACAATGACAGCAAAGAATTTGACCATATAAACATCAGTAAACATTGACGGAGATCCTTCAAACTGTTTGTCAGTACCTCAATGACAGTAACAGTTGCTGACCCTACAAACACCGGTACACATTGGGAACGATTCTTTACACTGTTTCTTAGTACCTGAATGAGGGTAAAATATACTAACCCCGAAAACACCGGTAAACATGGACAGATACCCTTTAAACTGTTTGTCAGTTCCTGAGTGACAGTAACAGATACTGATGCTGCAAACACTGGTAAAAATTGATGGAGAACCTTTAAACCATTTGTCAGTACCTGGATGACAATAACAGATACTGAGCCTACAAACCCCAGTAAACAGCAGCAGAGATACTTAAATCTTTTTGTAAGTATCTGAATGACAGTAACAGATGCTGAGCCTACAAACCCCAGTAAACAGTGACAGAGATACTTAAATCTGTTTGTAAGTATCTGAATGACAGTAACAGATAGTGAGCCTACAAACCCCAGTAAACAGCGATGGAGATACTTAAATCTGTTTGTAAGTATCTGAATGACAGTAACAGATAGTGAGCCTACAACCCCCAGTAAACAGCGATGGAGATACTTTAATCTGTTTGTAAGTATCTGAATGACAGTAACAGATAGTGAGCCTACAAACCCCAGTAAACAGCGATGGAGATACTTAAATCTGTTTGTAAGTACCTGGATGACATTAACAGATACTGAGCCAACAAACCCCAGTAAACAGCGATGGAGATACTTAAATCTGTTTGTAAGTATCTGAATGAGAGTAACAGATAGTGAGCCTACAAACCCCAGTAAACAGCGATGGAGATACTTAAATCTGTTTGTAAGTATCTGAATGACAGTAACAGATAGTGAGCCTACAACCCCCAGTAAACAGCGATGGAGATACTTTAATCTGTTTGTAAGTATCTGAATGACAGTAACAGATAGTGAGCCTACAAACCCCAGTAAACAGCGATGGAGATACTTAAATCTGTTTGTAAGTACCTGGATGACAATAACAGATACTGAGCCTACAAACCCCAGTAAACAGCGATGGAGATACTTAAATCTGTTTGTAAGTATCTGAATGACAGTAACAGATAGTGAGCCTACAAACCCCAGTAAACAGCGATGGAGATACTTAAATCTGTTTGTAAGTATCTGAATGACAGTAACAGATAGTGAACCTACAAACACCGGGAAAAATTAATGGAGATCCTTAAAACTGTTTGTCAGTACCTGAAAGACAGTAGCAGATACTGACCCTAGAAACACCGGTAAAGATTTATCGAGATCCATTAATTGGCTTATCAGTACCAGAATATCAGTAACACATACTGACCCTACAAACACCAGTAAAGATTGACGGAGATCCTTTAAACTCATTGTCAGGACTTGAAAGACAGTAACAAGTATGATATGATATGAACACTTTATTATCTCAAAGGATGAGAAATTAAGATAGGTGCCTAATAAACAGTATAACAAGACAACATGCATAAAACAAGAATCATCACAATCAAGTGGCCACTTATAGAATTTACATATACAGTCACACACACACACACACACACACACACACACACACACACACACACACACACACACACACACACACCACACACACACTATAATCATTTGAAAAACCTCATGCACATGCACTTACACAAGCACACTCATAGGCTTACACTCACAAGCAGATATATATATACACACACACACACACACACAAGCACATATTATATGCAAATACACACACATATCTTCACACAAGCACACACATCTTCAACCACCCCACAAGCTCTCACACTCTCGCACCTCCCCCCTCCCCCCTCCCTCTCTCCCTCTCCTCGCATTCCTTCACATCACTAAGCATGAAAATACACCCTACAAATACCGGTAAAGAATGTCAGAGATCCCTTTATCTGTTGTCAGTACCTGAATGACAGTAACAGCCAGTGACCGTACAAACGCCAGTAAACATTGACAGAGATCCTTTAGATTGTTTTTCAGTACCCGAATGACAGTAACAGATACTCAACCTATAAATACCAGTAAATATTCATGGAGATCATTTAAACTGTTTGTCAGTAGCGAATGACAGTAACAGATACTCAACCTATAAATAACAGTTAACATTCATGGGGATCCTTTAAACTGTTTGTCAGTACCTGAATGACAGTAACAAATACTGAACATACACGCTTGTCCACAGAGGAATAATTAGGTGAAGACAAGGGCAATAACCCCTGCCCACTTATCGGTCGCAGAGG
Source organism: Conus ventricosus (assembly GCA_018398815.1). Taxonomy (NCBI): domain Eukaryota; kingdom Metazoa; phylum Mollusca; class Gastropoda; order Neogastropoda; family Conidae; genus Conus; species Conus ventricosus. The sequence goes on along the minus strand of CM031597.1, from coordinate 135,853,166 downwards.
AAAGGGCGAGGGGAAGGAATGGAGATGGCTGCACTTTGATTAATCTGCGCACTGCAGCCAACAGCTGCCAGCTTCCTCGTGCTAGCCTCACACAAGCTTTCCTCCCTATGCATAACGTGATACTAGCTGTCTGGCTGACAGTGTGTAGGAAATAGGATGCTGTGTTTCTTCATTAATACTTTGCGCCAGAATGCAACGAACGCTATGCTGGCAAGCACCACAAAGATTTGCAAAAAAAAATGAAACTAACAAACACACACAAAGTGAAATTTTAAGTTCAACTCAGTGGAGAGCATGTGTTCCCTAATCTATCACGCTCAAACTCAGACATTACTGAACATGCATATAAATTCCTTTACAACTGACAGAAAATTATTCACAGTACGCCTACCTGACAGCCGGTACTGCGCCCAATATACAGTCACTGTATGCACTGATCAGCGTCACTGGGAACCAGCGGCAGTTTTTCCCCACCACGGCCTAGGCATGTTTTGCTTGTTTATCTGCGTGCTCTACGTGCTTGTGAAGCATGCCGAAACGGATTCTATCACAGCCACACCACGCTTTTAGTTAAAGCAAGATTTTAGCATGCTACACATGCAGATGTCAGTTATAAACAATGAAATGCTTCCTACCTGACCTTGTGCTTTCGCCTGTTCAAAATATCAAGGGTTGACTGCCATATATATATTTTATTATATATATATATATATTATATATATATATATATATATATATATATATATATATATATATATATATATGAGATACTGGGTTCTGGCAGTCAACTCTCAAAATCATTTGAAAGTGATGTCACATGTACCACACCAATGCAAAATGTTGTCTCATTTTCATCATCATGGTGAGCCTACTCACGACTGGAGAGAGAGAGAGGAGGGGAGAGAGAGAGAAGAGAGAGAGAGGAGAGAGAGAGAGAGAGAGAGAGAGAGAGAGAGAGAGAGAGAGCTCACACACAACACACACACACACACACACACACACACACACACACACACACACACACACATATTGACAGAAACCCACACACCAACAACAGCGGTATATAAACAGATGGATAACACACACACACACACACACACACACACACGTGCGCCCGCCGCGCATTGAAATTAACACACATTTTGATCTGTGCACAAGCATAGATCAGACTGATCTAAACATTCTTGAGCAGTTCTTTTGATGGGTCGGCTCTTCTTTGTTTTCCGACGACCAAGAAGGCAGGCTGATTGAAAGAATCGACATGATGTACACTGACTCAAAGAAAGATCTGGATCGAAAGTTATCCAGATTTCTGACATTCTCTCTATGTCACGAGCAGCATTTTCTTTTGTAGTTTAACACAACGAGATTGTGCTGACATGTGTCTCGTTTTTTTTTTCAGTTTATGGTAACATTTCATGCAGATACACTTTGACTGTTTGCCTTCTTCATCATCAGAAATATCTAAACTGAAATACTGCAACAAATCATTGGAGAAGTTGACACAAAGTCTAGCGTTTCATCCTTTATATTTTACCTTTCAGGGCACACGATTGCCGCACACACGGCACAACAAATCTATACATCTTTTGTGTTCACTGAAGTTGTGTTCAAACACCTCTGCCGTTGTTGGCGCTACAAACACGCACACACGTACAAAAGATCGGAATGAAGTAGGCGTACACGTAAGTAACAAGACTAGCCAATGCAGGGTCAGTCATACGCACATGCGCACACGCACAGAGAGAGAGAGAGAGAGAGAGAGGAGAGAGAGAGAGAGAGAGAGGAGAGAGAGAGAGAGAGAGAGAGAGAGGGGAAAATATTCGCTTGGTGGAATGTCTCCGCACCACACGGCTCTCATGCTGCCATGAATCAGCCCTCTGTACACGTGCCGGACCCGGCCAACTTATGAAAACGAACAACTTCTATGAAAAAAAAAAGAAAAAAAAACAACAACTCAAGAACGCGGGATGAACCGAAGTTATATCAAAGAAGAATCACAACGCACAAATCTCACACAGAGTTAATTATATCCAGTTATGGATGTTGAAGAATGATAATCCGTAAAGCACAAGACAGAATCCAGCAGCACAAGAATCATGCGTGCAGTACTCATTGTGCAGAGAGCTGCTACACCGTGCGCTGGCGGCTTATCAGCACTCAGCGGTGAAAGTCACGCAGCCTCAGTTCATCACCTGCAGGGCAAGCCAAAAACTAAAACGCACGATTTTCATCTCGGCAGGACGGCTGTGCATACAAACACCAGTAAATATTGACTGAGATCTATTCTACTGTTTGTCAGTATCTGAATGAAAATAACAAATACCAACCATAAAAACACTGGTAAACGGAGATTGACGGAGATCCTTTAAACTGTTTGTCAGTACCAGAAACTATAAAATGCCAATCCTAACTCACCCCGCCCTCACCCCGCTCCGGGGTGAGTTAGGATAGGCATTTTATAGTTCTCTGACAAGTAAACCCTACAAACAAACATTTTAATAACATCATCAAAGATTTCAATAACATCATTTCACGCGCCTCTGTGTTTCATGTGGAATAAACTGACTGTGTGTCTCCGGCACGAGTAATATGAGAACGGTAAATGACGGGGGCAACACCCCTAATTGCTAGTGCTGATAGAAGAACTTGTAAAGGGCGGAGATAATAGCCGGGGCTTGCTGCACGCACGCAACCAAGCTTCCTCTACCTGTGCTATCTTGTCATTTGGCATTTGGAGGTGGTGCTGTGTGGGTCTGTGTGGTTTTCAGTGAGAAAAGCTTTTACCTGTAAAAGCTTTTGCTTGTGCTGGTTGATTTTTATTTTAATCAAAACAGGATACATGTTGCAAGATAGCATCTTAGAGAGAGAGCTTCTTGATTCACAAACCGTTCATCAAGAATTGTTAGATTTCTCAAAGCAAACTAGTAGTTTAATTCTTCCCGAGGATATGATGGATACATCTCTTTTCTCAACAATAAAGCTGACATTTGAAAAAATTAAAAAGTGAAGGGCCATCTGAAAGTAAAAAACTACCTTTTTTCCCCGTGCACCAAAAGAAAACTTGAATCTTTGTATGAGGAGCAAGCAAAAAAACAAAAAATGGCACCAGAAGAACTCCACCAATACTTGAAATCAAAAGAGGTGGATGTGAGCAAGACAGTTAGAAAAGAAGTTTTTGTGTTTGGTGCAGAGGATATTAAAGCGCCAACACCTCTGTTAGAGCAGCCAAAGGGGGCCAGTCAGCCAAGCAGTGAGAGGAAACTTGGCACTCTGTCAAGCCAGCGCTCTAGTAGGAGCGGTCAAAGGTCATCTGACAGCCGATCGATGAAGGGATTATTTTAGGAGTTCTACGTCAGAAGGAACTGGTACTCTGCCAGCCCGCGCTCCAGTAGGAGCGCCAATCTTTATTTGACAGAGAGACCGACAGCCGTCTTGAATTTACGGCGCTCAAGCGCGAACCATAAAACCCTTTTCACATTTTCCCATGCAAGCACCTCCCTATTTCTTAAATGTTTGTGTGTGTGTGTGCGTGCGTGTGTGCGTGCGATTGTGCTTGTATATATGCTGTTATTGTTGTTGTTGTTTTGTTGTTTTACTGATAATAAATATATTATATTCTGAACATCCGTTTCTTATAAATAATCAAAGGCGCGCGCACACACAAACACGCATGCACACCCCCTGCCCCACCTCCCACCCCACGCATGCACACACTCAAGTCACTTCTAAGTTCTTAACTCAAGTCACCCCAAGTCACTTTTAAGTTCTTACTCAAGTTGTCCCCAAGTTATCCTCAAGTCATCCACAAGTTGTTACTCAAGTTACTTCTACAAGTCATCCTCAAGTTATCCCAAGTCACTTCTAAGTTCTTACTCAAGTCATCCTAAGTAACTTCTAAGTTCTTACTCAAGTCAGCTCAAGTTTATAACTAAGTCATCCTCTAAGTACAACCAAGTTCTTATTCAAGTCAACTTATAATTATTTATTAAGTTCTTAAAGTATTATTGCATCTGAAATGGATCAAATGATCTTTTGTTGTTGGCGGTTCTGGCATGCTGTTGTGTTCGGATTTTGTATTTAGTGGTTGAGATTGTTTGGACTGCTTTGGTTTTCGCTGTCTTTGTTTATATATTTTATAACCGTAATAACCACCCCCAACAGCAATGCCGCCAAAAATGACAATTGCTTTAAGAAAATATGAAGACTTTGGCGGTGTAGACAACCCTGTTGTTGTAGGATCAACTTGTTCTGGCGTTTTTATATCTGGCATTGAAACAACTGGCTCCGGCTCTGGCACTTTTTCATTATGAGCTATATTCTGTGATTGTAACATTAATTTTTTTGTTTGTTCCACTCTGCTAATTTTTTTCCTGCTGCAACGCGTCCAGGATTTTTACTGATCACTTTCTCTACCTGATTCAATGTTTTCTGATTCTGATTCTGCTGATTTTCTGGCTCGATCATTTTGAAGGGAAATAAATCTATATGTTTAAAAAAGTAATTAATCCATGATTAGCGGCGATAATAATGTTCCAAATCTGTAATACAGATCACATCCTAGAGACTCTAATGACTTTGTTAAAACTGGATCCTGCGTTAAATCATACATAAAATCTTGTTCAGAATCAATGGGAGCAAATCTACTGACTAGTTTAGTGTACAAACTAAGAACCGTTTGTCCTACACTTTTTACCATTCTTGATCCTAGTTGCGCTTCATACCTGTTATGATACTTATAATGTCTTGTGGCGACATCTGTTGAATCTGTTCTATGCTGAATCATTGCCGAGGAACTGTTTTTTTTTTCCACATGCTGCCAAAGAATACAGCCTTTCCTTTTTGGGCATAATAGCTTGCTCATCAACCTGGTCATTGTAATCGTAAGTTCAGGAAGGTTTAGGCTGCCCTGTGGCTGTAGTAGATCATCGCTGTTCATGTTTTTTATTAATTATAATTATTTTATTTTTTAAAAATGAGCACCGAAAAGACTGTTACTAACCTTGTATACCATCTGCTGTTATTGGAGGCCTAAGTATAGGATACACAATGCTTGGTAAAAGCCTGTTAAAAATAAAACCGGCAGATCTTGGCAAACTAGACTTTGAAGACTCAGCAAAGCTGATTGCTGTTATTACCAGCTTCGTTCGCTACGAAAGATTTTCTAGTTAAGCAAGAATAATTCCTGACAGTATTAATATGTAAAATTAAAAAAAATACATTTATAAAAATGGCTTCACTTGTAATGATGATGGGCGGCGCTGTGGTTAATGCACTTGCTTTTAGCGGAAGTAATTACGCACTTAGTAAACTGCGGGATGACGCGAGAGAAAAAGACATAACAAAGCTATGGAGCAACTAGCAGCTGCAACAAGATAACTATGAAAAGCAGAGAATTGAGCAGTTAGATTTTATTAATAACAAACTGAAAAAACAGGACATGCAGCTTACACATTTAAAGACGTTGACCAGGCAATAAAAGAATATTATCTTGTAACAGGCAAACCAATCGAGACATTGCCCCCTCCAAAATTCAGCAACTTTTATCAACCATCAGAAAAACAAAAGATGCAAGAAATCGTGTTTATTGTCTTTGGCATGACCGTCGTGTATTTGTTTGCGCATAATATTGGCTGATAAAAATGAACAAAATCTATTATTCGCCAAAAGGATATTGGAAGGGAATCACAGCAATTAAAAAGCTAAGCCAAGCAGTCAGCGAACAAACAGCAAAGGAATGGTTATCTAAACAAGCGATTTGCAAATTTATCTACCTGCACCTAGACGAATACAGAGACCACACTTTGTGAATACAATACCGAACGACACCCATCAAATGGACCTTCTATATTTACCCCATGATACGATTAGACGAGAAAGATTTAAGTACGCACTCACAGTCATTGACATAGCTTCAAGATACAAAGATGCAGAACCATTTAACACAAAAGAGTGCTTCTGCTGTTGCTGTTGCCATACAACTGATATACCAACGAGGCCCGCTAACTTATCCTCGCATGATTCAAGTCGATGATGGAAAAGAATTTAAAGGCCAAGTGAATCAATTATTGTTAAAACATAAAGTTACCATTAAAAGAGGCATTCCAGGAGTACACAGATCACAGGCTTTAGTTGAAAACTTTAACAAACAGTTATCTGAAAGACTTTTTTCCTACCAGTATCACAGAGAGCTGATTGACAATTCTCGCAACACAGAATGGGTTAGAAGACTGCCCTCAGTTTTGCGCGCAATGAATAATGAAGAAATTAAATTAACAGGCTAAAACCAGTACAAGCAATCAAAAAACAAACAATAGATGTTGTTGAAGGAACGCCAGTTCATCCGGCAAACTATTACCATTTGGATTGAAAGAAAGGGTACCTTTATTTACCGGGGAAGCAGAAGGGGACACTCGCATCAGGGCAACCGATCCAGTTGGAGTGTTGATCCATATGAAATAAAAAGAATTGTAAAAATGAATCCGCCCGTGTATTATTTACGAGAAACTGACACAACAAAACAACCAGCTCCTCAAAGATCTTTTGTGAAGGAAGAACTGAGATAATCCCACCAGACACAGTTCCAGTTGCTTAATTAGTTTACAGAAATATATTTGAGTCTAAAAATGGAAGCACAGAAGGAAACAAGAATGATAAAGGAAGAGACCTTGAAAATGTTGCAAGAATCATTTGAAAAAAATTCTGCAATTAGACATATATTTATGAGGATTAATAAATACATGCTAAAACATCCAGATCACCTACAACCCAAAATCCCAAATTTTGATTATCAGATATGGGGAAAAGAATATCTGAAATAATAAAAAAAATTCAAGCACATCAAGCTGAATGGATGAAGATATGATTGAGCTTATAATAAAAGTTGATAAAAAAATATAAACCCTTGGTGAAGCCCTCAGTGAAGAAGAAATATAAATTATGCTGTTCTCCAGTGCCCACCAGACACAGTTTCCAGTTGCTTAATTAATTTTTAATTTACATAAATATATTTGAGTCTAAAATGGAAGCTCAGAAGGAAGCACAGAACGAAACAAGAATGGGTAAAGGAAGAGACCTTGAAAATGATACGGGAATCATATGATATGAGTTCTGCTATTCAGGAACATTTGCGAGGATTAATCAATGCATGCTAAACTATCCAGATCACCTAGAACTCAAAATCCCAAATGGGAAAAGAATATCTTGAAATAATAAAAAAATTCGAACGCATCAAGCAAACATGAGAAAAGATTTAGATGAATTGGATGAAGATATGATTGATCTTATAATTAAAGTTGATGAAAAATATAAACCCCCCCCCCTTTTTTATGCTGTTCTCCAATGCCCGATTGCATATGAAAACTCTGGATTAAAAAATACTCGTTTTGTGTTTGTTCTATCTAATGACTTCTTTGTTACAACAGTTGTGCTGATCTCATGTAGATTAGATCGTAGTTTTACGTTGTCATGATGAAAAGTATGTTTATTGAACAATGCTTCTTTGTAGTTGCCCATGCGATATGTTTGACTGCACAACACTGCGTGATATTCCCTTTGCTTTCTTAATGGTTTTCTCCTGGCTCGAAAGACTGTACATTTTCGACCTTAAACCAATAAACTCCTTAATCACCCCTCCAGATAATTCATCCTTCATCTTTCCTAAAACCTTCTTGTTAACGGTTGAATGCAAAGGCGAATCTTTAGGATATCAGATGTGTCGTACCATCCCGCATGCCCTTTAGCTACTTCTAATTCTATGTCTTTATAGATGTCTTCAGTAGGAATATCTATAACAAAACTATCTGTATCTGTGTAAACACTTTGGACTCTGGATACAAGGGTTTAAAGTAGTCATAAAGAAATTCTAACATCAAAAGCTTTGATAATTCTAAAACAGTAAACCCAATAAATACAGGTTTGTCCAATTTGACTTTCTTTTTTTTCATCATTATGCCAAAAAGGTGATCATGAAATCTTCTAAAGTCCTGATAATTAGGTTTTGAAGTCAGCTTAATTGCTTCGTTCTCTCTGGTGACCAATCTAACATCTTTGCGCTTGTGCGGGTTTTCCATAGTCTTTCCGAAACAGCTGTTGTTCATCAGCTTGAAAAAGTCTTTTTCTGAAGCATCTGTGGATTTAGTTCTAAGATCAGTGTTCTTCATGATGTATGGTTTCATGAACTGTTCTTGATCAAAAGCAGTTATAAAGATGAACTGCTCTCAACTTCAAACCATGTCTTAAATAAAATTGTAGAAGCCTGTAATGACAGACATAATTTTTTTTTGCCTCGAAGATTAGGCACAAGTTTAGGCGGCTCTGTCGGATTCATCTTTAGACTTTCTGCTGCTAATGGGTAGTCATTATGCAGGTCATGGAGTTCATGAAGATATTCTAAGTCAACTTCTAGAATGAAACCGCGCTGTTGATCTGGCGCCAATCTGCTCAACCACTTTAATGCCTTTTGAATATTATTCGTACCGCCGCCAGTGTACATTTTAAAGTTGCGTAATGGAAGTGATTGCGCCCTTGCCCATCCATACAGATTGTTTGCATCTAAATACATGAGATAGTTAGACCTTTTACTTGGATCATAGTCGTCCAAGTATTTGTTGTTTGCTTTACAGTAATGATGCTACGCCATACTAATTCCTCCCCGCAATCCGTTTCAATCATCTGAATTTATTGGTAAATCTGACAATAAATCAATCTGTACTCCAGTAAACTTTAAGAAAGCGTCCCAACTCATCCCGGGCGCAGAATGTAATGCGCAGGATCCAGGCTATAATGTTTCATGCAGGTCTTTCTGTAATTTTCAAAACGTCCGCCAACAAACATGTATCAGCCATCAAGTATGAGTCATGATAGTCTCCCATCGTTTTACAATCTAACTTCTGCCACGCATCTTGAGCATGCTGGTAATCAGAATCACTAATGCCCTTTCCTCTGAGACTAGAAAAGAACGCGTCTTTAGGGGGAAGTGTATCTTCATCAAACCTTTCCCAACTGTTCATGTACTCATAGGGTAAACGCCCTTTCTAACAAGAGTTGGGTCAAAATATTCTTCCGTTATTGGGCAGGACTTTAAGGACATAGCCAGTGCCTCTTAATGATCCCATCAAGTGTTGCATAGAGTCATAAAAAGACATGTTATTTAAAGTGAAACACATGTACTTTTCTGACGACTGGCAATGCAGTGTATCCTGAAGGCGTCGTCTACTGCTTTCATTATAAGATGAGAGTCGTAACCTCGCAAGTTATGAAAGAAGATGGGAAGCTTCCATGTCTTAGGGTCAAACTTTAGTTGAAGATTGCATTTACTGTGCGCTGCTCCTCTGAACTTTCCGCTAATGTGATCATGGTCTCTACTGTCGGATTGGCTGCGTCTGATGAGAGCCTAAACCACAAATCCAACAATGTGTGGCTGAGTCATACTGTTGTTGGTCTTCAGGCGTCATTATGATTTCAGATAAGTTTAGATTATTAGAACAGGCGTTACGCACTTGCTGCATGCGTTTTAAGAAGTATTCTGCAGCATCTGGTCCTCTATATAATTCTGGTTTGAATGGGCACCATCCAACCTGACAATAATGAAGGCAAATGAACAAATCTGTGATTACTCATTAAGACAGTTTTCGGAAGTTTCTGTGGGGTTGGCCATTCATAGGAACAATAAAAAGACTCGAAGTCTGCGTAAACTACGTATGGACTCGTTTGCAGCCGTTTTCCAGTTTCTTAAAACTAACTTTAGATCCTGTGGGGGCGTAATTAGTTCTGTATTACAGTCTACAGAACTTTTACAATGTTTTATATGTTCACTCGCGGCTTGAACAGACGAATTCTTGTTAAACATTTTCTACAGAATTCTGTTTTTGTGCCCATTTTTTGAAATATGCTGCATTAGTTTGCTCATTGTGCGTATCAATGTGTAATGTTGAGACAGCCCTGTTGGCGAAGGCATTAGGAATAAGTCACATGGCTTTCGAAACCCGGGTTGCCTATTGTTGGGGGTGTCTTTAGACACTCTAATAGGCACCAAATTGTTTCCTCATCCCATGTGTATACATTAACAGTTATTGGCTTGTTTTGTTTCTTCAAACTGATCAATTTTGTCCACGCTAACAGGAAAGGATATTCCACTAAAGTTAAGATCATTGATGTAAGGCTTATAGTTAGATACTCTCTCTGCGTTTTTGCGGAAGTAATGCAGCCTTGCAAGAACGCACCACATAAAACATTTGTTGTCTGAATTCTTTATGTTTAGAACTGCTCTATTTGCGACTAATGCTGGAGGTAGCGGAATGTAAGCCTTGCCTACAATCGGCTCATACTTAGCCTGTTTTAATCTGATCTCTAGGACTTCGCCCTCTGACCAACCAGAGCCTCTCATTTGGCTTCTTCAGCGGCCACATCAAACTGTGTAAGCAGTTGGTCTGCCCAACCAGGTGTTAAGTCATTATGAGAAAGAATAACCTGTTGTTTAGTTGAGACCCAGACTTCTAAATTTTCTTCATTTATTGTTATATAGTCGATTAAAACAGCTAACATTACTTTAACTGGCGGGTCTATTGTTAGTTTACCTGGAACTTGAGAAATAGCATGAACAACACTTGCCTGTACGTTTGTTGGATCAATGACTTCTAGATCAATATCATTTAAAGCTTTTGACAAACGCTCTCCCTTAAGCATTCCTTCAAACAATTCGTCTGGTCCTTCATATATCTTATCCATGTTGAGCTTTCTTTCTAACTCAAAATATTTATTTAAATTAAAAAAAATACTTAATCAGAAAACAATATCAACGGTCTTTTTGTGCTTAGACTCATAAACTAAAGTTATAAACACCCTTCGATGTTGTTACTGTGAGCTGTTTAGAACAGAGTTTTAAAGTCTCGTTTACTTTTTTAAACATTCCTTTTTTATCTGCTCAGTATCTGGCTGTTGAAAAAACTTGCCCTTGCCTTTTTTTGAAGATCAAACTTTTGTCTTTTATAGTCATCAAAATCAGCCTGTAAACGACTAAATTCTTCATCCGTGATGTTTGAGTCAACTAGCGCTTTATTTATTGTCATTTGAACGAACTAAGTTTAGCTGTTTTTTAGCTGAACCATAGCTGTGTGCTTTTGGAGTTTAGTTTTTAATTTTTGCTAGCAGCACTTACAGCTAATGAACACAGGCCAAGAGCTAAAGACAAACCCCCTAGAGGTAAAGCTGCGGGTGCACCTACGCCTGTTGCTAAAAGGCCTACACTTGTTCCTGCTGATAGAGCACACAAAGTCGATGCTCCAGTATTAACATATGTAACAGCATTAACAGGCAGCAGAATACCTTCGTTTGGTTTTGCTGTATTTTGAAAGGTCTGCTCTAGTTTTTGTTGCATTTGTGTAATGTTTGTTAATCTAAAGGTTTTTATGTCGGGGGTTTCTACTATCTCTTCTTTAAGCGGCTCTGGCGTTGTAGGTACTTTTGGATAATGCTTAACAGACATGCTTTTTTAAAAAATAAAAAACAATTTAGTATTGTATATTTTTTAATCTGTTATCTTGAATATTCAGCTGCCCCATCATATATTAAAAACAAATGTACATTAAGGGGTTTATCGCCATCTTTCTCTTTATCAATTTGAATGTTTATTACGTCTTTAACCTTTTCTCCCACTTCCATGCAACTGATTATCCTCTGTCGACCTTAGGTCAATCCATAAGCCGTATTTCGTTGTTAATAATCATCGAGTCTGACATTGTGAAGGTGTAGATCTTTAGACACAAGGTCTACTGTTGGACTTCTACACCTCCCACCCCAAACAATTTTCTTATTTCGTCAAAATGCTGATAAGGTCTAAGCCCGCTAGCGTAGATTTGGTTAGGACTACCCTCAATCGAACATTGTACTTTCGTTATTTTAGGATTAATAAACTTTTCACTTCTCTTTTGAATGGTTCTTCATCTTCACACAGCAATAAAATACCTTTAACGATCTTGCTGCAACACTAAAACTAAAATTCCATATAGCGTCGGCCTTGCTTCTGGGATATGTTGTATGATGAATCACTCTTTCGTAATATATTGCTAATGTTGACTTATATCGTTGCTCAATCAGCCATGCTAATTTAGGGTTGCTAACAACGTCAAACTCTAACGAGATGTCAGAAATGCTGTACTTTGCTTCGGTGTCTGATGATCTAATAACACGTTTGTATTCGTTAAAAGTTAGTTATATGACAATCTGTCTTTTAATGCTCCTTGAAAGTATGGCGCATGCGCACTTAACAACTCAAAATCTAAGGGTATGGAAAAGCGATTACCATACGCATAACTTACAGCTGCATACTTTTTGTTGTCTTTTTCAACTGCAGCGCCTATTCTATGTTTTAGTCCATCATCATTTTCGATTCCTTGAAACGCAAAGTCAGCCCTTTCATTCGCGGTTAGCCATAGATCAGAATAGATTAAAAAAATGTCTCCATTGTGTAAAGAAAATATTTCTTGCCCCTCAAGTTTTATAGAAATTTTCTTAACGATTGCCCGTCCTAGATTCTGGACAACTGTCCTGTTTGGGTCTGTTGCTGATTCGAGTTCTATTTTGAAAGTAAGTTGCTTAGAGCCTGGCACAATCACTTCATCCTCTCCTAGGTCTGGAAATTTGACAGTAAGAATTTGATCTGCATCAATAGTAGATGGATTATTTGGAACAATAATATTCCGTTTATTTCCCTTCACGCCAAAGGGCTCTTGCAGTCTTCTATGCGGGTCAAGAATTGAACCATATGCTTGTGACATTTTTATGAAGCAAAATAAAAAATTAATTATTTAAAACATGGCAGGCATTGAAGGTGAAGAAGATTATGATGTTTTTGATCTTGGAGACGACATGAGCGAAATGACACAGCATCGCTCAGAGCTCTCAATGCGGCGTGAATTAACAGAAAGCCATGTTAGATCATTGTACCAAAATTTAGGCCTTGAACCTCCCGAAGTTTTAGACCCTAATGATTTTGACCGAGATGATGAAGGCCATTTGTATGTGAAAAAAAGATCCAGGAAAACCTGTTAAGCTTACGCATGAACGAGACCCATCAAGTTAAAGCCCTGAGTACACTTAGACAAAGACTCCCTGTGAGCGTACAAAATCGCCTTGGCATTGCTAAACCAAAATTAGATAGGGATGCAGTTGCTAAACTTCAAAACACGCTACAAGAACTTCCAACAGATAACCAAATGCAAAACATGGAACTTAAAGATTTAAGTCCAACAGCGGGTGAATTAATAGAAGCAGAAACCAGTTTTTCCGAAAGAAACAGCATTAAAAACAATTAATGATTCCCCGCTACCCATGCGAGAAATAGCGGCCCTTGATCATGCTTTGAGAAGCATCAGAGGCGAATTAACAAACAATTTAGCAAAACTAGGTGAACTAGATGAGCATATAAAAAGAGAAAAAGAAAACTCGTTGAGGCTGATGACGCCAACTTAGGGCATGATATTAAAGAAAGAATAACCCAAAGACTAAAAGATCTTGAACAGAAAGATCAGCAAGACTAGAAGTGTTGTCTACTAACCGAGAACAATTACGAACTCAAGTGAGCAGAATAAGAGAAACTATCCAAAGAATTTTATATGAAGACACAACGCTAGCAGAAAGAATAAGAACACTGTTTAGAGAGCAAGGAGTCACATTAGCAAGCGTTATAACAGCCTCAGGATTTGCAATAAGTACACTGGTGATGGCTATTACAGGCGGCGGTGGCCCCGGGTCAGTGCCTTCACCACCATCGCCTCCATCACCGCCTGATAAATCATGGGTAAAAAAACAGCTTGATCATCTTGCGGGTTTATTAAAAAAATTAGCCAGTAAAGCTATAGACTCTTTACCTGGCATATTAGGGGGCATTGTTAGCTGGCTTTTGTCTACTGCAAGCAAAGTAGTTGGCTTTATGGCCGAGCACTTATGGCATTAGTTCTCTTAATAGTCGGGTTAATTTTTAGTAAAATAAAGACCAAGTAATCCTAAGCAAGTTAATCCAAAAACAAGCGCTGTCTTTTCATATTCATGGTCATATATTTTTTCGTGGTCTTCAACGGTTTTTGGGCTTTGGGCCGCGGGATTGGATGACTTATTCTTGGAGGGTCATCTTGTTTGTTTACTGCTTGCAATATTACTGGCTCAGAATATATTTTCGTTTTTTCCGACTTTCTGTTCATTGCCTGCCACAAGGATTTCATTATTGTAGTTTATTATTGTGCCTATCTGGAGTCTGAGGTCAGAAGGCAGAATGTATAAACCAGTGCCAACAGCAAAGTCTACTTTCGATCTTGCGTATTGTAAAACATTTTGGTACCTTTTAATACTTGAAGGTAAATCAACTGTAGAATTAATGGCGTCCTCTAAATTTGCTAAGTATTGTTTTTGTGCATCAAAACCAGTAGAAGGATCTGTTATGTTCGATCTCGTTTGTGCTTGCGAACCTAGCAAACACCAAACGCAAGTACGAACAGAGTCGTTTATTCGTTCTATCCCCACTCTAGTTAGGCCCTTAGAAGTGTCTAAGATAAATGTTGTTCATGCTGTTTTATGCTCTTGCTCTATGGACCGAGGTGAACAGCTGTGCCTGAAGAGAAAGATGTGTAAGGAGGATTCCAGTCAAAGTTATACTTTCTGTGCACGCCCCAAAAATAAAGGGTGCCTAGACCATGATTAAGATCCAACTTTTGTCTAAAGTCTGTCTTGGCCTTAATATTGAATTCGTTACAGATCCTTTCAAAAGCCTTCATGTCTATTCTGTTGCTGAATGGATTAAACGTTTTGTCGTTTGGTAATGGCGCTTGCAGTTCAGTCAAAATACGTCTGAAGGTGTAATAGAAATGAAATCTATACACTGACCTCACCAAAGGATCAGGATGATTTAAGTGGTCAGCATACGACACTCCACACCCAGTTGATGCACAAAACACAGCAAAGTTTAACTGGTTCTGGTAAAACTGCATCGGATGACTAAACCACACTTTCGCGATGTAGTCTTTTTTAATAGGGGGGTTAAGATATCTGTTTAATGGAGTACTAACCTTTACTTGAAAGGCATCAGACTGAGTCACAGAAATGTCAAGAGTATCAGTTGTTATATTTTTAAGATTGTAGTGCGGCCCAGCAGAATATTTTGCATCAGTATATTTAAATGCAGTCATTTTTATTTCGTTTAAAAAATGTTTGTAACAATAACAACTCAAGACCGTCCTTCGTTTTTAGAACATGCTATTGATAACGGGTGCGGAGCCAGAATGGTTGCACTTCATGAAATATTCTACAAAGTCGTATGGTTTAATATAAGTGAATCCAAGGAGAATAATAAGATTAAAAAAGTTAATAATAAAGGACAATTAGTTAGCCAGTTAACCATACCTGATGGTTATTACGGGTTTTGCTCACTAAAAGAAGCAATGAGTAACTTTGACATTACTCTCAAACTAAACAATGCAAATCTGAAAACAATGTTGACCTTTAAGCCTGAAGAAGAAGAAGTAGGGTACTATTTTGATGAAGAGCTAGCTAAAATGTTAGGCTTTACAACTGCCGATCGGTCCATTCATAGTTTTAGAGTTGCAGCAAACAAAACTACTTATGAGGGAGAAAATCCGCTCGATCTTGCATTACATTCATTACTTTATGTTCATTTGGATGAGCTGAGCACTGATGAAAACTTATATGATGGAAGGCCCTCAACTGTTTTAAGAGCTCTTCCATCTGGGAAAGCTGCATATTGCGATTATGAAATTATACAATTCCCTAATTTACAGTTTAAAAGATTAGTTTGTGGGAGGGTCGGATCATTTAATATAAAAATTGCAGACAAAACAGGGAAAGTCGTGAAATGTGATAACCTGCACATTGTTTTGGAAATAAAATAATTAGTTGTTCTAAAAAATGTCGCGTGGGCCAGAAGAATCAGGAGTTACATTAGCGCCTGTGAGGTGTATAACTTTAGAATTAAAAGACCTTGCAGACGTTGCGGACTTTGAACAGAATGGTGAGATAGGCGCTTTGTATGGGTTTGAGTACACTAAAGATGGTGATTATAAACGCAAAGACATTGGCGACAACAAAAAGTTTCCTAAACTAGAGCAACTGCGCAATGTAGAAGCAAATAATGCTGGTCAGTATGAATATAAAATAGTTAGAAAACCTGACAGCAAATGGCACTTAGAACCATATTTAGAATGGGAAATAAAATTTGAATTCATAAGCCCATTTACATTTTTTAACCATCACAAAAATTTCAGAAAAGCATTCAACTCAGGTCCTTTACATGTAAGTCTTATGCCAGAGGACAATAGTCGAAAAGAGATTGAAATAAAGCCGTATGGGAATAAACAGTACATCCTCCACAGAAAAGAATCGGTTTTGAAAGATGCTTCTACAAAATTACAGTTCATTCCGCAAATGAAATTAGGAGACACGTTCACAATGATATTTGAAATTTCTGTCTTAAAAGATGTGGAGAGGGATGGGGTTGTGGGCGTTAGTGACGTCCTTCTAAAAGGAATTCTAATTAGCTGGCAAAACTTAGACGTTGACAGTCTTAAAGTTACCGTCGTCGTTCTTCACAATGGCGAGGATATTAAGGTCATAACAACAAGCAAAAAAATCAATATTAGTCTAAATAGAAACAATCTTACAGCACTAAATTGGATTAATCTTACACATTTAGACCTCATAGGGTTTTATTATACTGAACAAGTTTTGACAGAGAGCATGATAAAAACAATAACTGGATTAGATTAAATTCTGTTATAAAACTATGGAGCAGTTAAACTTTATGACAAAAACTCCTCATTGTTCATTAATTTGTGGACAAACTGGTTGTGGAAAAACAATATTTGTCCTCGACCTATTACAAACAGTTTATCGTTATAATTTTGATTATATTGTGATTTTCAGTCCAACACTTAAAAGGAACAAAGCATATCATGATAGAAGGTTTATATGGTCAGACGATGACGTATAATTAGTTGATCCTAGCAATAAACTGAGTGAGTGTTTAGAATACTTTTATAAAGTGTTTGAGGGAACGCAGACACTCTTTATTATAGATGACTGTTCAGCAGAAAAAGATATAGTTAAAAAGATAAACACTTTGTCAAAACTGGCTTTCAGCGGAAGACATGATGGGATAAGTGTGTGGATTTTATGTCAAAAATATAACTCCGTTTTAAAAGACTTTAGAGAACAGTTAAAGACTGTAGTTTTATTTCACATGAAAGACAGAGACTCATTTGATGAATGTCTGCGCGAAAATGATGTTATTGAAAATGATCAGGAAAAACACAGGATTAAGCAAAAACTGAAATCTGAAAAGTTTAGTAAATTATGTAATGAAAACGGATAATCCTACCCAGTATGTTTGTTTGTAGGGTTTACTTGTCAGAGAACTATAAAATGCCTATCCTAACTCACCCCGGAGCGGGGTGAGGGCGGGGTGAGTTAGGATTGGCATTTTATAGTTCTCTGTACCTGAATGACAGTAAAAGGCACTGAACTATAAATACCAGTAAACATTTACAGAGATCCTTTAAACTGATTGTCAGCAGCTAAACGGCAGTAAGATATACTGACCCTGCAAACATTTGTGAACATTCACACAAATCCTTTAAACTGTTTGTCAGTACCTGAATGACAGTAACAGATACTGAGCCTATAAATATCTGTAAAAATTGACAGGGATCCTTTAAATTTTTTTTCAGTAATCAGTCCAACCCGTTGTGATCGGCGTGAAAACGATCTATTAACCGATCGACAATTGACGCCACGTCCCCAAAACCAAAGAAGATGAATGCATCGTTGTTAAGAAAAAAAAGGGGGGGAGTGGGTGAGGGGAAAACAATGGGGGAAGGGGATGGGGAGTGGGTAGCGTCTGTCAATGCTGGCTTTTATTGCCAAGTATTCTATTATCAGTATTTCAATACCATTAACTGGGTTTGGGCCTAAGCCATCATCCATCATGGGTAAAGGTTTCTTGGGACGATTGGACCCAACATATTAATGTGAGAAAATTATCAGAGTTCAGTTCACTTTCCTCAAATATTTCTGTCTAGGGAGTGCCAAATTACTTGGAATACTCAAGTTCCGCCAAACCAGTTTGAAAAAAAATTTATCCCATACGAACAGCGCTTATGGTGTGTTTTAAAGACAACGGCGGGCGATTTCATTGGCTGCTTGTAAAAATCAGATATGAGATAGACTTAATATTTCAAATCTAAGCTCCAAATTTCCACCACACATTAATGCAGATGCGCTGAAGTAAAAAAAAAAAAAAGCAACCCATTACACCCGACCTCCAGTAGTCCAGTCGACTGCACAGTGAAAATAGCATTCCCATGTGTGAAACGTCAACCTAAGATAAATCTTGTCATGCTGAGAATGTATATACTCGCCTTTTCCCCCCATCAAACGTCATTCTTTTTTTTCTTTATTACCGACAAGCTCATAAAAACCATTCAAACTATAAAATAAAAAATAAAGAATAAAAAAAAGAATAAAATTTAAAAAAAACATCAGCAAGAACAGAACAATGCAACGTGAAACGAAACACGGAGGGAAAGAAAAAACAAAAGCAAAACAACAATCAGTAACAACAAAATCGGCAGCTACGGAGACACAATTGGACACTGAATCATTCCTTGGGTTCATGACCTAGCTAAATGCGCCGGTGAGGCCAAGCCAGGCGTGGAATGGACACTCCTTTCACAGAGCGACTGAAGAACAAACGTGAAAACATCCCACCACCCACACTCCCCTGCTTCCTTTCTTGTAGTCTTGCCCACCAGACACAAAATCACCGTCGTTGCACGTAGCTCAAGTACAAAACCCATAAGAACTAGCAACCTGGCCCTGGCAAGAAGAAAAAAAAAGCAGAGCAAATCCACATGCGTTGATAAAACACACACTCCCACGAAAGGGGTACAATGTGACACCCCACTATGGTGATATGCTGTATGTGTACTGGAATCTATCGTGATCGTGAAGTTAGACAATATTGTTCAGTCCAGTCAAATACACCACAGTCCAATACCAGAAAAAAGACACCTGCCTCACCTGTTAAACGTGTGTGTGTAGTAGACCTCAGGTAGACGGGGAAAAAAGCAGCTGGTTGGCCGACACGAAAGCGGAGAGTGGGAGACAACGTCTGCAGAGGAGTGAGAAGGAGCTGATCTGTGCACGGCTGCTGCTGCTGCGTCAAGTGACCAGTAATGTCACCACCCAAAGCTTTAAACACTGACTGAGAAAAGGAAGGACGGGGGGGGGGGGGGGGGGGGGGAGAGGGGGGGGGGCTTATAGATAGAGAAAGGGAGGGAGGGCGGAGGAAGAAAGAGGGAGAGTGGGGGGGGGGAGTGAAGGGGAGGGATGAGAGAGAGAGAGCTGGGGGAGGGACAGGGAGGGGGAGGGGAGTGAGAGAGAAAGAGTGAAGGTGAAGGGGTGAAAGGGTAGGGAGAAAGAGGGAGAGGGTGGTAAGGGGAGAGAGAGAGTGAAAGTGAAGGGGTGGGGGAGAGAGAGAGAGAGAGGAGAGAGAGAGGAGAGAGAGAGAGAGAGAAGAGAGAGAGAGAGACAGAGAGAGAGACAGAGAGAGACAGAGAGAGACAGAGAGAGAGACAGAGACAAAGAGACAGAGAGAAATGCCCACAATGCGACAGCTGCCTACAACCTCTTTACTGTAAGTTGTGTCAACCTATATACACAAGGGGAAAAAACGTCGGTGTCCTCGTTTTTCAGAATGTGTTAGTTTTTGCTTTGAATTCATTTGTTTAGAGACATATGACATCGCTCAGTGTGGGACGTGAAAAGATTTAGTGATTTTTCTTTCTCAATGGTGTTCACCCATCTCTGAACAAAACCATTTAATATCAGGTTAGACTGTAAGCAGGTTAAAAGAAAAACAACTTTTGGACACAAATTGAATAAAAGCTGAACATGACTAAAAGGGTATTCAAAATCTAACCAATTATTTCAAGAGAAAAATAAGTCTACTATTAAAAATAGGAACCCATGCTGAAACTAGAGAATCAGTTGCAAGAGCTCTAATACAAAAATAAGAACTCAAGCTGTAACTAGAGAATCAGCCCCAAGACCTCTAATACAAAATCGGAACTCAAGCTGTAACAGACAATCAGCCGCAAACACTCTAACGAGATGCAAAGCATATAAATGTACTCCCAGTTTATTTTGAATACGCGTGAGATATTCCATAAAGGGGAAAAAAAAACGTTATGGGCCGTTATAGCCGTTAGTAACGGCCATTCTGGTAAACATCAGGCATCATCTATGACCATAATGAACATACCTACAAATTTTCAGAAAGATCAGCCAAGTACTTTCCGAGATATTCCATAAAGAAGAAAAACCGTAATGGGCGGTTATAGCCGTTAGTAACGGACATAATGGTAAAATAAAACATTGGGCATCATTCTTGACCCACAGTGAACACACCTACAAATTTTCAGAAAGATCGGAACAGTAGTTTTGTCTGGAGCGAGTCGAACACATTTTGACCATGGACGGACGGACGGACACACACACACACACACACACACACACACACACACACACACACACACACACACACACACACACACACCACACACACACAGCATTTCTTTTTTCCCATTGTAAAGTACTCCGGCTCCCTGTTCTATAAGAACTGGGAGTACAATAAAAAAAAAAAAAAAGGAACTCAAGCTGTAATCAGACAGCTAGCTTTCCTGTTGGATCAAATGTCATGAACACACACCATAGCAGGATGAAAGACACAGAATGGGTGGGTAACCAAAACACTTCCGACAACAACACCCAATGAGAATCACAGAACGTGCACGTGGCAGTCAGTGCTTGTGGCAGCAGGCGACTTGAGTTCTTTCTTCTGAAAATGTGGTGACAATTTGTTTCGTCTGTGTCCATAGGCATTAATCGCTCGACCCTTCTCTTTCACTCCCTTCCTCTCTACACCTCTCCTTCCTATCTTACTCCACTTGTTTGTAATTGTGACAATCATATTAGGGTTAAACTTGTTTATAGTTGTGACAGTCTTACTAGGGTTAAACTTGTTTATGATTGTGACAAAACTTACTAGGGTTAAATTAATTTTGTTTACGATTGTGACAAAGCTTACTAGGTTTAAACATTTTTACGATTGTGCCAAAGCTTACTAGGGTAAAACTTGTTTATGCTTGTGACTATCTTACTTGGGTAAAAACTTCAAATCGGGTAACTAAGGGCAGAAAATGAAGCAAAATTTAGAAAGAAAGGGGGCTAGTTACGCCAAGGAAACAGACAAATAGGCTTGTCCTGTACTCTGTTTGTCTGTGTACTTGGCGGTAACTAACCCCCCTCTCTTTCTAAAAATTAGGGTTAAACTTGTTTATGATTGTGACAATGCTTACTAGGGTTCAATACCAATACCTGTCTGTCACGACCGACCCTGGAGGTCTGCCCTGACAGGATCGGTCTAGATGGGAGTGAAGGGAGTGCCTGACCTCACACGCCTCGCAAGAGCCCACACGAGAAAGATTACGATACAACACCCCATTTATTCACACCAACACACACAGTCATAAATAAGCATTCCAACACACACAACATGCACAATCACAATCAAGCATTCCAACGCACACAACATGCACAATCACAATCAAGCACTCCAACACACACAACATGCACAATTATAAATAAACATTTCACCATACGACGTACACAATCACAATTACAGCATTCCTGCACATATGGACATATACACAATTATAAAGAAACATTTCCAGCATCCATCCCTTCCCACACCCTGGAGTGCCTCCATACCCCTGCCTCCGTCAAGTCTACTGGGAGCACCCTGTCGCACATAGGTGCTCCGAACGGGTCGGTTCTTGAAGGGAGTCGCTCAAAGCCGACACCCCGACACACAAGCAGGCAGTGAAGAGCGCGTCCCGGGGGGGGGGGGGGGGGGGGGGGGGGGGGAACGTGGCGTTGTTACTGGAGGTCCTGGACGGGGACAGGGCCGGCCAGTCAAGCCGGCGGGCTTTTCTACCAGTCCGCGGTCCCGACCAGAGCGCGGCCTCAACCAGCGCGTGGCACCATCAGTCCGCGGTCCCAGCCAGAGCGTGGCCTCAACCAGCACGTGGCACCATCCAGTCCGCGTCCAGCCAGAGCGTGGCCTCAACAGCACGTGGCACCATCCAGTCCGCGGTCCCAGCCAGAGCGTGGCCTCAACCAGCACGTGGCACCAACCAGTCCAGACTCCGGGTGAAGCCCCCGGGAGGGGGGGGGGGGGGGGAAACGTAGCTGGGAGGAGAGAAGAAAGGGAGGGAAGGAAGAAGGAAGAAAGAAGGAAGGGTACTGGAACCCCGCCGTCAGTACAGTCTGACCATGCTGCTAAATCTTAACAGCCACTCGCATGATGGGCGAGGGGAAGTCTACTAAAGCACCAACAACCCAGCTCAACACAGACCTGAGCATAACACAGTAAACCAATCAAATCGTTAAAGTCTTCTCACATGAAGCAGGTAAGGGACTGCATTAAATCAACAGCTATAAAACAAATATGAATTATCTTCACCTTCTCTTCACTCACGTTAACAATTTCCTTCCTTAGGAAATAAACCAACCAGCGACCATCGCTTTATAACTGCCACACATTTGCAACATAATAATTCAATGGCATAATTGTCACATTTTATAAGCCACATTTCAAAATAACACAAATCTCCAACCACGCATCCGAACGACAAATCATGCGTACGCACGCTCGCGAACATAAAACTCGTTCTCCTTGCACACACAAACAGACGGTGGCCGAAAGAATAAGAGTCCGGCGAATGTGACAGGGGCGGACGAGCGAGACCAAGCAAGTACCAACCCTGAATCACCAGGTTCTCTCCCATCCCCACCGACTACCGCATCACCAGATGCATAAACAGGAGAAAGAATTTTGGATATAATTTAGGATGGCCAGGTTTAAAGATGAATTAAACCAGAGAAAAGGTCTCAAACAATATGTCTTTTACAATTTTGAAAACAAAAGAAAATTGCGCAAAAGAGAAGAATAAGCCGGCTAACAACAACAAACCAAAACAAACAAACCACGAAACTGATGCTTACAGCTACCCGTGGGTGACCAGAAGAGGCGGGTCAAACGACTCTCTCTGCCCTCTGTCCAGTCGAGAGGACAGAAGCGCAGATGCGGAGAAAGAAGAAGTGATGTCCCTCTCCTACAGGCCGACTGTAGGAAGGAATTGAAGATACCGACTGTACCCTCGATGATACGGTGAAGAACCAAGACCATAGCAGGCGCTCCCAGAGACATTCTTCCGCTCGAGTGAAGAGCTAACTCCCTCAGCGATGGCGGCCAACATGCCACGCTGCGTCACAGAGTGAGCATACTTCAAACTAAAGAATGAAGCACGTGCGACAGGTAAAAAGACAGGCGAGAGGCCGATAGACAGCAAGTTCGAGAGAAAGGTACCAGCCACCCATGAACCTGCAGGATGAATAGCACGGGCAGTGGAATTAGAGAGAGAGAGAGAGAGAAAGCAAACCGAAGTTGAGCTGAACTACACCAAGGTGCAACCGCACCACAAGCCACATTAAGGGACGGATACACGACAACAGCAACGACAATAAATAAAATGAGTAATTCCGCCACCCTAGATGGGTCAAACGTCGTAGGCCTCGTGACAAACTCGTGACAAACCCCCCTTCTAAAAGCATCTGTTTCTCTGAGATACAGTGCTCCTTTGAACCTTGACGCATGTGCAAATTCACAACAATGGGACCGAACCCAACTCTCTGTGCTCGACAGAGTACGAGGAATCCAATACAAACATTCTACGATAGAATCACACGAGAAATACATAATACTACATTTATCAAACAACTAAGCGAACCTTCCCACCATGAAGTAACAATCCGAACCATTGGTGATTCACTACCGTTAACATCACTGAAGTGAAAACTGTCACTACACCTGATACAGAGACCAAAAGGGGATATAACCCTGGTTGAGGGGAAGTGTCCCTCTGACCGATTTTCCAATGTGCTGACTACGGAGCTCGACTAAGATAGTCAGCATCCGTATTACAGGAACCTTGATATGACGGAAAGTGAACGCATGACTCTGCAGTTCCACTGCCTAACTCATGAGTCGATGACTGACTGGCCGGATCCGGTCCAGGCACTGGAGAGGATGATGATCGCTCTCCAGTACAAACTTCCGGCCGTACTTCTTCTTGGGCAGCCAGTGCGCGTCCAAATCTGCCTGAGAGATTCAGCAACAGTAGGGGCATCGATAGTCCTAAGCGGGACAGCCTCTGGGTATCGACTCGCAGATTCTACCACTACCGAAGTGTAGCGGTGACGCGATCGGATGGAGGATTAATGGGTCCACCAGGTCAACCCCAACCTTGCTGAATGCCTCCCCAACCAGTGGCACTGACCCTAGGGGAACACGCTTCAAGCGACCCTTAGGCGTTGTCCGCTGGCAGACATCGCAACTGCGGCAGTACTGCCTAACCTGTGAGTTCATCCCTGGCCAAAAGAGTCTTGTCTTACCCGCTCGAGAGTCCGCTTTGAGCCCATATGACCTGCCATAGTGAATCATGGGCCTGCCAGAGAAACAGATTCTCTCAAGCTTTGGGGAACGACAAGCTGCTTGGCCACACGATCTGCCTGAGTGAAAACCCTAAAGAGGATCCCTTGTGGAGCTTAAAGCTCACCTTGGCGTGTCGGGCCGACTGAGTGGGACGATCCACAAGTTGTCGTAGGCGTTGGACATCCAAGTCCCTGGCCTGAAGACGGATAATGCTAGCAGGATCGGCCCTTGCCAGAACCTCGTTAGAGATCGGCTGAAGAACGGGACGCAATTCCTGTTCCTGCTTCTTAGCTTTGGCGCGTGTGGTGACTCCCACACACGCCTGTACGGGCAAATCCGTAGACACGGACTGACTGCGTCGTCTGCGAAGGTGATAGTATTCCCTATGATAAGGGAATACAGAGGTCGCTCCACCGCGATAGCCCATACTTCGCCACAGAAGTAGGGGGTGGAGATAGGAATAAGTACAGAAGGACGGGTGGAGGTAAAACCAGCCTCCAACCCGCACACATCATAACTAGCGCCCGCCGCGGGCCTCAGGGGAAACCAAATCCTTATCAACAAAGAGCGTTGATGCTCCCGAATCCCTGATGGTGTCGACCAAGGAGGAACCAACAACAGAGAGAAACACTGGGCACTCTGAATCACCAGAAGCTGGGATGAAACCCACGTTTAGCCGAGGCACGAGGATGCTGGGAAGGACTAGCCCCATGGACTACCAGCGGCTCTAGGGCAATCTTTCCTGATGTGGCCAGGACGACCACAAAGAAAACAAAATCGAGGTTGCTGAGGTCCCCGATGGACTGCCGCCTTATTCGACCCGCTAGCAGTTGTCGGCGCCTTATTGCCACTAAATCCTGTGGAGGGCTTCCTCTCCGTATCTGGGCGATGCCCATAAGCCCTGCGAGCTTCAGCAAACACCTCAGCGGTGTGAATCGCAGCCGCGAAATCCTGAGGTGCTGTCCGCCTATCCGGTCCTCAACTCTGGGGACACAGTGTTGGTGAGCTGTTCAATGAGGATCAGATCCTCCAGCGCCACTTGGCCAACTGACGCCAGTACCCTAGCGTTTTGCGCAGCCTATCACCAAACTGCACGAAGGTCTCGTCGTTATTCTTCATGGACCTGAAACTTCCTCCTGTACGTCTCTGGGGTAAGGTGGAAACGCTTACGCAGAGCCAACTGCATGTCTGCATAAGACGCGCCTTCATTTAGAGTGAGAACACACTCCCTTGCAGCACCAGATAATCCAGAAAAAAGGTGCATGGCCTTTTGTTCCTCAGACAATTGGTATGAACTAGCAACCTTGTCAAAATGCTCTAGGAACATATCAATGTCCTCACTAGGTCTGAACTCTGGAAGCTTTAACTTTGGGCCTCTAACTCTTTCACCTGCCTGGTGATTAACCCCTGACTTACAGATGCGGGAGACCGCGAAAGAAGTTGTTCCATTCCTCCCTACGCAGAGCCTCCATCTGTCTAGTTCTTCCCTACGGAGGGCAGCCTCTTCCCTACGCTGAGCCTCCTGTCTGGCAGCCTCTTCCCTACGCTGAGCAGCCTCTTCCCTACGCTGATCCTCTGTCTGGCAGCTTCTTCCTTACGA
Organism: Conus ventricosus; assembly: GCA_018398815.1. NCBI lineage: Eukaryota > Metazoa > Mollusca > Gastropoda > Neogastropoda > Conidae > Conus > Conus ventricosus. Next base: position 135,826,947 of record CM031597.1, on the reverse strand, counting down.
AGGGCCTCCTGTCGGGCAGCTTCTTCCTTACGAAGGGCCTCCTGTCGGGCAGCCTCTTCTCTGCGCAGCATAGCCTCTTCCCTATGCAGAATCTCCTGTCTGTCGTCTCCTCTCGGCGCAGAGCCTCCATCCTATCCAACTCTTCCCTACGCTGAGCAGCCCTTCCCTACGAAGGGCAGCCTCTTTCCCTACGAAGGGCCTCCTGTCGGGCAGCCTCTTCTCGTCGCTGCTGCTCTGGAACATCAGGACAGAGGTGATGTCCTGGGAGGGATTCACCACTCCCGACACTGGAGGATGACCCGTCTGACCCGTCCTTGGGTCTCGACCTTCCCATGAGGAAAGTCCCGGGGCATACTCCTTACGAGGGGAAGCATGGAGAATAGGGGGCTTTGGTTTCTGCGACTCAACAGAGCCCACAGTTGCTTCGCTATACTCTGACGCTTCCGAGCGGAAGTGCCAGTCGGGGGTCTCAGCAGGAAAATCCCTAGCGAAGAAGAAGTGAAAGTACTCACTGGACTATCGGCTACAGCACTGGAATAAGTGGAAGTCACTGTAGTCGAAGTGCTGGTACTATAGTGGGGACTACATTTAGAAGACCCTTCTTCTTCGACGCCCGAGTAGCCATACCACCAGCACCGGACGTTGCCATGACAACTATATCCTACAGTTATCAAATACAGGGGAAAGACAATTTCCACTTGAAAAACAAATATTTTAGGGGTGTGTGTATATGTGTGTATGTGTGTGTGTGCGTGTGTGCGGACAAGTTCCGGCTGCTCCCACTCTGGCAACACCGCGCTCTACAACACGAGCAACAGTGCGGTGGGGCTCACCGAAAAAAAAAAACAAAAACAAAAACTATGTCCGGCTGCCCCCACTCTGGCAACACCGCGCTCCACAGCACGAGCAACAGTGCGGTGGGGCTGGCCGGAAAAAACAAACAGGCAGACGGAATCTGGAGAGAGGAAAAAAAAATGACACTAACGTCCGATACAACCCCTGTACTCAATAACCCGGTAGAGAAAAAAAAAAAAAAACTGGCTAAATACAAAACAGGAATGGAAGACTGAGCGGCAACAGAAAGGCAAGACTTACGGCCGTACCTGCGTGAGGTACCCCGGCGGAAGGAGGTCTGGACGCGGTCGACTCCCCTCGGTCTCACCTCGACCCCCCGGTCACACGGATGTTCCTTCAGGCCACCAAGACTCCCTTCACGCTAGAGTCACCCAGCCAACCACCACGAACAAACACGACAAACTGACTAAACATATACAAAACAGACAAAACTAAACAGGTACTCCGCGAAACGAGAGGAGACAGTCAGAGCCCTTCACATCCCAGACGAGCCCCCACAATTGTCACGACCGACCCTGGAGGTCTGCCCTGACAGGATCGGTCTAGATGGGAGTGAAGGGAGTGCCTGACCTCACACGCCTCGCAAGAGCCCACACGAGAAAGATTACGATACAACACCCCATTTATTCACACCAACACACACAGTCATAAATAAGCATTCCAACACACACAAACATGCACAATCACAATCAAGCATTCCAACGCACACAACATGCACAATCACAATCAAGCACTCCAACACACACAACATGCACAATTATAAATAAACATTTCACCATACGACGTACACAATCACAATTACAGCATTCCTGCACATATGACATATACACAATTATAAAGAAAATTTCCAGCATCCATCCTTCCCACACCCTGGAGTGCCTCCACACCCCTGCCTCCGTCAAGTCTACTGGGAGCACCCTGTCGCACTAGGTGCTCCGAACCGGGTCGGTTCTTGAAGGGAGTCGCTCAAAGCCGACACCCTCGACACACAAGCAGGCAGTGAAGAGCGCGTCCCGGGGGGGGGGGGGGGGGGGGGGGGAAACGTGGCGTTGTTACTGAGGTCCTGGACGGGGATCAGGGCCGGCCAGTCAAGCCGGCGGGCTTTTCTACCAGTCCGCGGTCCGACCAGAGTGCGGCCTCAACCAGCGCGTGGCACCATCCAGTCCGCGGTCCCAGCAGAGCGTGGCCTCAACCAGCACGTGGCACCATCCAGTCCGCGGTCCAGCCAGAGTGTGGCCTCAACCAGCACGTGGCACCATCCAGTCCGCGGTCCAGCCAGAGCGTGGCCTCAACCAGCACGTGGCACCACCAGTCCAGACTCGGGTGAAGCCCCGGGAGGGGGGGGGGGGGGGGAAACGTAGCTGGGAGGAGAGAAGAAAGGGAGGGAAGGAAGAAGGAAGAAGAAGGAAGGGTACTGGAACCCCGCCGTCAGTACAGTCTGACCCATGCTGCTAAATCTTAACAGCCACTTGCATGATGGGCGAGGGAAGTCTACTAAATGCACCAACAACCCCAGCTCAACACAGACTGAGCATAACACAGTAAACAATCAAATCGTTAAAGTCTTCTCACATGAAGCAGGTAAGGGACTGCATTAAATCAACAGGCTATAAAACAAATATGAATTATCTTCACCCTTCTCTCACTCACGTTTAACATTTCCTTTCTTAGGAAATAAACCAACCAGCGACATCGCTTTATAATGCCACCACATTTGCAAATAATAATTCAATGGCATAATTGTCACATTTTATAGCCACCATTTCAAAATAACACAAATCTCCAACCACGCATCCGAACGACAAATCATGCGTACGCACGCTCGCGAACATAAAACTCGTTCTCCTTGCACACACAAACAGACGGTGGCCGAAGAATAAGAGTCCGGCGAATGTGACAGGGGCGGACGAGCGAGACCAAGCAAGTACCAACCCTGAATCACCAGGTTCTCTCCCACCCCACCGACTACCGCATCACCAGATGCATAAACAGGAGAAAGAATTTTGGATATAATTTAGGATGGCCAGGTTAAAGATTGAATTAACCAGAGAAAAGGTCTCAAACATATATGTCTTTTACAATTTTGAAAACAAAGAAAATTGCGCAAAAGAGAAAGAATAAGCCGGCTAACAACAACAAACCAAAACAAACAAACCACGAAACTGATGCTTACCAGCTACCCGTGGGTGACCCAGAAGAGGCGGGTCAAACGACTCTCTCTGCCCTCTGTCCAGTCGAAGAGGACAGAAGCGCAGATGCGGAGACAAGAAGAAAGTGATGTCCTCTCCTACAGGCCGACTGTAGGAAGGAATTGAAGATACCGACTGTACCTCGATGATACGGTGAAGAACCAAGACCATAGCAGGCGCTCCCAGAGACATCTTCCGCTCGAGTGAAGAGCTAACCTCCTCAGCGATGGCGGCCAACATGCCACGCTGCGTCACAGAGTGAGCATACTTCAAACTAAAAGAAATGAAGCACGTGCGACAGGTAAAAAGACAGGCGAGAGGCCGATAGACAGCAAGTTCGAGAGAAAGGTACCAGCCACCATGAACCTGCAGGATGAATAGCACGGGCAGTGGAATTAGAGAGAGAGAGAGAGAAAGCAAACCGAAGTGAGCTGAACTACACCAAGGTGCAACCGCACCACAAGCCACATTAAGGGACGGATACACGACAACAGCAACGACAATAAATAAATGAGTAATTCCGCCACCCTAGATGGGTCAAACGTCGTAGGCCTCGTGACAAACTCGTGACACTGTCCCTTGCCATTATCATTATCCAGTCTCTTGTTATTATCATATTCTTTTTTTCAATTCTACATTTTTGAAGAAGAGCGGCTTGTCTATTTGATTCACATATATTTGCAAATATTAAAAGTCTTCCATTCTGTTACTAGTAAACATAACATGATTTCCCTGAACATCTTCCATGTGTTTTTTTCTTTGTTTTTTTTTTTTTTTTAATGAAAGTTATTATTGAAGAGCATAGCAGCACTTGCGTGTTTGATTTGTCAGTGGCGCGCATACCTTCTCTCTCCTCTCTCTCTCTCTCTCTCTTCTCTCTCTCTCTCTCTCTCTCTCTCTCTCTCTCTCTCTCTCTCTCTTCTTGATGGAGAGCCCACCCCCTCCTTCTCTCCCTCTCCCTCCCACCCTCTCGCTCTTACCTTCCCCTCACACTCGTTATGCCCAAATGAATCTGCACATGAATAATTCATGAACCCATGCTATTTCTGTCATGGAAAGGGAGTCAACATCCACTTTGGATCTATTTTCACCTTTGGATCTAGTTTCAGTGTCTTTCCATTTTTCAGTGTTGTCACTATTTTTTTCCGTTCGATGACCAGGCAGCCACGGTTGCAGAATGCGTGCCATATTTTCCAGTAATTTATGACTGGCCTACGTCACGTCCTCTGTAACGGTAATTCAAGTCTGCTCTTCGTGCTGTCGACACTTCTCTCATACTTCGAGGTAAAAAAAAAATCGAAAGAAAGTGACTGAGGGCGGAAAATGAAGCAAAAATTAGAATGAATAGGGGTTATTTATCACCACAGATACAGACAAACAGATTACAGGACAAAATACAACGCGTTTCGACATCTTGGGTCTTCTTCGGGCAAAAACAAACAGCATTTAGGACAATGAAAACGAAGAACGAGAAACCACTTATCTTCTCATATTCGGCGCAAAATGGCTGCTGGATGAAAACGAGGCCATTAAGGAGGGGATCATGGGAGATGAAATAGTAATGATGACCGTAAGACTAATGGTAATAATGGCAACAATAGCGATAATAGTAGCGATGATGAAAACGTATGTAATCAGAGGAGGGATACTGGTAAAGGTTTTTGTTGTTGTTGTTGTTGTTGTTTTTGTACTCCCAGTTCTTATAGAACAGGGAGTACTTTAGTATGGGAACGAAGAAATGCTGTGTGTGTGTGTGTGTGTGTGTGTGTGTGTGTGTGTGTGTGTGTGTGTGTGTGTGTGTGTGTGTGTGTGTGTGTGTGTGTGTGTGTGTGTGTCCGTGGTCAAAATGTGTTCCACTCGCTCCAGACAAAACTGCTGGGCCGATCTTTTTGAAAATGTGTAGGTATGTTCATTATGGGCCACGAATAATGTCCAATGTTTTGGTTTACCGTTATAGCCGTTACTAACGGCTGTAATGGCTTGTAACGGTTTTTCTTCTTTATGGAATATCTGAGAAAGTACTTGGCCGATCTTTGTGAAAATTAGCAGGTATGTTCATTACGGGTCACGAATGACGCCCGATGTTTTAGTTTACACCGTTATAGCCGTTACTAACGGCTGTGACGGCCTGTAACGGTTTTTCTTCTTTATGGAAT
>CM031597.1:135814247-135816747 GCA_018398815.1 Conus ventricosus | reverse complement strand
GTGTTGATTATGCCAAAATTACCCAAAATTTGAAATCCGTGATAATTATGTATCAATACAGAAATGTCGTTCCAACATTTCATCGACTAAAAAAATGTATGCTCTCAGAGCTACATATAATGTTTCAATAAAATGTGCATGCGGCGAAACAAACACATCCAGAGGTCATGTATTATGTGAATGTGTGCTTCTTAGGATATACTTACTATGTTTATCAGGCATATCTGTAATTGATGGGGTTTTTGATTTGGCAATACAAATTTTATTTTGAAAGTTACCTCTTCTTTGATACATGGTCCAGTTAGGTGCTTAACATGATGTTGGAGGTCTTTGTGTCATTGTATGTATATACCCACACCAGCACACACACACACGCACACACACACACACACACACACACACACACACACACACACACACACACACACACACACACACACACACACACACACACACACACACACACACACGCGTGCATGCGTATGTAAGCACAAACGCTCTATCTCTTCCTCCCTCTTTCTCGTCTAATGTCACACAATTTTGTGAAAAGACGTCAAATGAAACTACTACTACTACTACTACTACTACTACTACTACTACTACTACTACTACTACTACTACTACTACTACCACTACTACTACTACTACTACTACTTTGACCTTTTCATTGTGTAGGTCAATGACAGTGCTGTCCAGTATATCTGATCTGATTGTTAGTATTGAAGATCTGAGTCTTTGCATCGCATCTCTCAGCTGATGAACGTCCTCTTTCGTGAGAGTTTTCTTAATACTACTTTCATTTCACACAAACTTTCTTTCATCGCCTTTGGTTCCACGCTGGTATCTGAAGTCTTGTTCCTGTATTTACTTATAGTTTTGTTATCTTGAGAGGGGCTGGTGGTGCTCACATCACTTGACGGCAGAGGTGGGTTCCGTTTTTCACCACCTTTACCGGCAACATACCTAGAAATGGTGGAGGTCATTTTTTCATGCGTTCTTCTGCCAATCTGAGTTAACTTTTCGCCCTTCTAAACTTAATTGTTCATATTTATGACAAAAGAGAAAACTACGACCAAAGCGCCTGCCTCACCTCACCACAAACGTCCAGCGTTATTCCGTTGCACCACAAAGAAGGCGAACACATGTCACTCACACACTGCTTCCATTTCCAGGGCGAGGGAAAGGGAAGGAGGAATCAGCTGTTTCTCAGACAGAGAGTTCTCAAGTATTCTTTTCATATAGTCCACGTGAGAAACAGTTCAAATCAGAGAGAGAGAGAGAGAGAGAGAGAGAGAGAGAGAGAGAGAGAGAGAGAGAGAGAGAGAGAGAGAGAGAGAGAGAGAGAGAGAGAGGTATGCCTCAGCATAAAGGCAAAAGACAGGGGTGGTGTGGAATGCACCCAAAAGAGAAAACTACAACCAAAGCGCCTCGCTCACCTCACCACAAACGTCCAGCGTTACTCTGTTGCACCACAAAGAAGGCGAACACATGTCACACTCACACACTGCTTCCATTTCCAGGGCGGGTGGGAGGGAAGGAGGAATCAGCTGTTTCTCAGAGAGTTCTCCAGTATTCTTTTCATATAGTCCACGTGAGAAACAGTTCAAATCACAGTGAGAGAGAGAGAGAGAGAGAGAGAGAGAGAGAGAGAGGAGAGAGAGAGAGAGAGAGAGAGAGAGAGAGAGAGAGAGAGAGAGAGAGAGGGTATGCCTCAGCATATAGGCTATAGACAGGGGTGGTGTGGAATGCACCCAAAGAGAGTCGAAGCCCTCGTTGTTGGCTGGGATCTAGACCTTTCAGGTTAGAAGGTCTGACCGAGCTGTAGACTACACACCCGTAGTCCAGTTTGGAGTGGATCGGAGCCCGTAAATATGAAGAACAGTTTTCTTATCAGCGCCCCAATCCGTGGAGTACTCAGTGCTTTCTGACAAGTAGTTTTTAAGTGTTGGATGTGACTTTTAAAGTTCAGTTCTTTTTATAAAAAATAACACCCATAAATTCCAGACGAATTTCAGAATTGGCATGGAACTGACGAAAATTGTGAAAAATGGATACATAGTGTTTTGGAATTGAAAAGGTAAACCCGTTGTCCTCGGCCCACTGCCGACTCTTTTCCACACAAAGTTGGAGTCGACACTGTACGCTGGCATTAGAAGCTCCAACAGCGTAGAGTGCAAAGTCATCAACAGAGAGGACTCGGAGCCCTGGTTTACTGAATGGAGAAAGTCGGTAATTTTGACACTGAAGAGAGTAAGCCTAGGAGAAAGAATGCTCACTGAGGCACACCCAACTCCTGCCCATGAAAGTCAGACAGCGTGGTGCCAATGCGGACTTGGAACTGCTGATCACCCAGAAACTTTGAATAAATAAAGGCAGATGACCACAAAAACCGAGATAATGAAGATCCATAAGAATTCCAGATTTCCAAGTGGCATCATACGCTTTTTTTCTCAGATAAAACAAGATAGAGACCATATATTGCTTATTAATAAAGACGGTG
>CM031597.1:135804247-135809247 GCA_018398815.1 Conus ventricosus | reverse complement strand
GTCTTTTCTTTTCTTTTTTTTTCTTTTAACTGTCACTTGCACAAGCACGACACGACTGCTGGCACTGGCGTTGGTCTGTGGTTCTGCTTGACGAAGTGACGCTGCCAGGTATGAGGTCGAACCCCCGTTCAGATGGAACAGTGACTATCAACATCGATCTGTTCTCCTTTCTTTCTTCCTGCATTAACGCATTGCACTCTCTCTCTCTCTCTTCTAGTCTGCTCTATCAAATGGACATGGTTGCTTTTCTTTTCCTTTTCTTTTCTTTCTTTTTCTCTTCATTAGTTAGCAACTCCTCTCTCTCCACATCTCTCTTTAGTCCTTCCTCTGCAGACTCTATCTGGTGCTAATGCCTCACTCGGTTCTCTTCTCTCCTCCCCTCATCTCTCTGCTCTTCTCTCCTGCAGGCCTTACACTCAGAACCTCCTCCTCTCTGTCTCCCTGTTCGTTCTCTCTTCCTCCTCTCTTCATCTCCCTGCCTTTTCTCTCGTGCAGAGACTACACCCAGAACCTCCTCATCTCTCTCTCCCTGTTCGTTCCCCTCTCTCTCTCACTCACGCATTACTTTATCCCCTAACTCCGTGTCCAAGGGTGAGTACCATTGGTCAGTATTTTTACCACCTCGTACCCGAAGTTATCTCCCTCTAATTCCATTGGATATTCAAATCATGACAGTCACGCCTACACGCCTTACTCTCTGTGGTGGTCAATTGGTCATTTAATTGATTAGCTTGATTTCACCCCCACCACATACTACCTTCTCCCTCTCCCTTTCCGGCGACGTCGTAAATTGGCTAGATCAGTCTGGCCCAGACGTTGCAATAGGTCGGGCCAACCTATTGAGACGTTGGTCAGCCACTCCGACTGTCTACAGGGCCGATGCTGTCTCCGTGGAAGATTAGGATTAGCCTCTCGCTGTGCTCAAATTGGCCGGATGAATCTGATCCGGGCGTCGAGACTCGTTTGACCAGACATCGAGGCGTCGGTCAGCTACTTAGTCCGTCTGGCTGGACAGACCGTCTCCATGGAGCCTCTCCGCTATGCTTAATTGGCTGGACCCGACACAGTGGCCGTCTGCCTGGCGCCCAGAGTATTTGAGTTAGGGCTTATGTCCAAACAACCTGGACCACGACTTTGGTTGTTTTATTTTTTTTTCCGTGACAATTTCCCCCTTGCAAAAGACTATGCACCGCATTGTCTCAAAACAACGGTACAAAAAAGACAACAACCAAATTTGCTGACACACAGCTACACGTGCAAAGTTTGAAGAATACTTTACAACCAACGGTTTATGAATTATAAAATATATCATTAGTGAATACCACTCCAATGAGTTATCATTGACGTGCGCTCTTGCGTTATTTCGACTCATTTTATAACGACCTCTGTGCGCACCTATGCAATTCCCCTACCTGCGGATTTGCCATATCTTCTCTTCACAATTCTTATGAAAAGCACAATATAATATGATCACGATCCATGACACTTCACTGAGGAATCTCCATCCTCACTTATTGCAAATAGTGCATCACTACACAAGCGACTGTATGCTCCAAGCATAACTACATTCACATGAACAAGTCTCACAAAGAAGATATGAACAAGTCTCACACAAAAATATGAACCATAGCCAACTGGGAATGAACCCATACCCAATCAACATAACTGTAATCAACACATATTATCAACAAAGCACCCCGGATATGACTGACTTCCTCTGGGTTGCAGCTTGCTAGACTACGCGACTTAAATAGTCAGCTCCGACATTCTGTCGACCTGGAATGTACTGCACTCGATACCTGTAGGGCTGCAGTGCCATTGCCCAACGCAGAACCCTGCTGTTTTTCAGCTGCGCCTCCTGCAGGAATTTGAGTGGTTGATGATCTGTCTCTATCACGAACTCTTTCCCATACAAGTATTTGTGGAACTTCTGCACGGCCCACACGACAGCTAAACACACCTTCTCTACAGTTGCGTACCCTTCTTCACACTTTGTCAACTTCCTGCTAGCATACCTCACAGGGAACTCGACCCCTTCATGCTCCTGCAACAATACCGCACCTATCCCACCACCTGATGCATCTGTACGCAACAGAAATGGTTTAGACATATCAGGTAGCTTCAAGATGGGACGGGAACCTAGTCTTTCAAACACCGTCTGCAGTGCTTGCTCTGCAGCGTCTGACCACTCGACCACTGCCGGTTTCCCTGCCTTGACCAAATCACTGAGAGGACTCGTGATTGCTGCGAAATTTGGAACAAACTCCCTATAGAAACCAATAAAACCTAGCAGACTCCTGACTTCTGTTTTGGTCTTTGGTCTCTCTGAATCCATCATCTTCTCCACCTTTCCCCTTTCTGGCTGCTTTGTGTCGCCTCCGACAACAAAACCTAGGAACTCCTACTGTCTAGCCCTTCATACAGTGACACATCCCTGTATGACTCTTCTGGAAACTTAGGCAACAAAATCTCCCCTTCTTCTGCTGGGTCTCTTTCACCTCATCAATGATTGCTGCTGCGCCTATGTGCTGAGTCTCACGCTGAATATATTTGCGGAGAAAATTCGCATGGAAAAGTTTTGGTTTCCCATTCACATCAATTCGGTAATCCCGACCGACCTTTTCAGTGATGGTGAATGGTCCTTTCCAATGCATCAGCAGCTTGTTGTGACCCGTGGGAAGCAGTAACAGGACTTGATCTCCCGCCTTGAGGGATTGCTTCCTCACCTTCCTGTCATATTGCTTCTTCTGAACGACCCTAGCCTCCTGCAAACCTTCCTTTGCAACCTTACATGTCTCATACCCGTGCCCACCTTTGGAACAGGGCGAGATTGGGCCAATCAGATCAACAGCCACTCTCCTAAATGGTGTGTCAATTAAAGGGGATGTTTAAGAGGCGCCTTCCTCTTCACCCCTCTTGTGGCTGACCTTTGACACACGTCACATGACATGCAGAAACGCTTGATGTCTGCCATTGCCCCTGGCCAATGAAAATCATCAAAGATTCGGTCAGCTGTTTTGCTGGTGCCGAGATGACCCGCCATGAGCGACTCGTGACCCACTGACATGACAGTGTCACGATAACCTGCTGGTACCTCTAACTGAGTTGTCACCTTGCCTGTCTTCCCTTGGTGAACACTCGGTACAACAGCCCGCCTTTCACCAGAAATTCTGTCTCACCTCCTCTAACCACCTGTTTCTCTCCACCTCTTGCCAACTCCCAAGACTTCACGAGCGAAGGGTCTTGTTCCTGCGCTGCCCTAAACTCATCAGGCGGCACATCTATGCCTGACTTCCTTGCTGGAACGACTAACGGTTTATCAACCTTTTCCTCCTTCTTGCTCCTTGTTTGAACTGCTGCCCCTGTAGCAGTCAACAACTCAGGGTCCCCTGGATCCATTGCACCTGGAATATCTCCAATGATCAAATCATGAAGGGTTTCTCCATCACCAACGCAGACAACTCGCCTGAGAAGTAAGGGGTACGTACTTCTATCTTAGCAACTGGAAACTCTCTCACAGTGCCATCGATTAGAGTACAGGTCTGGATTTGCCCTGTCAAATCCCCTTTCTCGACCAGCGTTGTTCTCACCACACCGCATGAACAACCAGTGTCTCGTAACACTTTCACCCTCTGCTGGCCAATCCACCCTTCTCCACTGGTAACGAACCACTCAGCCTAGTGCCCTCCATTCCTGACACTGACTGCTGTCCAGTGCTAGCCATAGGCCACACTCTACCCTCTCCAGATTGGATCCCTTTTGGTTCCACTGCAGGTCGTTTCCCTTGACGACCCTTATCCACCTCTTGCAAGGCTGCTGCCTTCTGGAACCTCATGCGACAATCCCTCGCCACATGTCCCTTCTTGTGACAAATGAAACACCTATTGTCCCTTTGTGCTCCTTTCTGCCCCACCACTGGGTTTGCAGACTGTGCAGAAAACTCCCCTAGTCTCCTTGCACTCTTCTCACCTGTGCCTAGCACCTGTTTCTCCTGCACTTAGTGCCCAAACGTGCCTCTCTATACACCTCTGCGAACTTCAACAACTCCCCTGCTGTCTCTGGCTGTCTCTCTTTCAAATGTATGGTTAACTCAGGGCCGCAACCTGACAAAATCTGTTCCTTCATAACCAGCTCTTTCAATTCAGCGAACTCCTTCTTCGTACCACTCAACTCTAGCCATTTATCAAAATAGTGATCTAAACGTGCACCAAACTGAGTGTACGTTTCACCTGCTTGCAATCTAGCTGAACGAAATTTCTTTCTGAATCCTTCCTCTGTGAGGTCAAATCCCTTCATCAACGACTCCTTCACGGCACCAAAATCAGATTGGGTGTCTGCTGGCAATGCAGTGAAAATCTGTAATGCCTTACCCGTCAATAGCGCTGACAAAATGACTGCCCACTCTTCTGAAGGCCAACCCTGACTGGTCGCAAACGTTTCGAAACGACTGATGTATGCATCAATCGAATCTGTTCCTTCAGAGAACTTTGGCAACTTTGGTCGGGGGGGCGTAACTGCGCACAGAGTCACTGGAAACTGAACTCCATCCTCGGTCAGCTACTTAGTCTGTCTGGCTGGACAGACCGTCTCCGTGGAGCCTCTCCGCTATGCTTAATTGGCTGGACCCGACACATGGGGCCGTCTGCCTGGCGCCCAGAGTATTTGAGTTAGGGCTTATGTCCAAACAACCTGGACCACGACTTTGGTTGTTTTATTTTTTTGTCCGTGACAGCACTGAAAGACTATTCAGAACAGACCCATTTTGGACACCCGACTGGACATGATACTCCCAGTGAACTTTGGGGAGGTGAGGGTGGGGAGACAATGGGAAGGAACAAACGAATGTGTGTGTTGAAATGATTATTTGTGACTATGTGTATGTTGGTGTGAATAAATGGTGTGTTGTATTGTAATCTTTCCTGTGTGATCTCTTGTGGAGCGTGTGAGGTCAGTCACTCCCTTCACTCCCTTTTAGACCAATCCTGTCAGGGCTGACCTTC
>CM031597.1:135779247-135794247 GCA_018398815.1 Conus ventricosus | reverse complement strand
ACACACACACACACACACACACACCACACACACACACACACACACACCCACACACACACACACACACAACAAACACACACACACACACACACACACACACACACACACACACACACACACACACACACACACACACACACAAGAAAACGAAAATCGCCCCAAAACTGCACGCGCAATTTGTAACATCACTTTAACAGGCCATAAAGCAAATCACTTCATCACAGGCCTGGCCATTCCAGACGCATGCTCTCTGTCCAGTCTGCTTTGGGACGGGCCACGTTCAGTCCGCAGTGCTTTTCCCCTCCCCTCTGCTACTTTTTTTTTTTTTTTTTTTTGCTGTCCCAACCTCTGCGCCACCTCAGAGGCAGTGCAACCCACGCCGCTCATTCTGACACCCCGTCCACAGCCACAGCCCGGTCGACCCCGCCACAGCCCCGGCACCGGCAATCCACAAGGAGTAGTCAATGTCAAGTCGTCAAGAGGCATCCCACCGGAGGAGACACTGCACTGCTGCTGAGTCACTTCGGTGGTTTTCAGTGGCGCCTGTTCTGATCTAACATGCACAGGATACCCCCTACTAACCCCGTACTGACGACAATAATTGCTTTGTCACGGAGCCGGCATGAGTGAACTCTCCCTCCGGAGGGGGCGCCACCACGTCCGTCCAACGACAGCCCCCATGGACTCGCCGATACAGGTGACCCCGACGGAACCAAACCAAGGCCACAGACGTGGAGAGGACATGGAAATTGAGGTCACCATGAGAGCAGGGCATGAAGGGCCACAGAATTTGAGACTTTTTTAAAAAAAATGCTGATCGATGAGAATGAGGATGAATTAAGATGATGCTACGGATTTCCATTTCGGTCTGAGACTACATGACAGGGCTGTACTCTACGCTTCCTTTCATAATATACCCCGGGCCCGTCAACCAGGCCCGAGAGATACAGGCACCTGCAGTGTTGGTCGGGAAATTTGAGCAACACTCTCAGAAACGCATCCATTAAGTGGATGAAACTCGACTGTGTGGTCCCATTCTTCTCATCTGAGTCCGCAACAAACACCACTCTGGGTAGGAGCCGGTCGGGGCAGAAAAACCCACATGACTCTGATGGGATTCGAACCCACGACCTCCAGCCGGGAGTCCGCGACGCTAACCACTTCGCCACAGCGGCTGGTTCTGCTACTCTTTCCACCTTCTGAAGTTGCTGAGGGTTTGGTGAAGTGAGTGAATCACAGGTCCAATATTCAAGTACTAAATACGACAGGAATTGTTATTGTTAGTTTTTGTTGTTGTTGTTGTATTCTCCCCCCCCCCCCCCGTTTTGTGTGTGTGTTTTTTTTGGGAGTGATCTTAGGTAAGGCCAGATTGGTTTCATCACTTCCATCAGTTGTGCACCATTGAAAGTAGAGATCAGTCAAACATCCAACCAACCAAGATTGCTTTCCTTCACTGACTGCAGACCTCTGCTGCAGGGACTTCAGAGTAACAGAAGCGAAACAGCAGCTGAAAACCATCAAAACAGACATCTGTGATCTTTCCAGACGATCCACCATTTTATTCCAGTGGATTCCATCCCACTGTGGGATCACTTGGAATGAGAAGGTTGACGCTCTGTCCAAGGCAGGTAGCAATATGAAGCAATTCAGCCACTTGGTGACCTACAGAGAGGCCAAAACCATCATCCACAACCAATATCAAAACCAGCGGAAAAAGACGGCTGGGTGTAGACAGTGGTGTTGATCGAATTCATCAGCCCCAGAGATACCAGGAAACATTCTTCTACAGACTGAGAACTGGCCACTACCGACTTTGGAGCCACCTCAGCCGAATTAAGATTGCCCACACAGACAAATGTCCCTGTGGCACTGGATCTCAGACCCTAGAACATATCCTCCGACACTGCCCAGCTGATGATGCTGTACGGCGTCAAACCTGACCAAAGCGTGCAGAGCTGCAGATGCAGCTTTGGGGCAGCCGTCAAGAAGAAGAAGAAGCAGAAGAAGAAGAAGAAGAAGAAGAAGAAGAGAAGAAGAAGAAGAAGAAGAAGAAGAAGAAGAGATGTCAGGAAAGAGACTAGTCTGTCCAATCAGATGATTAAATTTCTGACTGCCCACGCATTTATGGACATCCCTGATTAATAAAGATCCTTTTCTAACCAATCATCCATCACAGAACCCAACAACTCGCTGTCAGAACGCTATAAGTAGCAAATCTCCACTTCATCAGTAGCGGTTGTCTGAGTGGTAGGATCGATTCGGTTTTTTTACGTATTTGTTCGTTCTTTTGTTTTTGTCTCAGTTGATATGTTGGTTTACTTATTTCTCTTTGCTCTCATCCTCTCTCTCTCTCTCTCTTCTCTCTCTCTCTCTCTCTCTCTCTCTCTCTCTCTCTCTCTCTCTCTCTCTCTCTCTCTTCTCTCTATTGTGTGTGGTGTGTGTGTGTGTGTGTGTGTGTGTGTGTGTGTGTGTGTGTGTGTGTGTGTGTGTGTGTGTGTGTGTGTGTGTGTGCGGGCGCGCGCGTGTGTGTGTGCGTGCGTTCGTGCGTGCGTGCGCGGGCGATTGTGTGTGTGTGTGTGTGTGTGTGTTGTGTGTGTGTGTGTGTGTGTGTGTGTAAGAGAGAGAGAGAGAGAGAGAGAGAGAGAGAGAGAGAGAGAGAGAGAGAGAGAGAGAGAGAGAGACAAAGAGAGAGAGAGAGAGACACAGAGAGAGAGCACTTACTAGGTGATGATATATGCAGACCGGGCCAGACGAGGCACCACTTGGTACCATCAACGTGATTCAGCAGCAGTGCAGTGTATCCTGTTGTGGGCTGCCTCGTGTCAATGATATGTTGATTCCTCCCTTTGGAAAGCCACTACTGAGGTTGCAATGAAAGAAACCTACATGTGGTTGGGGTATCGGGCAGCCAAAATGAGCAGCGTTGAATGGGCACAGAATAGGACTCTATCAAAGATGATTAATTCATTCATTATCTTGCTCGCTCAACAATTCCCTGTTACGTTCAATTTTTAACAGAGAAATCAACAGAAACATAGCAACACCGTCCTGGGGTATGATTTCAGAATCCACTGAAGAAAACCGGCAAGAAAAGCCTTAAAAGAGAATAATGAATTAAAATTAAAATGACATGGCCTAGGAGAAAAAAACCCTTTTTGTCTTCTGAGGTTTCAAAGCGACATGTCTATTGTTCCTTCAAACCAGAAATTCCAGACCGTCAATGAAAGGGAGAAAACGGGGCTGAATTAGACTGAACAGTACACACGTCAAACGACCGTCAGGAGAAAGGGACTGGACAGCTTGATGAACGAGTCCACGGCAGTTTTAGTGGGTCAGCGGGAATGACGGCTCGTACGGCATTCTGTATTATTTTATTTAGTGGTCGTAAGATAGGGATTGAGCAAGGTTTGTAACGCCCCCCCTCCCTCCCCCCCCCCCCTCTCCCCTTCCCACCCCCTCAGGTCGTGTAGTTCTCTCTGTGCCGGTTTCCTTGAGTTGGATTCTGGAATCATAGGAACTTTTTTCAGGCGTCAGTCTGTTAGCTGTGTGTCTGTCTGTCTGTATATATGTATGTCCGTCCATCTGTCCATCTGTTCATCTGTGTGCGTGTGTGCGCGCACGCACGCGCGCGCGCGCGCGCGCGTGTATGTGTGTGTGTGTGTGTGTGTGTGTGTGTGTGTGTGTGTGTGTGTGTGTGTGTGTGTGCGTGCGCGCGCGTGTGTGTGTGCCTCTCTCTCCTCTCTCTCTCTCTCTCTCTCTCTCCTCTCTCTCTCTCTCTCTCTCTCTCTCTCTCTCTCTCTCTCCCCTAAAAAATTTCTCAACATGACACACTGTTGCGAAAAGACAACCTTGTCTTCTACGGCATACCAGAAACAGGTGATAAAAGAGGGTCTGAAGACTGTCTTCAGATACTCATTGAACTGCTCTGCAAACATGATTTATCAAGAACATGGTCAGAAGACGAGTTTTCCACAGCATATAGATTAGGTAGAAACAGACCAGATTCGACCAAGACCTATGCTGGCCAAATTGCTAAGAAACAAGGACAAAAAGAGATTGATCAGTAACAAAGCAACTCATGAAAACTTGAAAAAAGCCGGAATAAGAATGGTCGACGATTTGACAGAACAACAACGACACACACTCAATGAACTGAAGAAAGGTGGATATACAGCCTTTTACAGAGGGTTTAAACTCATCAAATACAAGAGACAAAGCCACGACGAACACGAGCAGTTTCTTGATGTCGACAAGGAGGAAGGCGCTGCCAGGAACCAGCCACCACAGGACTGCCATACGTCACCCCATTCCTCTCTTCCTGTTCCCCTTCCTGCTCGTTCCCCTCCCACATCCTCCCTTTATACCTGCTCCTCCCCTTCCTCCCCCCTTCTTTCTTGCCCTCCTCCCGCTCTCTGACACTATTCCTCGTCTTCCCACTTCCCCCAACCCTGCTCGTCGATCCCTTCCCCTCCCTTCCACTCACCATCACCCATCCTCCTCCCCCTTCACCCGTACTACCTTCTCCCCAGATACACACTTTCATCCCCCCTCCCCCTCTTACCCCCACGATCTGTCTTCCTCCTCCCCTCGTTTCCGTTCCCCTAATCCCCACTCCCTTCATTCCCCAGTCCGTCATCGATCCCGCGGAAGCCAGGAACACACGGACATCCAAGCTGCATTACAGGAAGAACGGGGCGACAACTCCGTATCTCAGCACGACTCCTACAAGTCGCCTGGCAGTTCTACAGGACCACGTGCTCACACCAGGGGCAAAGGATCTGGTGGAACCAGATCTAACGGAGGCAACGTCAGGAATTCTCTACGGGGGTTTGGACGTGGGGGACGATCTCCTGGTCAGGAAACGGACATCCTACCCATTCACCCTGCAGGAACATCGTCAGCGTCAGCGTGTTCCATGACTCTGCGGGATCGTCAAGTTCCAAGGAAAACCGAGGGTCACGGCAAGAGCGAATCGACACGATGCTGAGAAAACAACCCAAAAATGACGCCAGGCTGCCGGCGAAGGACACGCGATCTCCAGCCAACAACGTCACGATGACATTAAGCGTGTGGACCGTGTACAATCTTGCTTCAGTAATGGCAGCAATCGCCGTCCAGTGCCCAATAACATTGAAAACCGAAAGGCATTACAGTCTACAGGCAATGGTAGCCATTTCAAAAATTCTACGAAAAATAGACAAGAAACTACTAATATTTCATCGAGGAAAGATCCGACAATTTGTATTCTGAACTGGAATGTCGAAGGTCTTCTTTCAAAACTGTCTGAGTCAGATTTCATACAGTACGTATCAAAATTTGATATAATTTGTTTTACAGAAACATTTCTCAAGTACCAAACTGACCTTGACTGTTTCCCCAACTTTGTTCAGTTTATGAGTCCAGCAGTAAAGCTCTCTCAACAGGGTCGGTGTAGCGGGGGAGTACTAATTCTAGTGAAACGATCTCTGAAGGTTTTTATCAAATCATCAGACATTTCAAAAGATAATATTGTGGTTATAGAGTTCGATAAAAGCATGTTAATGAACAAAAATCAGTTGATATTGTGCGGTGCCTATGTATGTCCTCCTGACAGTCCTTACTACAGACAGCCCCATATTCCCTTCAGGTCCAGTATAAATGGGATTGAAGAATGTATTCTTGATTATGTCCAGTCTCAAAACGAACCGTACGAGTTTTTACTGTGTGGTGATTTCAATGCAAGGACTGGTTCCTTAAATGCTACTCCATGTGAACCAGAAGATGATAATGACTTTATTCAGTCTGATTTATGTGAGCAGAGGCAATCCCAGGACGAAACTGTTAACCACTTTGGTCGTGTTCTTCTTGAGCTCTGTGCTGTTTGCAATTTAACGATTTTGAACGGATCTTGTGCCGGGGACGAAGAGGGAAAATTTACATATGTGTGTTCGACTGGCAGTAGTGTAATAGACTATTTTATTTGTTCAAAAGAAATATATCACAAAACCATGCAAATAAAAGTGGGCGAAATGTTCAACTCTAAGCATATGCCAAAGGTATTGAGTATAAATTGTAATGGAAACAGGGACGATGAGCCTACAGTAACATATACAGAGAAAATTGTTTGGGACAAAGATAAGGAAGAGCTATTTTGCCAGTACATATATAGCAATGATTTTCAATGTGCTCTGAACAAAGCCACCATAAATCTCAGGACAGTGTCAGTTGACGAAGCAGTGAAGTGTCTAAATGAAGGACTACTTCAGGCAGCAGAATGCATGAAACGTAGAATCGGCAGCGGCCCTAAATCCAATAGTTGGTTCGACTACGAGTGTAGAACAGCTAAAAAAGAAATGAGACGTTGCTGGAGGATGTTCACTCGTTGTAAAGTCAAGAAATTACAAAACCAGTTAAGGCTTAAGTATGTTGGAAGTAGAATTACATATAGACGTTTACTCAATAGTAAACAGAAAATCTTTAAACAAGGAAAACTTGAAACTCTTATTTTAAAGGCTAAAGAGAATTCCAGTAAGTTCTGGAAAGAAGTAAAAAGCATTAACCGTAAAGCACAAAGCAAACCAAATATCACCGATCAGGAATGGGGCAATCATTTCCAGTCTGTATTCAAATCAAATGAAACGTGGAGCATATTGCGACTGACAGTGGGGACAACAACGAATATATCGAGGAGTTGGATAAACCGATTGACACGGACGACATAAGGCATGTTGTCCAGTCTCTCAAGCAGAACAAGGCTCCAGGACCAGATAGTATTTTGCCAGAAATGTTGATATATTCCTTGGATCAAACTTTGCCTTTCTTTTGCACTTATTTAATCATATATTTGACACACAACAATATCCAAGTGCGTGGAATGATGCAATCGTAGTGCCGTTATTCAAAGCTGGAGATACCGATAATCCAGCAATTATCGAGGTATCTCGTTATCATGTATACTTGGAAAAATGTTTGCAAAAATATTAAATAATCGTCTTGTTAACTGGGCCGAAAGGAATGGAAAGATTGCTGAAGAACAAAGTGGCTTCAGAACCGGTTATTCTACTCAGATAACATTTTTGTCTTGTGCAACGATATCTTTTGAAAAATTCAGGTAAACTGTATGTTTGCTTGTCGACTTTAAAAAAGCCTTCGATACTGTAAATAGAAATATCCTGTGGAATGTACTTCGAAATATGGGCGTTGGATGCAAAATGTTAAGGATGCTGAAAACAATGTATCGTTGTGTAAGATCGTGTGTAAGATGTCCCAGTAGCATGACAGACTTTTTTGAATGCAATGCGGGAGTGAGACAAGGTTGTGTCCTGTCCCCTACATTATTCTCATTTTTCATAAACGAACTGGCGCTAGAGATTGCGCAGAATGGTCAGCACGGTGTTCAATTAACACCCGACGTGACTCAGATTCTAATTCTCCTTTTTGCTGATGATGTGGCTCTCGCCTCCTACTGCCCTGCCGGTCTACAAAAACAAATTGACATCCTCAAAGTTTTGCTGATAACTTCTCCCTTAAACTAAACTTAGACAAGACCAAGATAATTGTATTTAGAAAAGGGGGATTTCTGGGGGTTAATGAAAAGTGGAAATATGGAATGTAGATATTAAAGTGGTAAACAGTTATAAGTATTTGGGTATACATTTTACAACCAAATTATCCTTGACATGCGCTGTCGAAGAACTTGCAAAGAAGGGTAAGATCAGAACTAGCCAATTACTCAGGTGCCTTTGGAAACTAGGGGATGTTCCCAGGGAAGTTTTTTTCAAATGTTTGATACCCAAGTTACTCCCATTTTACTTTATGGGGCAGAGATATGGGGTTATCAACAACTCGATCTTATTGAAAAAACCCACTTATTTGCATGTAAAAGGTATTTGAATGTTGGTATGCAGTCACCGAACAGTATGGTCTTGGGGGAACTCGGTCGTTATCCCTTGTATGTGCTGGCAGCAGAAAGATGCATCCGCTACTGGCTTAGAGTGTGCAACATGCCAACCACAAGGTGCCAAGAAAAGCCTATATTATGTTAAACTATTTACAAGAGTTGGGCAAAAGAACGTGGGCATTTCAGTCAAACAATTGCTTTGTGTAAACGGATTCGGTGATGTCTGGCAACAACATAATGTTGGTGACGTAAGAAGTTTTCTGTCTTTATTTAAACAAAGACTGACTGACGACTATGGACAAATGTGGCATGACAAAATTGAAACCAAAGATCGTTTTGAATTTTACAGCTGCTTCAAGCATAAGTTGAAAACTGAAAATACTTAGACTATAGTATCCCAAAATGCTACAAAGAAATATATGCGAAGTTTAGATTCGGAATTTCTCCCATCTTTGTTCACAAACTGCGATACAGAAAAGATGTTGTACCACGACACTTGCTGTTTCCTCTTTGTAAGCAGCATCTTGAAGATGAATATCATGTGTTGTTTGATTGTGAGGCTTATAACCTTTTCAGAAAGATGCCAGTGTTATCCATAGAGCAAACGGCAACATTGGCTTTGTGATGTCGTGTGACGATGAGGTGTCCGTAAGTCAGCTGTCTCGGTTTTTGTATAAAGCATTTCAAAAACGATCGGAAATTCGAATTGTAGAGCTAGCAGAATAAATGATATCTGATATGAAAAGAAAATACATATTGGAATATATTGCTACAGTGGAACTATAAAAATGAAAAAATGAAGAGGAGTGAGACGGAGAGAGAGAGAGAGAGAGAGAGAGAGAGAGAGAGAGAGAGAGAGAGAGAGAGAGAAGAGAGAGAGAGAGAGAGAGAGAGAGAGAGAGAGAGAGAGAGAGAGAAAGAGAGAGAGAATCAATATCACCTAACGTAGGACCTATTACAAAATTGAATAGATTTTTGTGTTTGATCCCTTGAAATGAACATCTTGTTTAAATCAATAAAATTGTCATTGTCATTGTCATTGTCATTGTCTCTCTCTCTCTCTCTCTCCTCTCTCTCTCTCTCTCTCTCTCTCTCTCTCTCTCTCTCTCTCTCTCTCTCTCTCTCTCTCTCTCTCTCTCTCTCTCTCTCTCTCTCTGTATATGTGAGAACAAGTGTGTATGTGTGCGTGCGGGTATATGTGCGCGCGCGTGTATGTGTATGTGTCAGAGAGAGAGAGAGAGAGAGAGAGAGAGAGAGAGAGAGAGAGAGAGGAGAGAGAGAGAGAAGAGAGAGAGAGAGAGAAGAGAGAGAGAACATCAATGGATCAGATTTGCAGGTTGCGTCGTTCAGCACGTTCGTGCCTGACCACTGAAGCAGCAGATAATACGCCGAGAGAATGAAAGCGAAAGACAACCCCCCCCCCCCCCCCCACCCCTCCATTCCTTTCGGCAGAGAAGGCATTGAGTGGTAGCGATATTCCCCCACTCAAACGGTATGCAAGCTTGATCCAGGTTTTCGTTCTCATTTCCTGTTCTCCATACAATGCATTTCATCGAGAGCATTGGTCGAAAGCAATACCCGTGATCTACATGCAATGATCTCTGCAGGATCAAAAGATTCAAATAAAGTTATCAGATGCACACAAAAGGACCAGTGCTCAGCTTGATAAAGGTTAGACCTTTTGTCGTTATTGATGAAGGAATAAAATGCACATGTTCTTGTAAAGACTTGTAGCATCTTATGAATCAATCGATCATACAATCCATGAACTAGTCTTCCAACCAGTTGGATCATGAATCTATTGCCCACTGTGTGACACTGACCCACATCTCTACCCTAACCCCCCCCCCCCCCCCCCCCCCCCGCACACTTTCCACCCCCACCTCCTCACTCCACTCAAACCCTGTCCATCATCCTTTTTTTTTTCATCGGCCCCATCCCCATGCTCCCACCTCAGTTCGAATGCTCTCCCCTGTCTCTCTCTATCACCTATCATCCTTCCTGGAGTCTTGAAGACCGTTGAAGGGGCCGGAATAGCTCGGTTGGTAGAGCGCCGGACTCGTAATCCAAGGGTTGCAGGTTCGAATCTCCGCCGGGCCGTTTCGGTACAGAGGGATTTTTTCCCTTGGAGTTAACACTTTTTTTTCTGACTCCATTTCCTATACAGTCCGAATGAGACTACAAACCGAGGCTCCGTGTGTGAACGCACGCATAACATCTTGCACATACGTAAAATCCTATCACCAACTATCGAAAGAGAAGGCCACTTTGGCCGCTGGTATGGATGACACGTGTCACGTAGCATACACCTTCCCCGAAGATTGAGTATGGCTGCCTTAATGGCGGGATTAAAAAAAACGGTCATACACACACAACTCCACTCCCTCTGTTGGGGAGATGGGATTAATACCTGCCTGTCCATATAGGGAGTCTCCGCAGGAGTATCGGCCTGCGTATGCAGAAGAAGAAGAGAAGAAGAAGACCTTTGGGGCGCCACAGAAGACTTTGCAACCAGCTTCCTCCACTCCTCCTAGTTCTCAGGCGCTCTTAGACAGTTGCTGAGTGTCAGGCCAGTCCATGCACTGATGTTGTCCTCCCATCTCTTTCTCTGTCTTTCTCTCCTTCTGCCTCCTCGCACTGTTTCTTGTAGAGTGGTTTTGGCAATTCGTGTTGATCTTGATACATGACCATACCATCTCATCGTCCTTCTTGTCACTGTGGACAACAGGTCTTCCCATGGTGCAATGGCTTGCCTAACTCTGGTCTGAATTTTCAAGTTGGTAATGTGGTCTAGATAAGAAGGATGCCGGCATTAGGGATCATACGAAGACAGCTATTTATGTGAATATTCAAAATCTCAATCCAGAGAGATGCTTGCATGCAGGTCTTAAAATAACCTGGTAGAAGAGACAGAAAGTTTTGGGACTTTTTTGTTTAAAACAAGGAGCCAATATAGATCTATAACTGTTTTGGGAATGATGACGCAACATTGCGTCGTAGGAGGTGGAGGGGGGGGGGGGGGATTATCGATTATCGATAGTTAGACTCAGAATCAAAAAGTTACTTGGAGAATATTTCGACAGGGTCACCCTGTCTTCATCAGCTCACTGTTGCTGTTGTGGCGGCGATGCCTGGTGGGGCGACTGTTGTGTGGGGTGAACGGTTTTCAGGATCTGATTGTAGATGGCGGGAATTTCAAAGCCTTGATCTCTGTTCAGGCTGGGACGTCTGGTCTTGATTTCGATGGCTAACTACTGAGTCTAACTACTTTTCTAATGTCGAATCCAGAATCCAGAAACCTATATTCTTATTTATTTCAGCGATTGCTTTGTGTCAGACCTACAGATCTTTTGACATTTCTTTTTTCACGGGGGGAGAGGGAGGGAGAGGGGGGGAGGGGGGATGTAGCCATTTCATTTGCCTTGTGAAATCGAGAGCAAATTTCTTTAACAGCGAAGCCGTGATATACAAATGATGAGTGTCACTGTAAGATCAGCTGGTCTGGATAAAAGGCTAAGCAGATATCTGGCTATGTTGAGACTTCCATCATTCCAAGAGGATTTAACAGCACGGTGTCCAAACTGCTGGAGAAGTCCGTAAAGGCTCAATCTACAGACAGCGAGAAGTGGCCTACACTAGTCAAGTCTCTGGCATTTTTGTAGAGTGGCTTACTTTGGAGTGCAGACAGCTACCTTAGAAATCATTATATTTCTTAAAGCTACAGACGTCACGACCTTATCAAGATCTTAGAGGTGGAAGTGAACGCATAGCTGATGTCGTCGGGATAGCAGTGCTTTGAGAGGTCCAAAGGGGCTGGGTGGCCGTGTGCATACAGCTTTGTCCTCTGCACTATAGAGTCTCGGGTTCGATTCTCGTTTTAGACAGGCAGGGATAGAGACGGTTTGCTTTTCTTCAGAGTCAGAATCTGTACAGACTCCTCTACTGTCCAAGGTGTTCGAGTGAAGTATTAGAATACGGTTACACATGTGGACGCATTCCTTAGCGCGCGCGCGTACCCACCCACACACACACACCACTCACACACACACACACACACACACACACACACACACACACACACACACACACACACACACACACACACACACACACACACACACACACACACACACATGTGCATATAATGGCGTAATTGCCATTACTTTTTCTTTCAGTCGATGAAGACGACGAGCAACGTGGTCATACAAAGGAGGCGGAGGAGGAGGAGGAGGAGGAGGAGGAGGAGGAGGAGGAGGAGGAGGAGGAGGAGGAGGAAGAGGAGGAGGAGGAGGAGAAGGAACACAAAATGGACAACTACGATTACGGGTTTGTGTATAACGATAACAGTACAGCATGTTCTATTAGCTTGACATCATATTCATCTTCACGTTCAAGTACTTCCTTACGCATTTGTTACTGGGAATAAAGGAAACGCGCAGAATAAGCGAAATCGAAGAGAAAAGACATGTGCACAGGAAAACGACAGTCTAAAGGATCTTGTCAAACATACTAGTATCCACTTTTGTCTCTAACTGTGCACCATAAACTGTCTTAGGGTAAGGTTGACGGCAGTGGTGCGTCCTTTCTGCCAGCCAGATTGCAGGAGCTTCTGCGCTCTCTGTCAAGATTCCATAGCTTGAGTTTAAATGTCAAAGGGTCATTCCTAACACCTACAGACACGGAGGTTATGTTCTTATCCTTGTTTGTTTGTCTGTTTGTTTGTTTTTGTCCGACGCAGACACTATACGAACACTACTGAACATATTTATAGAACGTTTGCTTAAAGATTGAACGTGGCCACTGGACACAGGTCTGCGATGTTGGTGTGGATCTGGAAAAGTTGACATCAAATCCAGCATCCGTTCAGCCAGTTAATCTTAATTCTTTCACTGGACATGTGAAGTGCCTGTTTACGAACTGAATACAATTCATTAATTTCTTAACTTTCGCGGGATTCTGCAACTTTTTCATCATACACAGGCTGACATTGTGTATTTTCTCAATGCCATTACACAAACACACGGACACACGGACACACGGACACACACACACACCACACACACACACACACACACACACACACACACACACACACACACACACACACACACACACACACACCACATCCAGCACGTTCAACGCCCAGCGTGAAGGCAGTCAACTGAAAGAAGACTTCTACAAGTCTGGCGGTGCAGAAAATCAAGTCCGAATGGAATCTGTTCCATAGTTGGTTAAAACACGAAACGAACTGGCCTTTGATTAATTAAACGTTTCCCCCAAGGCACGTCCCACGCACTACTTGGTCGTGAAGGTTTGTCTGAGCGTAAACGGTCAAGAAGGTATCACTTGGTTCGAATCTTTGATCTCCAGTTCTCCTTAGATCCTGTGTTCGTTTTGCTTTAGGTGAAGGTGTGTTGGAGTCATGTTGATAATGTTTTCCGTACATGAAGGTGATCCTGTTTGTTTTTGCTACTGACATGGGGAACATCACTTTCAATGCGATGTCTTTTGGTCGGCTTTTCTTATCAATTTAATTATCATTATTACAGCCACCAGCAGTAGCAGTAGCAGCAGCATCAGTAGCATCGGCAGTAGTAGTGGTGGTAGTAGTAGTACCTGCAGTGATCACAGTCGTGATGGGAGTGGTGGTGGTGGTGGTAATAGTGGTGGAGGTGGTGGTGGTGGTGATGGTGGTGGGAAAGACAGTAATAATGCTATAATTATTGCTAAGGCCTTTTTTTTTCAAATTGACAAACTTACGAAAATATGCTTTAGCGTTTGCGTTGTGCATAAAATGAAAAAAAAAAATCGATTGTCCCTTTCTAGTACAATCCTCAGTTGTACAATTTTTGTACTTTTTGTACTTTGCACTTTACAATGGGAACGAAGAAATGCTCTGTGTGTGTGTGTGTGTGTGTGTGTGTGTGTGTGTGTGTGTGTGTTGTGTGTGTGTTTTGTGTGTGTGTGTGTGTGTGTGTGGTTTTGTGTGGTCAAAATGTGTTCCACTCACTGCAGACAAAACTACTGGGCTGATCTTTCGGAAAATTGGTAGGTATGTTCATTATGGGTCACGAATGATGCCTACTGTTTTATTTTACCGTTATAATCGTTACTAACGGCTGTAACGGCCTGTAACGGGTTTTCTTCTTTATGGAAAATCTCAGAAAGTACTTGGCCGATCTTTCTGAAAATTTGTTCGTATGTTCATTATGGGTCACAGATGGTGGCCGATTTTACCAGAATAGCCGTTACTAACGGCTATAAAGGCAAAGGGTTTTTCATCTTTATGGAATAACTCACGCGTATTTGAGATAAACTGGGAGTACATTTACATGCTTTGCATCTTGCTTAAAAATGAGACTTTCAAGCACACAGTTGTTATCCTTTCACAAAGCAGAGGATGGGAGGGTGGGAGGTTGTTCGTTTCCCATGGGAGCCATGTGGTTGTGGAATGCGTTTTGTGTGTGCTTCTCAGCTTCTATCTTGAGTTAACTTTTCTACGAACTCAACTGGAAAGAATGGAACGACACAGTCGAGTATCATTTACTCTGATACGCTCAATACCAAACGTGTGGTTGAAATGTCCTGACCAACACTGTAGATGTATGTATCTCCTAGACATGTTTGATGTTAGGATATCCTATGAAAGTGAGTGTAGAATCCAGCCCTGTTATGTACTTTCTGACTGGAACGGAACGCCATAGTATCATCTTAAACCTCTTCAACCTCACAGAGTTGTTGTTGTAAAGTTGTTGCTGTTGCTGTTACTGTTGATCTTATTAGTTTGTTTGTTGTTTTTAAATTCAAGTTTTGTGATCGTTCATGCCCTGCTCTCACGGTGATATCAGATCCGTTGCCTTCCATGCCTACTCCGTGTGGTGGTTTCGTGAGGAGGTCCTTGGTATCAGCAAGCCAATGGGCACGGTCGCTGGACGGATGTGGTGGCGCCCTCTACACTCGGAGACTGCTATTCACGCCGGCTCCATGAGTAAGCAGCTATTGTCACACAGAGATGGTATAGAAAGTGTGGGCCTGAATTCATTGAAGTATGGGCAGGGCACACAGAGTGATAGGGTGGTTCCGTGGGCGTTACGAAGCCATAAGAAGTGGATGGACGGGGG
>CM031597.1:135756657-135778247 GCA_018398815.1 Conus ventricosus | reverse complement strand
TTATCAGATCATCAGACACCGAAGCAAATACGCATTTCTGACATCTCGTTAGATTTAGTGTTAGCACCTTCACTAGCAAGGCTGATGAACAACATTCAGACAAAATTACCAATATATTACGAAAGAGTGATTCATCATACAAACATATCCCAGAAGCAGGGCAGACGCGATATGGAATTTTAGTTTTAGCGTCGCTGCAAGATCGCTTAAAGGTATTTATTGCTGTGTGAAGATGAAGAACCGTTCAAAAGAGCAAGTGAAAAGTTTTTTAATCCTAAAATAACGAAAGTGCAATGTACAATGACGGTAGTCCTAACCAAATCTACGCTAGCGGGCTTAGACCTTATCATCATTTTGACGAAATAGAAAATTGTTTGGGGGTGGGAGGGTAGAAATCCAACAGCAGACTAGTGTCTAAAGATTTACATCTTCACAATGTTAGGCTTGATGATTATTTAACAACAAAATACGGTTTATGGATTGACCTAAGGTCAACAGAGGATAAAAAAGTTGTATGGAAGTGGGAAAAAATGTGAGAGACGTAATAAACATTCAAATTGATAAAGAGAAAGGAAGCGATTAAACGCTTAATGTACATTTGTTTTTATTATATGATGCGCAGCTGAATATTGAAGAAAACAGATTAAAATATTTTATTATACTAAATTATTTTATTTTATAAAAAGCATGTCTGTTCAGGTTTATCCAAATGTGCCTACAGCGCCGCCAAAGAAGAGATAGCAGGCAATTCTGCTGTTATAGAAACCCCTGAAGTAAAAACCTTCAGATTAACAAACATTACACAAATGCAACAAAAACTAGAGCAGGACCTTTCAAAATACAGCAAAACCAAACGAAGGTATTCTGCCGCCTTAATGCTGTTACCTATGTTAATACTGGAGCATCGACTATAAGTGCTCTAATCAGCAGGAACGAGTGTTGGTCTCTTAGCAACGGGCATAGGCGCACCCGCAGCTTTACCTCTAGGAGGTTTGTCTTTAGCTCTCGGTCTGTGTTCATTAGCTGTAAGTGCGGCTGGCAAAAAATTAAAAACTAAACTCCAAAAGCACACAGCTATGGTTCAACAATAACGGCTAAACTTAGTTCGTTTAAACTGATAATAAATAAAGCGCTTGTTGACTCAAACATCACGGATGAAGAATTTAATCGTTTACAGGCTGATTTTGATGACTACAAAAGACAAAAGTTTGATCTTCAAAGAAAGGCGAGGGCAAGTTTTTCTGAACAGCCAGACCCTGAGCAGATAAAAAAGGAATGCTTAAAAAAAGTAAACGAGACATTAAACTCTGTTCTAAACAGCTCACATTAACAACACCAAAAGGTGTTTATACTTTAGTTTATGAGTCTAAGCACAAAAAGACTGTTGATATTGATTCTGATTAAGTTATTTTTTTTTTAATTTAAATACATATTTTTGCTAGAAAGAAAGACAGCATGGCTAAGTTATATGGAAGGTCAAGACGAATTGTTTGAAGGTTATGCTAGAGGGAGTGAGCGTTTTTCAAGTGCACTGAATGATATTGAGTTAGAGTTATTGACCCAACAAACGTACAGGCAAGCGTTGTACATGCAATTTCTCAAGTTCCAGGCAAAACTAACAATAGACCGCCAGTGGTAAAGTAATGTTAGCGTTTTTAATCGACTAATGTAACAATAAATGAATGAAAATCTTGGAAGTCTGGGTCTCAATAAACCAGCAGACTATTCTTCTCATAATGCTTAACACCGGGGTGGGCAGACGAACTGTTACACAGTTTGGTCGCTGCCGCTGAAGAAGACTAAAATAAGAGGCTCTGGTTTGGTCAGAGGGCGATAAGTCGTTGAAGATTAGATTATATCAGGATAAGTATGCACCGAGGTAGGCAAGGATTATCAATTCCGCTACCTCGGGATGTTGGTTTTAAAGAGAGCACGGTTTATAATTAAAATATTCAGACAACAATTGTTTCTTGTGGTGCGTTTCTGCAAGGGTGCATCCTGTCGCGAACACGCAGAGAGAGTGACTAACTATCGGCAATTTACGCCAAAGATTTAAACTTCAATGGTATATCCTTTACTCGTTATTGTGACAAATTGTTCAGTTTGAAAGGAACAAAACAACTGTTATATGTAATACACATGGGATGACGGAATCGAATTTGGCGCCATTTAAAGTGTCCATGAACAGTCCAACTATAGGCGAACCGACCAAAATATCATGTTGACTTACTACTAATGTTTCACCAGCGGGGCTACCACCATTACACCTTTGATATGCTACAATGAGTAGATTATTGGTTATACTACATATACAAAAAAAATAGCAAACAGAATTCTGCAGGAAATTGTTTAACATGAATTCCATCTGTGCAAGCTTGCAGACTGTGAACATAAATTATAAAAACATTGTAAAAGTTCTGTAGACTGTAAGTAAGAAACTAATTACGGCCCCACGATCTAAAGTTAGTTAAACCTGCCATGGTGAAAAAACTGCAACATTCTCTATTGGTGTTTACGCAGGAGGACTTGGTATCAATCATTGTTCCTTATGAAAGGCCCAGCACACAAAACTTCGAAAAAACAGTCTTAATGAGTTAATCATCAGATTTTGTGCATTTGCCTTCATTGTTGTTAGGTGGATGGCGTTTATTCAGAACCAGAAATTATTTAGAGGACCCAGATGCTGCAGAAACATTCTTAAAAGCATGCAGCAAGTGCGTAACGCCCAGTTCTATTAAGCTGATTAATCTGAAATCATAATGAGCTGAAGACCAACAATACAGTATGCCTCAGCCACTCACTGTTGGATTTGGGTTTAGGCTCTCATCAGACGCAGGCGAATCAACAGTAAGGTGACCCTGATCACTTTTGCGGAAAGTTCAGTGGAGCAGCGCATAACAATGCAATTTCAACTAAGTTTGATCAAAGACATGGAAGCTGCCCATCTTCTTTCATAACTTGCGAGGTTCGACTCATCTTATATTGCAAGCGTAACAGCGCCTTCAGGTAGCATGCATTGCACAGTCATCAGAAAAGTACATGTGTTTCACTTTAAATAACATGTTCTTTCTACGACTCTATGCAACACATGATGGGCTCATTAGAAGCACTGGCTATGTCCTTAAAGTCTGCCCATAAGGAAGAATACTTGACCAACTCTCGTTAGAAAGGGGGTTTACCCTTATGAGTACATGAACAGTTGGGAAAGGTTTGATGAAGACACACTTCCTCTAAAGGCGCGTTCTTTTCTAGTCTCAGAGGAAAGGACATCAGTGATTCTGATTACCAGCATGCTCAAGATGCGTGGCAGAAGTTAGATTGTTAAAACGATGGGTAGACTATCATGACTCCTATTTAATGGCAGATGTATGTTGTTGGCGGACGTCTTTGAAAATTATAGAAAGACCTGCATGAAACATTACAGTTTGGATCCTGCGCATTATATTTCTGCACCAGGGATGAGTTGGGACGTTTCTTAAGTTTACTGGAGTACAGATTGATTTATTGTCTGACCTACCAATGATTCAGATGATTGAAAACGGATTGCGTGGAGGAATTAGTATGGCGTCGCATCATTACTGTAAAGCAAACAACAAATACTTGGGCGACTATGATCCAAGTAAAAGGTCTAACTATCTCATGTATTTAGATGCAAACAATCTGTATGGTTGGGCAATGGCGCAATCCTTCCATTACGCAACTTTAAAATGTACACAGGTACGAATAATATTCAAAAGGCATTAAGTGGTTGGGCAGTTTAACGCCTGATCAACAGCGTGGTTTCATTCTAGAAGTTGACTTAGAATATCTCATGAATCCATGGACCTGCATAATGACTATCCATTAGCAGCAGAAAGTCTAAAGATGGATCCAAGAGAGCCGCCTAAACTTGTGCCTAATCTTCGAGGCAAAAAAAAATTATGTCTGCCATTACAGACTTCTACAATTTTATTTGAGACATGGTGTGAAGCTAACAGCAGTTCATCGTATAATTGCTTTCGATCAAGAACAGTTCATGAAACCATACATCATGAAGAACACTGATCTCAGAACCAAATCCACAGATGCTTCAAAAAAGACTTTTTCAAGCTAATGAACAACAGCTGTTTCGGAAAGACTATGGAGAATCGCACAAGCGCAAAGATGTCAGATTGGTCACAAAGAGAATGAAGCAATTAAGCTGACTTCAAAACCTAATTATCAGGACTTCAGAAAATTTCATGATCAGCTTTTTGGCATAATGATGAAAAAAAGAAAGTCAAATTAGACAAGCCTGTATTTATTGGGTTTACCGTTTTAGAATTATCAAAGCTTTTGATGTTAGAGTTTCTTTATGACTACTTTAGCCTCGTATCCTGTAGTCCAGAGTACTTACACAGATACAGACAGTTTTGTTATAGATATTCCTACTGAAGATATTTATAAAGACATGGAAAACGATGTGGCTAAAGGGCATGCAGGATGGTATGACACGTCCGATTATCCTAATGATTCACCTTTGCATTCAATTACTAACAAGAAGGTTTTTTGGAAAGATGAAGGATGAATTATCTGGAAAGGTGATCAAGGATGTATGTGGGGGTAAGGTCAAAAATGTACATATTTCGAGCCAGGAGGAAATCATTAAGAACGCAAATGGGAATATCTCGCAGCGTTGTGCAGTCAAACATTCACAGGAAACTACAAAGAAGCATTGTTTGACAGTAAGGACTTGTCATATGACAACGTAAAACTGCGATTCTATCTACATGAGATCACACAACAGTTGTACAAGAGTCATTAGATAGAACAAACTCAAAACGGGTGTTGTTAATCCGGAGTTTTCATATGCAATCGGGCATACTGGAGACGTTAAATTATTTAAAGCGGATGTGTCTGGCGGAATTATCTGCAGTTCTTCTTTCACAAAAGATCTTTGAGGAGCTGGTTGTTTTGTTGTGTCTGTTTCGCGTAAATAATACACGGGCGGATTCATTCTTTACAATTCTTTTTATTCCTATGGGTCAACACTCCAAATGGATCTGGTTGCCTGATGCGAGTGTCCCCTTCCGCTTCCCCCGGTAAATATAGGTACCTTACTTTCAACAAACGGTAATAGGTATGCTGGGTGTACTGGGTCTTCAGCACATTTATTTGTTTTTTTTTGATGCTTGTACGGGTTTTAACCTTTAAATTCTTCATTATTCATGCGCGCAAAACTGAGGGCAGTCTTTCATAACCCATTCTGTGTTGCGAGAATTGTCTATAGCTCTCTGTGATACTGGTAGGAGAAAAGTCTTTCGGCTAACTGTTTGTTAAAGTTGTTTATTCAACTAAAAGCCTGTGATCTGTGAACTCCCGGAATGCCTCTTTAATGGTAACTTATGTTTTAACATAAATTGATTCCCACTTGGCCTTTAAATTCTTTTCCATCATCGCTTGAATCATGCGAGGATAAGTTAGCGGTGGGCTCGTTGGTATATCAGTTGTATGGCAAACAGCACACAGCGAAGCACTTCTTTTGTGTTAATGGTTCCGATCTTTGTATCTTGAGGGCCATGTCAATGACTGTGAAGTGCGTACTTAAATCTTATTCGTCTAATCTATCAGAGGGTAAATATAGAAAGATACATTTGATGAGTGTCGTTTGGAGTTGTATTCACAAAGTGTGGTCTGGTATTCGTCTTAGGAGGAGGTAAATAAATTTGCCAGATTGCTTGTTTGATAACCATTCTTTTGGTTTGTCATGATCCGCTGCTTGGCTTAGCTTTTGTATTGCTGTTATTCCCTTCCAATATCTTTGGGGAATAATAGATTTTGTTCATTTTCTATTCAGCAAATATTATGTGCACAAAAATACACGGACGTCATCAACGACAATAAACGATTCTTGCATCTGTTGTTTTTCTGAGGTTGATAAAAAGTCACTGAATTTTGGTGGGGGCAATAGTCTGGACCGGTTGTGCCTGTTACTGATATTATTGTTTTATTGCTTGTCAACATCTTTAAATGTGTAAGCTGCCCCTGTTTTTTCAGTGTGTCATTAATAAAATCTAACTGCTCAAGTCTCTGCTTTTCATAGGCGTCTTGTGCAGCTGCTAGTTCCTCCATAGCTTTGTTATGTCTTTTTCTCTCGCCGTCATCCCGCAGTTTACTAAATGCGAAATTATTTCCCGCTAAAAGCAAGCGCATTCACCACAGCGCCGCCTATCATTATTGCGAGTGAAGCCATTTTTTATAAATTATTTTTTTTCTTACATATTTATATTGTCTGGAATTATTCCTTGCTGACTAGAAAATCTTTCGTGGCAACCGAAGCTGCAATGATAGCAATCAGCTTTGCTGAATCCTCAAAGTCTAGTTTGCCAAGATCTGCTGGTTTAATTCTTAACAGGCTTTTACCAAGCATTGAGTATCCTACACTTAGTCCTCCAATAACAGCAGAATGGTATACAAGGTTGGCAATAGTTTTTTCGGTGCTCATTTTTTAGAAAATAAAAATAATTATAATTTAATAAAAACA
The DNA here is from genome assembly GCA_018398815.1 of Conus ventricosus. Lineage (NCBI taxonomy): Eukaryota > Metazoa > Mollusca > Gastropoda > Neogastropoda > Conidae > Conus > Conus ventricosus. The sequence goes on along the minus strand of CM031597.1, from coordinate 135,771,745 downwards.
TGAACAGTGATGATCTACTACAGCTACAAGGCGGCCTAAACCTTCCTGAACTTATGAATGACCAAGTTGATGATCAAGCTATTATGCTTAAAAAGGAAAGGCTGTATTCTTTGGCAGCATGTGGGAAAACAAAACAGTTCCTCGGAACTGAATTCAGCATAGAACAGATTCAACAGATGTCGCCGCAAGACATTATAAAGTATCATAACAGGTATGAAGCGCAGCTGGGGTCGAGAATGGTAAAAGTGTGGGGCAAACGGCTCTTAGTTTGTACACTAAACTAGTCAGTAGATTTGCTCCATTGATTCTGAACAAGATCTTAGTATGATTTAACGCAAGATCCAGTTTTAACAAAGACATTAGAGTCTCTAGGCTGTGATTTATATTACAGATTTGGAACATTGTTATCGCCATTAATCATGGGATTAATAACTTTTAATCATATAGATTTTATTTCCTTCAAAATGAACGGGCTAGAAAATCATCAGAACCAGAATCAGGTGGAGAAAGTAACCAAGCCAGAAAATCAGCAGAAAACACTGAACCAGGTGGGGACTAGTGAAAAGAATCCTCATCCCGGGCGTGTTAAAGCAGGAAAAAAATTAGCAGAGTGGAACAGACAAAAAAAATTAATGTTACAGCATCATGAAAACATAACGCCGCCAGCGCCAGAACAAGTTGATTCAATGCCCGCTATAAAAACTCCATGTGATACAAGACCTACAGCACCAAAGTCTTCATGGAATATTGAACTTAAAACTGTTGCCATTTTTGGCGCTATTGCTGCTGTTGGGGCGGTTATTACGGTTATAAAATATATAAACAACGCTGGCAAAAACCAAGAGCCCAAAAAATCTCCACCACTAAATACAGAAGCCGAACACAACTGCATGCCAAAACCGCCAATAACAAAGCATCATTTTGTCATTTAGAATGGGAAAATTTTAAGAACTTAATTTAAATTTTTTTAATAAAAATAGATCATGGCGTATTATAAAATGATGGTGTCAATAAATAAAGACCTAGAGTCTATAAAAAGACATTTCCATAGACCAGAATTGTAATCAATGCGGTTGCTTCGGTTGCAAGACCTCATTAAGATCTATGCAGAGAACGCTGAGCAAGACATCCTCAACGATGACGCGTTTTTTGAGGCGTGTGTGTACTATATTAGGCATTTGCTATTTAAGATAAAAACATAGATCTTAGGTTAACTTAAAGTAAGAACTTGAGATAACTTGAGAACAACTTGATTAAAAACTTGCCTAAGAACTTGCCTAAGAACTTGTGAATGACTTGAGGATGACTTGTAAATGACTTGAGAATAACTAAGTAAGAACTTGTGAATGACTTGAAATGACTTAAGTACGAACTTGTGAATGACTTGAGGATGACTTGTGAATGACTTGAGAATGACTTGAGGATGACTTGTGAATGACTTGAAAATGACTTAAGTAAGAACTTGTGGATGACTTGAGTGTGCATGCGTGGGGTGGGGTGGGGGTGGGGGGACGTGCGTGCGTGGGGTGGGGGGACGTGCATGCGTGGGGCAGGACAAAACAAACAACAAACACAAACAAACAACAAACACACACATAGACAGTCCAGGGGTGGGGGTGGGGGGACGTGCGTGCGTGGGGAAGGCCAAAACACACAAACACCAACAAACAAACAAGAAGTAGAACTACCGGGCTGTGTCCCGGCGCAACACCTCAATCAACCCCAAGTGATCACATAGGGTCGTTTGGCCTAGTTTGCCCTGAGCTTTGCTAGCGCGGCAAGCCGTTTCTTCACTGACGTAAGATCTATTTTTAGATACCGCTCATGCAGGAGCGGTCGGGTTGTTTAGAGTTGGCTGCTAGCAACAGTGCGCGCGGCTGTAAGACGATCACATAGGGTCGTTTGACCTAGTTTGCCACCGAGCTTTGCAGGTGCTGACGTCATTGGCGGCAAGCGATCACATAGGGTTGTTTTGACCTAGTTTGCTGTGCCCCTCAGAGTTACAGCAGTAATTGCTGTAGCCAAGCTTTTATGCAGCTCAAAATCGCCAGTAGTAGTACATCCAGCATTGTATATTTAAAGCATTTATAGAAGATAGTGCTAGCCACACACTACTCCTCTCCATACTGGTAGATGTACTAAGGTCTGCCTAGCCCTATCTAGTTTGTTTGCCAGAACATTCGAAAATCGCCATTCAGTTGCATAAGGCACACTTGAAGCAGATGAACTGGTTAGAATTAGAAAAGTAGAAAAGTATACACATCTTAATACACAGATCAGCTTGCTACATGAACACTGAATCTGTAGTTAACAATCAATCAAGTCTAATACAAACTGAGAACATTTTTACTTGGAGGAACAGCAAAAATGTTTCAAATACGAATCAGCCGTGTTTAACCTCCGCCTTAAGAAATGAACGCCATGTTTTTTAAACATGGCTTTAGCTGTCCCAACAATCAACGCGTGATGGTTTGTTTTGCTTCGGCCGACTTTCGAACAATCTCATCGATAGCCAAACACGTATTAAAACTAGCTGTATCTTGTCAACAATATTGTCTTCACAAGCCAACAAACCTTTAAGATACAGAATTCTGTTCTTCAGTAAACCGGTTATTAAAATAACACACCCACCGCACAAGTAACCGTCCTGCTCGTCCGACTGTCAGCGAAAAGAATGTGTGGGTTACCTTGTCATGTGAGCGGCCGTGCTACGCTTAACTTCGGTGATTGGTCAGGCCAGAACAGCGACACCGCGCGGGGCGTGGGGCAGAACGTTCTAGAAATCTGATGTAATGCTAGGCAGGAAGGTAGGGGGTGAAGAGGAGGGGGGTAGAGGAGTGCGGCAGTATTGATTTTTTAGCCTGTGTGTGTGTGTGTATGTGCCCCTGTCTCTGTCTCTGTGTGTGTGGGCCTCTGTGTGTGAGGGCCTCTGTGTGTGTGTGTGTGTGTGTATGTGCGTGTGTGTGCATGTAGTGTATGTGTGTGTTTGCATGTGTAGAGGGTTTGTGTGTGTGTGTGTGTGTGTGTGTGTGTGTGTGTGTGGTTATATATAAAGTTGTAGCTGATTCCATGTCTTCCACACAATTTAATCTATAAAGCTGTTGAAAAAGTATTTGCGATTCAAAAACTTTTTCTAACTTAGAATCCCCCTGGGAGAAATAAACACCCCAAGTGCTGGGCAGGTAGGCCGGCAACTAGCAATTAAAAGCTTACCTGCCACCTGCAGAGCAGGGTCGTTGACACCGCCCTGAAAAGAAAGCCGTGGGAACAGACACCGTTTTGTAATATGAAGCGCGTTCAGTCACGGCCGCTTTTCCCTACGTTCCTCTATGTGGGGCGTGTTCAGTTTTGGCTACTTTCTCCTACGCTACTCTCTGAAAAGTTTAGTAAATTAGTATTAAAACGGATAACCCTGCACAGTATGTTTGTTTGTAGGGTCGTTATTTTTGGTACTTGTCAGAGAACAGGAATAGGCGGCTTTTAGGTCACTTTCGGCCCAAAAATGTGGTGGAGAAGCAAGTGAGTCTGAAGCCGCCTTTTCCTGTTCTCTACAGAGAAAAAAGTGATGTCATCAAAGAACATGACGACAAAGAGGTAGACGTCAAATCCAAACCCAAGGTTAAACTTAACGTCTGGAAAATTCGACGACACTCCCCGTGTTCTTTTATTGGGTGATTCAATCGTGTCCAAAGTTGACGGGAGACGATTGGGACTGTCATATGGCCTGCGTGTTTTGAAAAGAAAAGCTTTTACTCTGGACGAATGCAGCTCTGTGATTCAAGAGGTGGAGGATCCAGATCCTGATTGTGTTGTGTTCACGTTGGGCTGAATGATCTGAAAGGGAAAGATCCCACTGTGTGTAGCACAGAAATAAAAAAATGTGTGGGGGACGTAAAGAACAAATTCCCCAAATCCAGGGTAGTAATAAGTCAGGTTGCCCCTGTGAGAACAAAACGTTAGACATCAAGAGGGAACTTTTCAACGTCATGACGAAGTCAAAACTGGCCGTGAGAAAGAATATAGCTACGTTGTCTACAACCATCTTTCAAGCCTCCGACAAATCCATTTTGGCCCCTGACTGTATCCACCCCACTGCAAAAGGAGCCAGCGTTATTGCAAGGGCTCTGGGTCGACATCTCAATGCATTGTTTTGGAAAAAACCAAAGAGAAGACGAGGTCACCCCCTTCATCACCATGCTGGTTTCTACCTTCCACACTTCATAGCTCCATGGCTGTTCTAGACTGCAACGACCTCAGCGATGTCCGTCTTCCTGCAGGGCATCTGATAGCACAACTACTTGGGCTTCTACAACATCAACGTGCTTTATTTTGTATCCGTCACGGTGCTACCTGTTCAATTTGCTTTATCTCAAAAGTCATAACAAATTGCTTGAAAAGCATTGATTTTTAAATAGTTTTGAATGAACTTAGCTAACAATTCTTGAACATTTTACAATGGAACTGCAGATCAATTGTGAAAAACATACTTCAGTTAGAAAATCACATCTATTCTAATAACTATTGCATTCTGGCCTTACAATCCTTAAATGCTGAACCTTTTAAGTTGCCTAAATTTCGTGGTTTTTATTATCCACCTTTATATGACTGCAGTGTGTCTACTAAACGGGTTCAAACTGCAATTTATGTCAGATCAGACATGAATTACAGTCCTCTAAAGTTATTATTCAACCATTCAACTAGTGTCATTGAAAACGTTTTCGCTACTTCCATATCGTTAAAGGTGAACAAAGATTTCAGTGTAAAACATACTTTCTGTTTACATCCAAATGGGCCAAATGCTGACAATACAGATTGGATAAAACATCTTCCTAATATGAATAAGAAATGGATAATTTTGGGTGATTTCAATGCGCATTCTCCATTTTGGGAACCTGATTGCTGTGTTATAACTTGCAATCGATTTGTAGAAAATATTGTTGATTCCAATTAGTATTAATGAATGACGGCAGTATAACAAGAGTGCCTGATATATCAACGCATAGACCGACCTCCATCGATCTCACATTAATTTCTCCTGATTTGGCCATCAATGCTACTTGGACAACAGAAGATGATTCGTTAGGGAGTGATCATTTTCCTATTGTTGTGAAAATACACAAGCAAATAGTTGACGAAGAAGCAGAAGTTGAAGATAAAATACCAAAGTTTTTATATAATAATGCAGATTGGAATTTATATGAGTCAACCCTTCTATCTATAGATCGCAGCAATATTGAACACGAAGATATTGAAGTCTTTTATAACAGCTTTAGAAAAGCTATTATATCTGCAGCTGAGAAGCAATGCCAAAGTGCAAATCTTCTATAGATAAAAAATATAGAGGAAATAGTTGGTGGAATGAAGAATGTGCAGAAGCGTATCTAATAAAAGGAAAACGTACAAAACGTGGCTCAAAGATAGAACTGATGAAAACTTTATTGAAATGAAACGTGCAAAAAGCCACAGTAACAGGGTTGTCGCAAAAGCAAAACGTCTCTATTCAATCATTTTTGTCATTCAGAAATATCTTCATCTAAGGACATGCACAGAGTATGCAAAAAGGTAAAGGAATTAAAAAACAAGTATTATCTACCTTCATATCCTATTAAATTAGAAAATAATACTATTCCAACATCATCAGAGAAAGCTGAAGCATTTGTACAAGCTTTTCAAAAATAACTCATCAACTAGACTACATACAGATACCAAAAAATGCAGAGAACTAGAGGAGAAAAAGGATACTTATTATGATCCCACACCGGATCCATACCATTACTTAAATGCATCTATAACATTTGAAGAATTTAAAGAAGCACTAATGTCATTCTCCTCGAATAAGACAGCTGTTGGATTAGATGGAATTTCATATAGGTGAAATGAGAGAGGCTGTATCTTCTGTATGAAGTGGGTAGTCATGGGTATGGTTGTGTTGTGTGTGTGTGTGTGTGTGTGTGTGCGCGCGCGTGCGTGCGTGCGTGCGTGCGTGCGTGCGTGCATGCGTGCGTGCGTGCGTGCGTACGTGTGTGTGTGTGTGTGTGTGTGTGTGTGTGTGTGTGTGTGTGTGTGTGTGTGTGTGTGTGTGTGTGTGTGTGTGTGTGTGTGTGTGTGTGTGTGTGGAAAATATTGCCGGCTGATGTTGCAGTGGTGGGTATGTCTACTTGTGCTACTTTTGGATGTTGATGCCATGGGGCTGTAGCGTTCCAGTTTGGCAGTGAAATAGGACACCTGTGTGGTACGCTCACAGTTGTCACTCTGTGATTGCCAAAATGCCAAGACTTTGACATGGTTGACGTTGTGTTGGGGGTGATTGAAATGTAGGGTAACTGGATTAGGCTGGTGGTGGCGGGTGTCAGCCAGGTGTTCAGAGATGCGTGTCTCAAGTGTGTGGGATGTGTCTCCTATATAGATCTTGCCACACAATGGCAGTGCATAAAGTACAAAACAACAATAACAACAAAGAAACGATATATGACGGGGCTTGGTTTCCGGCTCCCTGTGGCGATCTTTCGGTGCCAGGGGGCCACCACGACACTATGGGAAAGATTATCCACACGTTTCCCGATATAGACTTCCACTGTCTCCTTGTGCGTCTCTCTGATGCGTCTCTCTGATGTGTTCTCTGCCCAACTTCTGGTAATTTCAGATGAAAGGAGAGAGAACTGGATCGTGTTCACAACACCTTACTGTACCCTTCACTTTATAGGAGAATCGCCAAATGTTGAGACAAATGGTCTGGAACTGCTTTAGAAATAGTACGAAGAACTTTAGTTCTTATTCTAAAACATAAAATAGTCACCTTTCAGTGTTCAAGATGCCAAAACTACCCAACATTTGAAATTTGTGATATGTGTAAATACAGAAATATCGTTCCGACATTTCATCAACTAAAACTAGATTCTCTCAGAACTAAATATAATGCTTCAGTAAAATGTGTATGTGGCGAAGCAAACACATCCAGGGGTCATGTTTTATTTGAGTGTGTGCTTGTTAGGGTATACTTACTATGCTTATCAGGCATATCTGTAGTTGATGGGTGTCTTGTTAGGGGGTACTTACTATGCTTATCAGGCATATCTGTAGTTGATGGGTGTCTTGTTAGGGTTACTTACTATGCTTATCAGGCATATCTGTAGTTGATGGGTGTCTTGTTAGGGTGTACTTAGTATGCTTATCTGGCATATCTGTAGTTGATGGGTGTCTTGTTCGGGTGTACTTACTATGTTTATCAGGCATATCTGTAGTTGATGGGTGTCATGTTAGGGTATACTTACTATGTTTATCAGGCATATCTGTAGTTGATGGGTGTCTTGTTCGGGGGTACTTAGTATGCTTATCAGGCATATCTGTAGTTGATGGGTGTCTTGCTCGGGGGTACTTGCTATGCTTATCAGGCATATCTGTAGTTGATGGGTGTCTTGTTCGGGGTACTTACTATGCTTATCAGGCATATCTGTAGTTGATGGGTGTCTTGTTAGGGTGTACTTACTATGCTTATCAGGCATATCTGTAGTTGATGGGTGTCTTGTTAGGGTGTACTTACTATGCTTATCAGGCATATCTGTAGTTGATGGGTGTCATGTTAGGGTATACTTACTATGTTTATCAGGCATATCTGTAGTTGATGGGTGTCTTGTTCGGGGGTACTTACTATGCTTATCAGGCATATCTGTAGTTGATGGGTGTCTTGTTCGGGGGTACTTACTATGCTTATCAGGCATATCTGTAGTTGATGGGTGTCTTGTTAGGGTGTACTTACTATGCTTATCAGGCATATCTGTAGTTGATGGGTGTCTTGTTCGGGGTACTTACTATGCTTATCAGGCATATCTGTAGTTGATGGGTGTCTTGTTCGGGGGTACTTACTATGCTCATCAGGCATATCTGTAGTTGACGGGTGTCAAGCTGGCTAAGGCGTGAACTGGAGTGGAAAGACAAAGAAATAGACCTATCAGTTCTAGCGCCCCCTTTCACTAACTAAATGAGAAATCTTTGAACAGATGTCATTCACACGAATTTTATTCTCTTTCATTCACACATTCATGTCATAAACAAAATATCATGACGCATCACACACACCGATTACAATATAAACCCACGTAGCGCCACACCAAGGAAACAACATAGTATTACACGACACAAAATGATTTAAAACTTCAAGTGCGCACCAAGGGAACGATCCACAGAAGGTACTGAAGAATGAATAACGTTCCAAAACGAAGAATGATGTGGGTGTTAACAGCATATAACACCAACAGGGAACCCACACAGCGCCGAGCCACCCACGAATACAGCTGAACTAGAGCCCCACAGAACACAGTAAACACATAAAACCACCAACAAACACAGCTGAAGCATAGCGTCACAATGCCCCAGAAACCACGTCGAACCCCAGAAGAATACAGCTAAATTTAAAATTTTCCCACGTGTACAGCAGCACCGATGAACCACTGACGAATGCAGTTGATTTCAAGATTGAAGAGGCACAGTGGACCACGTTGAACCTCAAAAGAATCCAGCTGAATAAAAATTTCCACAGGTATAGCAGCACCGACGAACCACTGACGAATACAGTTGATTTGAAGATTAACAAGGCACAGTGAACCACGTTAAACCACAAAAGAATCCAGCTGAATCAAATTTCCACAGGTACAGCAGCACCGACGAACCATTAACATCACCCGATGGAAACAGCAACGAATCAATAAAAAAAAAAAAAAGATGCAAAGCATATAAACGTACTCCCAGTTTATACTGAATACGCGTGAGATATTCCATAAAGAGGAAAAACCTTCTTGGGCTGGTGTAACCGTTACCAATGGCTATTCTGGTAAACATCGACCATCGTCTGTGAACTAAAATGAACATGCTTACAAATGTTCAGAAAGATCGGCCAAGAACTTTCTGAGATTCTCCATAAAGAAGAAAACCATTATGGGCCGTTAGTAACGGCTATAACGGCAACCTTAAACATCGGGCATCATTCGTGACCCACAATGAACATACCAACAACTTTTCAAAAATATCGGCCACGTACTTTCTGAGATAATCCATAAAGAAGAAAAAACCGTTACAGACCGTTACAGCTGTTAGTAACGGCTATAATGGGTAAACTAAAACATCGGGCATCATCCGTGACCCATAATGAACATACCTGCTAATTTTCACAAAGATCGGCCAAGTACTTTCTGAGATATTCCATAAAGAAGAAAAGCATTCCAGACCTTTACAGCCGTAAGTAACGGCTTATAACGGTAAACTAAAACATCGGGCATCATCCGTGACCCATAGTGAACATACTTGCTAATGTTCACAAAGATCAGCCAAGTACTTTCTGAGATACTCCATAAAGAAAAACAACCGTTAAAGCCGTCACAGGCCGTTACAGCCGTTAGTAATGGATATAACAGTAAAGTAAAACATCAGGCATCATCCTTGATTTATAATGAAAATACCTGCTAAATTTTCACAAATATCGGCCAAGTACTTTCTGAGATATTCCATGAAGAAAAACAACCGTTACAGGCCGTTACAGCCGTTAGTAATGGATATAACAGTAATCTAAAATATGGGGCATTATTCGTGACCCACAATCAACATACCTGCGAATTTTCACAACGATCGGCCAAGTACTTTCTGAGATATTCCATTAAGAAGAAAAGCGTTACAGGCCTTTACAGCCGTAAGTAACGGCTATAACGGTAAAATGAAACATCGGGCATCATCCGTAACCCATGGTGAACATACTTGCTAATGTTCACAAAGATCAGCCAAGTACTTTCTGAGATATTCCATAAAGATAAACAACCGTTATAGGCCGTTACAGCCGTTAGTAACGGCTACAACGGGGTAAACTAAAATTCGGGCATCATTCGTGACCCATAATGAACATAACTGCTAATTTTCACAAAGATCAGCCAAGTACTTTCTGAGATATTCCATTAAGAAGAAAAAGCGTTACAGGCCTTTACAGCCGTAAGTAACAGCTATAACGGTAAACTAAAACATCGGGCATCATCCGTAACCCATAATGAACATACTTGCTAATGTTCACAAAGATCAGCCAAGTACTTTCTGAGATATTCCATAAAGATAAACAACCGTTACAGGCCGTTACAGCCGTTAGTAACGGCTACAACGGGGTAAACTAAAAATCGGGCATCATTCGTGACCCATAATGAACATAACTGCTAACTTTCACAAAGATCAGCCAAGTACTTTCTGAGGTATTCCATAAAGAAGAAAAAGCGCTACAGGCCGTTACTGCCGTTAGCAACGGCTATAGCGGAAAACTAAAACATCGGGCATCATCCGTGACCCATAATGACCATACCTGCTAATGTAAACAAAGATCAGCCAAGTACTTTCTGAGATATTCCATGAAGAAGAAAAAGCGTTACAGGCCGTTACAGCCGTTAGTAACGGTATATATGGTAAACATCGGGCATCATCCGTAACCCATAGTGAACATACTTGCTGATGTTCACAAAGATCAGCCAAGTATTTTCTGAGATATTCCATAAAGAAGAAAAATCGTTACAGGCTATTACAGCCGTTAGTAACGGCTATAACGGGGTAAACTAAAACATCGGGCATCATTCGAGACCCATAATGCACATACCTGCTTATTTTCATAAAGATCGGCCAAGTACTTTCTGAGATATTCTAAAGAAGAAAAAGCGTTACAGGCCGTTACAGCCGTTAGTAACGGCGACAACGGGGTAAACTAAAAAATCGGGCATCATTCGTGACCCATAATGAACATAACTGCTAACTTCACAAAGATCAGCCAAGTACTTTCTGAGATATTCCATAAAGAAGAAGAAGCGCTACAGGCCGTTACTGCCGTTAGCAACGGCTATAGCGGAAAACTAAAACATCGGGCATTATCCGTGACCCATAATGAACATACCTGCTAATGTAAACAAAGATCAGCCAAGTACTTTCTGAGATATTCCATAAAGAAGAAAAAGCGCCACAGGCCGTTACTGCCGTTAGCAACGGCTATAGCGGTAAACTAAAACATCGGGCATCATCCCTGACCCATAATGAACACACCTACAAATTGTCAGAAAGATAGGCCAAGTACTTTCTGAGATTTTCTATAAAGAAGAAAAACCGTTACAGGCTATTACAGCCGTTAGTAACGGCTATAACGGGTAAACTAAAACATCGGGCATCATCCGAGACCCATAATGCACATACCTGCTTATTTCATAAAGATCGGCCAAGTACTTTCTGAGATATTCTATAAGAAGAAAAAGCGTTACAGGCCGTTTCAGCCGTTAGTAACGTTACAGGCCCTTACAGACGTTAGTAATGTAACGGCTGTAACAGTACAGTAAAACATCGGGCATCATTCCTGACCCATAATGAACATACTTACAAATTTTCAGAAAGATCGGCCAAGTACTTTTTAATATATTCTAAAAAGAAGAAAAACCGTTACAGGCTGATACAGCCGTTAGTAACGGCTATAATGGGGTAAACTAAAACATCGGGCATCATCCGTGACCCATAATGAACATACCTGCTAATTTTCACAAAGATCGGCCAAGTACTTTCTGAGATATTCCATAAAGAAGAAAAGCGTTATAGGCCTTTACAGCCGTAAGTAACGGCTATAACGGTAAACTAAAACATCAGGCATCATCCGTAATCCATAGCGAGCATACTTGCTAATGTTCACAAAGATCAGTCAAGTACTTTCTGAGATATTCCATAAAGAAGAAAAACAGCCGTTACAGGCTGTTGCAGCCGTTAGTAATGGATATAACAGTAAACTAAAACATCAGGCATCATCCTAGATCCATAATGAACATACCTGCTAATTTATACAAAGATCGGCAAGTACTTTCTGAGATATTCCATGAAGAAAAACAACCTTTACAGGCCGTTACAGCCGTTAGTAACGGCTATAACAGTAATCTAAAACTTCGGGCATTATTCGTGACCCACAATGAACATACCTGCTAATGTTCACAAAGATCGGCCAAGTACTTTCTGAGATATTCCATGAAGAACAAAAAGCGTTACAGGCCGTTACAGCCGTTGGTAACTGTATAACGGTAAACTAAAACATCGGATTTGTGACCCATAATGAACATGCCTACAAATTTTCAGAAAGATATGGCAAGTGCTTTCTGAGATATTCTATAAAGAACAAAAACCGTTACAGGCCGTTACAGCCGTTAGTAACGGCTATAACGGGGTAAACTAAAAATCGGCCATCATTCATGACCCATAATGAACATAACTGCTAATTTCACAAAGATCAGCCAAGTACGTTCTGAGATATTCCATAAAGAAGAAAAAGCGCTATAGGCCGTTACTGCCGTTAGCAACGGCTATAGCGGTAAACTAAAACATCGGGCATCGTTAAGACCTATAATGAACATACCTACAAATTGTCAGAAAGATCGACCAAGTACTTTCTGAGATATTCCATAAAGAAGAAAAGCGTTACAGGCCTTTACAGCCGTACGTAACGGCTATAACGGTAAACTAAAACATTGGGCATCATCCGTAACTCATAGTGAACATACTTGCTAATGTTCACAAAGATCAGCCAAGTACTTTCTGAAATATTCCACAAAGAAAAACCACCGTTACAGGCTGTTACAGCCGTTAGCAACGGCTATAACGGTAAACTAAAACATTGGGCATCATCCGTGACCCATAATGAACGTACATGCTAATGTTCACAAAGAATAGCCAAGTACTTTCTGAGATATTCCATAAAGAAAAACAACCGTTACAGGCCGTTTCAGCCGTTAGTAACGGCTATAACGGTAAAATAAAACATCGGGCATTATTCGTGACCCATAATGAACATACCTGCTAATGTAAACAAAGATCAGCCAAGTACTTTCTGATATATTCCATGAAGAAGAAAAAGCGTTACAGGCCGTTACAGCCGTTAGTAACGGTATACACTGTAGACTAAAACACCGGGCATTATTCCTGACCCATGATGAGCACTCCTACACATTTTCAGAAAGATCGGCCAAGTACTTTTTGAGATATTCTATAAAGAAAAAAAAACCGTTACAGGCCGTTACAGCCGTTAGTAACGGCTATAACGGGGTAAACTAAAACATCGGGCATCATCTGTGACCCATAATGAACATACCTGCTAAATTTAACAAAGATCGGTCAAGTACTTTCTGAGATGTTCCATAAAGAAGAAAAAGCGTTACAGGCCGTTACTGCCGTTAGTAACGGCTGTAACGGTAAACTAAAACATTGGTCATCATCCGAGACCCATATTGAACATAACAACACATTTTCAGAACGATCGTCCAAGTACTTTTTGAGATATTCCATAAAGAAGAAAAGCCGTTACAGGCTGTTACAGCCGTTAGTAACGGCTGTATCGGGGTAAACTAAAACATCGGGCATCATCAGTGACCAATAATGAACATGCCTGCTAATTTTCACAAAGATCAGCCAAGTACTTTCTGAGATATTCCATGGAGAAGAAAAACCGTTACAGGCCGTTACAGCCGTTAGTAACGGTTGTAACGGTAAACTAAAACATCGGGCATCATCTTTGACCCATAGTGAACATAGCTACAATTTTTTTCAGTAAGAACGGCCCAATAGTTTTGTCTGGAGCGAGTGGAACACATTTTGACCACGGACACACAGACACAGACAGACAGCTTTTCTTCGTCCCCATTCTAAAGTACTCCCTGTTCTTTAAGAACTGGGAATGCAAAAATGAACAAAACTGCCGTGACAATGGGCTTTTTTTTTCTTTTCTTTTTCAATACAAATCTTACATTTTACAGTTACCTCTTCTTTGATACACGGTCCGGTTAGGTGTTTAACATGATGTTGGAGGTCTTTGTCCATTGTATGAACAAACACACACACACACACACACACACACACACACACACACACACACACACACACACACACACACACACACACACACACACACACACACACACACACACACGTGTGTGTGCGCGCGCGCGTATGTAAGCACACATGCTCTTTCTCTCTCCCACCCTCTTTCTCGCCTATAATGTCACACAATTTTGTGAAAAGACGTAAAATGAAACTACTACTACTACTACTACTACTACTACTACTACTACTGCTACTACTGCTACTACTACTACTACTTTGTCCTTTTCATTCTGAAGGTCAATGACTGTGCTGTCCAGTATGTCTGATCAGATTGTCGCGTTGATTGTAATTTTTTTTTCTTTTTGTTTTTCACCCAGTATTAAACCAGAGGATTTTCGGCATCTGAGGTTTCAGAAGTACTCGAGATGCTGATTTTGGCGCAGTTGATGATGATATTGGTAAAATTTTCTGCAGAACCTTATCTTCAACTTTTAAATCTTTTTGTACATTCTTAGCAAAAAATCCGGTTGGCTGTTTTAAAGTTAGGCGTTCGGTGAAACGATATTTTATGTAGTTTTATGTCTCAAGGCCATTGGAAAATGGTCACTTCCATGCAGATCATCATGAACACTCCAATCAAAGTCCAAGACCCGTGAGGATCACATACAAACAAATCTACACACGAAAGGGTGCTATTTAAAGAATGAAGTTAATGTTGGAGAGCCATCATTGAGACAACAGAGGTCAAGCTCAGTGAAGACATATTACAGAAGAGCTCGGGAGAGGAGTCTACACTGCCCCAAAGAGGAGAGTGGCTATTCAGGTCCCCTAAAAGCAAGAAAGGTCGTGGAAGTTCATCAATCAGGCTAACCAGCTCTTGTCGACTGGAAGATAAAGATGGAGGTATACACAAGGAACAAACTGTCACTGTTTTATGTAAAGAAATTCTGGCAGCTAAATGCAAAATGTCTTTGAGGGTTCTCAGAAGATTTTAAAATAGAAAAAAAAAAATCTACGACGTTTCGGTCAAAGACCGTTTTCAGGACTTGTCACATAAAAAGAAAAAACAAATACATTTGTATAGGCAATGACATACGGAAACATATATGTAAGTGAGCGATTACGTGCTTAAAGGTGTGTGTGTGTGTGTGTGTGTGTGTGTGTGTGTGTGTGTGTGTGTGTGTGTGTGTGTGTGTGTGTGTGTGTGTGTGTGTGTGTGTGTGTGTGGTGT
>CM031597.1:135736657-135751657 GCA_018398815.1 Conus ventricosus | reverse complement strand
TTACTGATAATAACTATATTATATTTTGAACATTCGTTTCTTATAAATAATCAAAGGTGCGCGCACACACACACACGCACGCACGTCCCCCCACCCCCACCCCACGCACGCACGTCCCCCCCACCCCCCACCCCACGCACGCACGTCCCCCCCACCCCCACCCCACGCACGCACGTCCCCCACCACACACACTCCTACCCCCAAGTCGCCCCAAGTTCTTAATTAAGTTTTTAATTAAGTCACCCCAAGTTCTTAATTAAGTTTTTAATTAAGTTACTTCAAGTTCCTAATAAGTTCTTGATCAAGTAACTTCTAAGTTCTTGATTAAGTCACCTCAAGATCATAACTAAGTCATCCTTTAAGTATTCAAGTTATCTTATAATTATCAAAAAAATACAATCTATGTTTTTATCTTAAATAGTAGATGCCTAATATAGTACACACACGCCTCAAAAAACGCGTCATCGTTGAGGATGTCTTGCTCAGCGTTCTCTGCATAGATCTTAATGAAGGCCTTACATCCTAAGCAACCGCATTGATTACAATTCTGGTCTATGGAAATGTCTTTTATAGACTCCATGTCTTTATTTATTGACTTTATCATTTTATAATACGCCATGATCTATTTTTATAAAAAAAATTTAAAATTAAGTTCTTAAAATATTATTCCATTTGAAATGGATCAAAATGATGCTTTGTTATTGGCGGTTTTGGCGTGCTGTTGTCTTTCTCTGTATTTAACGGTTCAGATTTTTTTGGTTGCTTTTGTTTCTGCTGCCATTGTGTATATATTTTATAACCGTAATAACTGCCCCCAACAGCAGCAATGGCGCCAAAAATGGCAACAGTTTTAAGTTCAATATTCCATGAAGACTTTGGTGCCCTTGTATCACATGGAGTTTTTATAGCTGGCATTGAATCAACTTGTTCTGGCGCTGGCGGCGTTATGTTTTCATGATGAGTTATATTCTGTAACATTAATTTTTTTTGTCTGTTCCACTCTGCTAATTTTTTTCCTGCTTTAACACGCCCAGGATGAGGATGCTTTTCACCGGCCCCCACCTGATTCAGTGTTTTCTGCTGATTTTCTGGCTTGGTTACTTTCTCCACCTGATTCAATGTTTCCTGATTCTGATGATTTTCCAGCTCGCTCATTTTGAAGGGAAACAAAATCTATATGATTAAAAGTTATTAATCCCATGATTAATGGCGATAACAATGTTCCAAATCTGTAATATAAATCACAGCCTAGAGACTCTAATGTCTTTGTTAAAACTGGATCTTGCGTTAAATCATACGTAAGATCTTGTTCAGAATCAATGGGAGCAAATCTACTGACTAGTTTAGTGTACAAACTAAGAGCCGTTTGCCCCACACTTTTCACCATTCTAGACCCCAGCTGCGCTTCATACCTGTTATGATACTTTAAAATGTCTTGCGGCGACATCTGTTGAATCTGTTCTATGCTGAATTCAGTTCCGAGGAACTGTTTTGTTTTCCCACATGCTGCTAAAGAATACAGCCTCTCCTTTTTGGGCATAATAGCTTGGTCATCAACTTGGTCATTCATAAGTTCAGGAAGGTTTAGGCTGCCTTGTAGCTGTAGGAGATCATCACTGTTCATGTTTTTTATATTAATTATAATTATTTTATCTTTTAAAATGAGCACTGAAAAAACTATTACTAACCTTGTATACCATTCTGCTGTTATTGGAGGTCTAAGTGTAGGATACTCAATGCTTGGTAAAAGCTTGTTAAGAATTAAACCAGCAGATCTTGGCAAACTAGACTTTGAGGATTCAGCAAAGCTGATTGCTATTATTGCAGCTTCGTTTGCCACGAAAGATTTTCTAGTCAAGCAAGGAATAATTCCAGACAGTATAAATATGTAAATAAAAAATACATTTATAAAAAATGGCTTCACTCGTGATGATGATAGGCGGCGCTGGGGTTAATGCGCTCGCTTTTAGCGGTAGTAATTACGCATTTAGTAAACTGCGAGATGAAGGCGAGAGAAAAAGACATAACAAAGCTGTGGAGCAACTAGCTGCTGCACAGATCGCTATGAAAAGCAGAGAATTGAGCAGTTAGATTTTATTAATAACACCCTGAAAAAACAGGGGCATGCAGCTTACACATTTAAAGATGTTGACCAGGCAATAAAAGAATATTATCTTGTAACAGGCAAACCAGTCCAGGCATTGCCCCACCAAAATTCAGTGACTTTTATCAACCATCAGAAAAACAAAAGATGCAAGAAATCGCGTTTATTGCCTTTGGTATGACCGTCGTGTATTTTGTTGCACATAATATTGGCTGAATAAAAAATGAACAAAATCTATTATTCGCCCAAAGGATATTGGAAGGGTATCACAGCAATACAAAAGCTAAGCCAAGCGGCAGGAGTCAGTGAACAAACAGCAAAGGAATGGTTATCTAAACAAGCAATTTGGCAAATTTATTTACCTGCCCCTAGACGAATACAGAGACCACACTTTGTTAATACAACTCCAAACGACACCCATCAAATGGATCTTCTATATTTACCCTCTGATAGGATTAGACGAAAAAGATTTAAGTACGCACTCACAGTCATTGACATGGCTTCAAGATACAAAGATGCGGAACCATTAACACAAAAGAGTGCTTCTGCTGTTGCTGTTGCCATACAACTGATATATCAACGAGGTCCTTTAACTTATCCTCGCATGATTCAAGTCGATGATGGAAAAGAATTTAAAGGGCAAGTGAATCAATTATTGTTAAAACATAGAGTTACCATTAAAAGAGGCATTCCAGGAGTTCATAGATCACAGGCTTTAGTCGAAAACTTTAACAAACAGTTAGCTGAAAGACTTTTCTCCTACCAGTATCACAGAGAGCTGATTGACAATTCTCGCAACACAGAATGGGTTAGAAGACTGCCCTCAGTTTTGCGCGCAATGAATAATGAAGAATTTAAAGGTCTAAAACCAGTACAAGCAATCAAAAGAAAAACAATAAATGTTGCTGAAGACTCCAGTACACCCAGCAAACTATTACCGTTTGGTTTGAAAGTAAGGTACCTTTATTTACCGGGGGAAGCAGAAGGGGACACTCGCATCAGGGCAACCGATCCAGTTTGGAGTGTTGATCCATATAAAATAAAAAGAATTGTAAAAATGAATCCGCCCGTGTATTATTTACGAGAAACTGACACAACAAAACAACCAGCTCCTCAAAGATCTTTTGTGAAAGAAGAACTGCAGATAATCCCACCAGACACAGTTCCGCTTTAATTAATTTACGTAAACATATTTTGGTTTAAAATGGAAGGCCAGAAGGAAGCGCAGAACGAAACAAGAATGGTAAAGGAAGAGACCTTGAAAATGATACGGGAATCATTTCATGCGTGTAATGCTATTAAGGAAACATTTTCGGGGATTAATCAATGCATGCTAAATCATCCAGATCACCTACAACTCAAACTCCCAAATTGGGAAAAAGAATATCTTGAAATAATAAAAAAAATTCGAACGCATCAAGCAAACATGAGAAAAGATTTAAATGAATTGGATGAAGCTATGATTGATCTTATAACAAAAGTTGATGAAAAATATAAACCCCCCTGTTTATGCGGTCCTCCAGTGCCCGATTGCATATGAAAACTCTGGATTAACAAATACTCGTTTTGTGTTTGTTCTATCTAACGACTTCTTTGTTACAACTGTTGTGTTGATCTCATGTAGATTAGATCGCAGTTTTACGTTGTCATGATGAAAAGTCTTATTGCCAAACAATGCTTCTTTGTAGTTGTCATGTGATATGTTTGACTGCACAACGCTGCGAGATATACCCTTTGCTTTCTTAATGATTTTCTCCTGGCTCGAAATACTGTACATTTTTGACCTTAACCCCACATACTCCTTGATCACCTTTCCAGATAATTCATCCTTCATCTTTCCTAAAACCTTCTTATTAACGGATGAATGCAAAGGCGAATCTTTAGGGTAATCAGATGTGTCGTACCATCCCACATGCCCTTTATCTACTTCTAATTCCATGTCTTTATAGATGTCTTCAGTAGGAATATCTATAACAAAACTGTCTGTATCTGTGTAAAGTACTCTGGACTCTGGATACAAGGGTTTAAAGTAGTCATAAAGAAATTCTAACATCAAAAGCTTTGATGATTCTAAAACGGTAAACCCAATAAATACAGGTTTGTCTAATTTGACTTTCTTTTTTTTCATCATTATGCCGAAAAGCTGATCATGAAATCTTCTGAAGTCCTGATAATTTGGTTTTGAAGTCAGCTTAATTGCTTCGTTCTCTTTGGTAACCAATCTGACATCTTTGCGCTTGTGCGGATTTTCCATAGTCTTTCCGAAACAGCTGTTGTTCATTAACTTGAAAAAGTCTTTTTCTGAAGCATCTGTGGATTTAGTTCTGAGATCAGTGTTCTTCATGATGTATGGTTTCATGAACTGTTCTTGATCAAAAGCAATTATACGATGAACTGCTGTCAACTTCAAACCATGTCTTAAATAAAATTGTAGAAGTCTGTAATGACAGACATAATTTTTTTTGCCTCGAAGATTAGGCACAAGTTTAGGCGGCTCTCTTGGATCCATCTTTAGACTTTCTGCTGCTAATGGATAGTCATTATGCAGGTCATGAAGTTCCTGAGGATATTCTAAGTCAACTTCTAGAATGAAACCACGCTGCTGATCAGGCGTTAAACTGCCCAACCACTTTAATGCCTTTTGAATATTATTCGGATCGCCGCCTGTGTACATTTTAAAGTTACGTAATGGAAGCGATTGCGCCATTGCCCAACCATACAGATTGTTTGCATCTAAATACATGAGATAGTTAGACCTTTTACTTGGATCATAGTCGTCCAAGTATTTGTTGTTTGCTTTACAGTAATGATGCGACGCCATACTAATTCCTCCACGCAATCCGTTTTCAATCATCTGAATCATTGGTAAATCCGACAATAAATCAATCTGTACTCCAGTAAATTTTAAGAAAGCGTCCCAGCTCATCCCGGGCGCAGAAATGTAATGCGCGGGATCCAGGCTATAATGTTTTATGCAGGTCTTTCTGTAATTTTCAAAAATATCCGCCAACAAACATACATCGGCCATTAAGTAGGAGTCATGATAGTCTCCCATCGTTTTACAATCTAACTTTTGCCAAGCATCTTGAGCATGCTGGTAATCAGAATCACTGATGTCCTTTCCTCTGAGACTAGAAAAGAACGCGCCTTTAGGAGGAAGTGTGTCTTCATCAAACCTTTCCCAACTGTTCATGTACTCATAAGGGTAAACGCCCTTTCTAACAAGAGTTGAGTCAAAATATTCTTCTGTTATTGGGCAGGACTTTAAGGACATAGCCAGTGACTCTAATGAACCCATCATGTGTTGCATAGAGTCATAAAAAGACATGTTATTTAGATTAAAGCACATGTACTTTTCTGATGACTGTGCAATGCATGACACCCTGAAGGCATCGTCCACTGCTTTCATTATAAGATGAGAGTCGTAACCTCGCAAGTTGTGAAAGAAGATGGGCAGCTTCCATGTCTTAGGATCAAACTTTAGTTGAAGATTGCATTTACTGTGCGCTGCTCCTCTGAACTTTCCGCTAATGTGATCATGGTCTCTTACTGTCGGATTCTCTGCGTCTGATGAGAGACCTAAACCGCAAATCCAACAATGTGTGGCTGAGTCATACTGTTGTTGGTCTTCAGGTGTCATTATGATTTCAGATAAGTTTAGATTATTAGAACAGTCATTGCGCACTTGCTGCATGCGTTCTAAGAAGTATTCTGCGGCATTTGGCCCTCTATATAATTTTGGCTTTGAATGAACGCCATCCGACCTGACAACGATGAAAGCAAATGAACAAATTTGATGATTACTCATTAAGACTGTTTTTCGAAGTTTTTGTGGCGCTGGCCCTTCATAAGGAACAATAAGCGACTCGAAGTCTGCGTAAACTACGTATGGACTTGTTTGCAGCCGTTTCCAGTTCTTAAAACTAACTTTAGATCCTGGCGGGGGCGTAGCTAGTTCTGTCTTACAGTCTACAGAACTTTTACAATGTTTTATATGTTCAAGCGCGGCTTGAGCGGTTGGAATTCTTGTTAAACATTTTCTACAGAATTCTTGTTTATGTTCATGCTTTGAAGTATGCGCTAATAATCTGCTCATTGTGCGTATCAATGTGTAATGGGGCAGCCCTGCTGGCGAAAACATTAGAGTAAGTCCACATGACTTTTGGTGGTTCGCCTATTGTTGGACTTTCTTGACACTTATGACAATTTGTTTCTCCATGTGAATTTTAAGATCTTTGGCGTTTCCGATATTTAGTCACTCTTTCTGCGTGTTCGCGGACATGATGCAGCCTTGAAAGGGGACGCCCCAAATGAAACATTTGTTGTCGAATTTTTTATGTTTAAAATCTCCCAAAAAAACCAACCCCCGAGGAAAGGTGGAATGAAAACCCCTCCCCTCAATCGGCGCATACTTAGCCGTTTTAATCTAATCTTAAGACTTCGCCCCTGCCCAACCCAAGCCTTTTCATTTTGCTTCTTCAGGGGCAGCGTCAAACGGGTAACTTTTTGTCTCCCAAACCCAGGTTTAAAGTCTTTTGAAAAAAGAATAGTCTGTTGTTTATTTTGAACCCCGGGACCCCTAAAATTTTTCTTTCATTTATTTTATATAGTCGATTAAAACAGCAAAACTTTAAATTTTAAACTGGCGGGTCTTTTGTTAGTTTCCCTTGGAACTGAGAAATAGCATGAAAAACGCTTGCCTGAAACGTTTTTTTGGTCAATGTTTTTAAAAACAATCTCATTCAGTGCTCTTGAAAAACCTTTTTTCCCTGGGAGCATTCCCTTCAAAAAAATTTCCCATTTGGGCCTTCATATTTCTTACCCCTGCGGTCTTTTTTTCAAAAGGCCAACATTTTTATTTAAAAAAAAAAATACAACGGTTTAAATTTAAAGAATAAATATCAACGGTTTTTTTGTGCTTGGACTCAAAAAACTAAAGTAAAAACACCCTTCGGTGTTGTTACGGGTGAGCTGTTTAGAACAAGTTTTAAGTCTCTTTTATTTTTTTTAAGCCCCTTTTTTTTCTGCTCGGGGTCTGGCTGTTGAAAAAAACTTCCCCTCCCCCTTTCTTTGAAATAAATTTTTGGTCTTTTATACCCATCAAAATCGGCCTGTAAACGTTTAAAATTTTCATCCGTGATGTTTAGTCAAAAAGCGTTTTAAATTTATTGTAAATTTAAAAACGAACTAAGTTTGGGCCCGTTTTTAGTTAAACCCAAAGCTGTGTGCTTTTGGAGTTTAGTTTTTAATTTTTTTTCCAGCCGCATTTCAGCAAAATTTGAACATAGACCGAGATAAAGCCCAACCCCCCCTAGGGGGTAAAGCGGGGTGAAACCAACCCCTGTTTAAAGACCCCCACTTGCCCCTGCTGATAGGGGCTTATAGTCGAGGGTTCCATATTAACATAGAAACCCAGCTTTAAAGCAGCAGAATACCTTCTTTTGGTTTTGCTGAATTTTAAAAGGTTTTGGTCTATTTTTTGTTCCCATTTCCCGAAATGTTTGTTAATCAAAAGGTTTTTATGTTGGGGGCTTTACTATCTCTTTTTTTGGCGGGCTTTTGGGCCCCTTTGGGAAAAACCCCTAACAGACATTTTTTTTTTAAAAATAAAAAAAAATTTAGATAAATACACTTTCAAATCGCTCTTTTAATATTCAGCTGCGATCATATAATAAAAAAAAAAATTTACTTTAAAGGGGTTTATCGGTTTTCTTCTTCTTTTTCAATTTGAAGGGTTTTTTAAAACGTTCAAACCGTTTCCCGCTTCCTTTGCAACTGATTATCCTCTTTTGGGCCCTTTAGGTCCCCCAAAAAACCCTTTTATTTCGTTGTTAAAAAAACATCGAGTCTAAAACTGTAAGGTGTAGTCTTTAGACACAAGGTAAAAATTTTGGATTTCCCTACACCTCCCCCCCCAAAACAGTTTTTTTTTCATCAAAATCTGAAAAGGGTTTTAACCCGCTAGCGTAGATTTGGTTGGACCCCCTCAATCGAACTTTGTACTTTCGTTTTTTTTGGTTAAAAAACTTTTCCCCTTTCTTTTGAACGGTTCTTCTCTTCGCACAGCAAAAAAATTCCCTTTTAAAAGTGAATGGCTAAACGCAAAAAACAAAAAATTCCTTATAGGGGTCTGCCCTCCCCTTTTGGGATATGTTGAATGATGGGGCCACGTTTTCGTAATATTTTATTTAATTGTGATCAAAATTTGGGGGCCCCAACATTTTTGCAAAAAAAGGGTTGCTAAAAACCGAAACCCTCTACAGATGTCAGAAATGCTGTACTTTCCCTTCGGTGTTGAGATTTGATAACGCGTTTGTATTAAATTAAAAAGGGAATTAAATTAACAATCTTTTTTTTTAAACGCTCCTTAAAAGTACGGTCCCGCGCTTTTAACAACTCAAAATCGGGGGGAAAGGGAAAAAACGATTTCCAAAGAAAAATTTTTACAGTGAAATATTTTTAACCGTCTTTATATCTGGGGTGCCTATTCTATTTTTTTAGTGTTTTCTTCATTTTCTTTCCTTAAAAACCGCAAGATCACCCTTTCATTTCCCGGGTTACCCCAAGATCAGAATTTTTAAAAATATGTCGCATTATTTAAAAAAATTTTTTCTTCCCCTCAAGTTTTATAGAAATTTTTTTTAACAAATTGCCCGCCCCAGATTCTGGAAAACTGTCCTTTTGGGGGTCTGTTGCTGCTTCGAGTTCTATTTTAAAAGTAATTTCGCGCAGAGCCTGGCACAATCTTTTAATTCCCTCCTGGTCGGAAATTTGACAGAAAGTTTTGATCGCATCAATAGAAGAGGTTTATTTGGAACAATAATTTTCCCGGGTTTTTCCCTTCAGGGCCAGGGGGCTCTTTCGGGTTTTTCTATGGGGGTCAAGAATAAAGCCATAGGGAATTGTGGCATTTTTTAAAAAAAAAAAATTTAAAAAATTTAAATTTTTTTAAAAAACCCAGGGGCAGGCATTGAGGAGGTTAAAGTGTTTTAGATTCTGGAGCCAAACATAAAGGAAATGATCCTTTGGTACAACATGCCCCGGGGCCCTCTCTTCCCCCGGCGTAAATTAACAAAAAGAAAGGTCAGATCATTATACCAAAGTTTGGGGCCCAAAACCCCCAATTTTTAGACCCAAATTTGATTTTAAAGAAAAAAGAAAACCATTTTTTTGGGTGGGGAGCGCCCCAAGGAAACTTGTTAAACTTACAACTAAAAAAGACCCATCAAATTTTTAGCCGGGGTTTAAATTAGAAATAGACTTCCTGGACCCGTACAAAACCCCCGGGTTTTTTGTTGGGCCCAAAAATTTTAAGGGCGGGGGCATTTTTCAAAACCCTTCAAAAAACAACTGCAAGAACCCCCGACAGAAAACCCAAAAATGAAAAACAGGGAACTTAAAAAAATTAAAAATTAAATCAGCAGGTAAATTTAATTTAAATGAAATAGAAGCAAACCCCATTTTTTTCAGAAGAAACAGGGGTTAAAAGGGACTATAACAAATTTAAACCCAAACCCAATGCGGAACTAAGGGGCCCCTTGATCATGCTTTAAAAAACCATCAGAGGCGAATTAACAAACAATTTAGAAAAAAGGGGTAAACCCAAAAAGATGGCTAAAAAAAGAGAAAAAAAAAAAAACTCTTTTGGGGCCCTGATGACCCCCAAACTTGGGGCCCTGATATAAAAAAAGGGAAAAAACCCAAAGACAAAAATTCTTGAACAAAAAGGAGATCAGAAAAGACTAGAAGTGACGACTACAACCGAACCTATTAGAACCCCAAGTGAATAGAATAAAAAAAAAAATTTATCAAAAAAATTTTTAAATATGAAGACGCAACGTACAGAACGAAAAAGAAAATTGTTTAGGGGAGCAGGGAGTCACAAATTGGGAAGCGTTTAAACAGCCCTTTGGATTTGCAATTTAATACACTGGGGGGCTTTACAGGCGGGGGTGGTCAAAGTTCCCTTTCCCCCCGGGCCCCCATCGCCCCCCATCTCCGCCTGATAAAACATGGGTAAAAAAACAGTTGAACATCTTGCGAATTTTTAAAAAAATTAGCTGGTTAAAACCGTAAAAGCTTTAAACCCGGAATATTGGGGGGTATTGTCACTGGCTTTTGTTTTGGGAAGCAAAGTAGTTGGCCCTTTTTGGCCCACCCCTTTGGACATTATTCTTGAAAAAAGGGTTTGGGGTTTCTAAATTTTTAAGATAAAGACCCCCGTAATCCTATGCCAGTTAATCCCCAAAAACAAGCGCTGTCCTTTTTATTTTCATGGGGGTCGCCCAACGAGTCCGGGGAGCTTTTTTGAGTCTTCAATGGGGCCCTTTGGGGTTTGGACTTCGGGGGAAATTTGATGAATTATTCTTTGGGGGGCATCTTTTTTTTAGCTTGCAATATTACTGGCTCAGAATTTTTTGTTTTGTTTTGGCCGACCTTCTGTTCATTTTTCCCGCAACGAGAAATTTTATTGTTTTTTAGTTTATTATTGTTCCTACCCGGAGTCGAGGTCAGAAGGTAGCATGTATAAACCCCGGCCAAAAGCAAAGTCCCACTTTTGATCTTGCTTTTTGAAAACTTTTTTGGGACCTTTTAAACCCTTTAAGGGAAATTCCCAAAAGTAGAAATTTAAAGGCGTCCTCTAAAATTTTCTAAAATTTGTTTTTGTGCATCAAAGCCCCTGAAAGGGTCAGTTATGCTCGATCTTGCTTGCTTGTGAAACCCAGCAAACAACCAAAAAGTAAGTACAATAGAGTTTTATTGTTCTATTCCCCCCTAGTTAGGCCCTTAGAAGTGTCTAAATAAAGTTGTCCATGCGTTTTATGCTCTTTCTCTATGGACCCGAGGTGAACAGTTGTGCCTGAAGAGAAAGGTGTTAAAGGGGGTTCCAGTCATCTATACTTTTGTGCACGCCCCAATAATAAGGGGGGCCTAAACCCTGATTAAAATCAACTTTTGTCTAAAGTCTGTCTTTATGTTTAAAATTAATTTGTTACAGATTCTTTCAAAAACCTTCAGTCTATTCGGTTTCTAAAAGGGTTAAATGGGTTTTTTCATTTGGGAATGGTGCTTTCAGTTCCGTCAAAATACGTCTGGGGGAATAAAAAAAACGTTCCCCCGACCCCCACCAAAAAGGTTGGGTGATTTTTGTGCAAAACCGGGCACTTTCCCCAAACCCCTTGATGACAAACCAGCCCAAAGGGTTTTTAAAAACCGCCCTGATAAAAACCCACCCCCCCCTAAATTTTTTCCCCCACCCCTTTTTTTTTAAAAACGGTCCGTTTTTAATAGGAGGGGGTTTTTGGAAAATCTGCTTAATTGGGGTTTCTTACCTTTTTTGAAAGGTGTCAGTCTGGGTCACCCGAAATGTCGGGGGTGGTTTTTAAAATTTTTAAATTTTTAAGATTGTAGTGCGGCCCCCCCAGAATTTTTGCATTTAGGATATTTTTAATTTTCATCATTTTAATTTGTTTTTTAAAAAAAGTTTGTAACAATAACAACCCAAAACCGCCCTTTGGGTTTTTTAAAATGCCATTAAAAACGGGAAAGGGGGAACCAGAAAAGGTCGCGCTCCCTGAAATATTCTACAAAGTCCCTATGGGTTTTAAAATAAGTGAAAACAAAAAGAATAATAAAATTAAAAAAATTGAAATGCGGAACATTAGTTAGCCAGTTAAACCCTACCCGAAAGGTTATTACGGGTTTTGCTCCTAAAAGAAACAATAGTAACTTTTTACAGGGGTCTCAAATTAACAATGCAATCTGAAAACAATGTTGCCTTCAAAAACCCGAAAAAAAGAAAGGTAGGGGACCTTTTTTTAAAAAAGCAGCTAAAAAGTTAGGCTTTTCAATGCCAAACGACCCACTCCTAGTTTTTTGAAATTTTCTTTAAACAAAAATCTTATGAGGGAGAAAATCCGCTCGAACTTGCAAATTTCATTCATTACTCTATGTTCATTGGATGAGCAAAACAATGAGGAAAAATTAAAATGAAAGGGAAAGGGCCCCAAAAATGTTTAAAGAGCTCTTCCGTCAGGGAAAGCTGCATATTGTGATTTTGAAATTATACAATTCCCTAATTTAACCCTTTAAAAAGTTTTTGTTTTGGGAGGGTTGGATCATTTAATATAAAAAAACCCAAAAAAAAAAAGCGGGGAAAATTGTAAAAAGTGATAACTGCACATTGTTTTGGAAATAAAATAAAAAAGTTTTTCTAAAACATGTCGCGTGGGCCAGGGAAAAATCAGGAGTTACATTAGCGCCCGGAGGGTATAACTTTAGAATTTTAAAAAACCCTTTCAGACGTTGCGGGCCCCTTTAACAAACGGGAGATAGGGGCTTTTTAGGTTTTGATACACTAAAGATGGGGAATTTTAAACGCAAAGAGGTTTGGGGACAGCAAAAAGTTTCCTAAACTAGAAAAAAACTTTCGCAATCTAGAGGGAAAATAATTGGGGGCCAGTATGAAAATAAAAAAAGTTCGAAAAAACCCGACCTCAAATGGGACTTAAACCATATTTTGAATGGGAAATAAAATTTGAATTCAAAACCCATTTTAAATATTTTAGCCCTCAAAAAAGTTTTCCCAAAAAAACATTTAACTCTGGCCCCTTTCCCTGTAAGTCTTATGCCGGATACCAAAATCCCGAAAGAAATTGAAATAACGCCCCTATGGGAAAAAAAAAGTAAAACCCCCCACAGAAAAAAAACAGTTTAAAAAAAAACTTCCCACAAAATTTTCCCGTTCTTTTTCCCAAACAGAAAATTTTGGAGACACGTTCCCCCCCAATTAAAATTTTAAATTTTCTGGGCCTTTTAAAAGATTGGGGAGGGGGAAATTTTGGGGGTTTTGGAAAAAAAGGCCCCGGCCCCAAAAAGGGAAAATAAATTGCTGGCCCCCCCCAAAACCCCCAGGGTTAAACCCCCTTAACCCCCCTGTTGCCCCCGTTCCAAAAAATGGGAGGTTTTCAAACCCCGCCAACCTCTGTTGCTTTTTAAAAAATCAAGAATAAATTAAATCTTAAAAAAAGGGCCTCAAGGTTTTTTTTAAATGAAAAAATTTTAAGGGGAAAAATTTATTTTGGGTTAATTTTAAACCCTCCCAACCACACCCTAAAATTGCGATATACACCCCCTCGCATTCCTAATACACATTGTTAACTAGCAACTCCAAAAGCCTCCACCCCCCCCCCCCCCCCCCCCCCCCCCACCCCCGGTTCACTAACAGATAGTATTAACATTCTCGCGCTAGCTTACACGCGTGGGTCAATATTCGGGTGTGTGACTACGCCTGTGCAGCGTGGGAAAGAAAGACGGCTACATGCCAATGTGACCAAGTGCCAATGTGAGCAAGCATAGTTGTGACAAAAGTCGTTGTGACCACGTGTCGTTGTGACCACATGTCGTTGTGAGCAAGTACCATTGTTGCTTCATCCCGGTTTGCCTCTTTTAACTATTTGACAGCTATTTAGTGTCTCTTGAGTACCTGTATACCTTAGCTTGTCCAATGCAGATGACTAGTGGTCAGTGCCACTGAGTACTGGTCATTATGACGTAAATAGGAGATTTTAACTATTTAACAGCTAATTAGTGTCTCCTGAGTGCCTGTGTACCTTGTACAATGTAGATGACTGAGGGGGGGGGGGGGGGATCAGTTCCAACTAGGGGTGTAAATTCCAGCTAGTCCTGGAATGACCCCAGGGTAAAAACAGGCTAGCCCAGATTTACCCCAGGGTAAGTTCCAGAGGGGGGGGGGGCGGGGGGGGGGAAGAAATGGCTGTTACACCGGTAAGCCTGCACCCCATCGCGGAATGATGCTACAGATCGATACAGAGCGTCGGGCGCGTCTGTACGATTTCCATGCTAATCAGATCGGTGACAGTGTGTGTGTGTGGTGCGTGTGGTGTGTGTGTGTGTGTGTGTGTGTGTGTGTGTGGTGTGTGTGTGTTCGCTCACGCACAACGTGCGTGGGTCTGTGCGAGCTTACTTCCGTGTGTGTGTGTGTGTGTGTGTGTGTGTGTGTGTGTGTTCGCTCACGCACACGTGCGTGGGTCTGTGCGAGCTTACTTCCGTTGTGTGTGTGTGTGTGTGTGTGTGTGTGTGTGTGTGTTGTGTGTGTGTGTGTGTGTGTGTGTGTGTGTGTGTGTGTGTGTGTGTGTGTGTGTGTGTGTGTGTGAAAATCGAGTAAAGTCAAGTCGTATTCCTCATCGCCCAACTGGCCACGTATTGTCATATCAGAGCTGTCACTTCATTAAAAACACGCCTACGGATATGAAATACAGTCGAAGCCGCCTACAACGAAATGGGATGTAACGATCGCCGGATATAACGAAACAAAAAGGTTGGTCCCGGCAAAAATCCATCCTTACATTACTGAAAGTTCGTCAGATGTAACGGAGTCGGATGTAACAAAATGTCGCTCATAACGTATTGGTTTTGGGATCCCCAGCGGGCGATCATGTCGGTTATAACGAAGTCGCCACCTATTGCGAATCATGTGTTCGGCCCCGTAAAGAGTTCAAAGCCTGATATAATGAAGTGGTTACTTTTGTGTTCGGGAACCATTTCTCGGAAATAAATGTTTAGTTTGCAGTGATATGTATCGCTT
Source organism: Conus ventricosus (assembly GCA_018398815.1). Lineage (NCBI taxonomy): Eukaryota > Metazoa > Mollusca > Gastropoda > Neogastropoda > Conidae > Conus > Conus ventricosus. The sequence goes on along the minus strand of CM031597.1, from coordinate 135,736,946 downwards.
CATACGGTCGCTGTCTTTTCTAGGGATATGGAGGAGTGTCTGCATAGCACATGAAATGCAAACCTTTCTTTGCATTGCTTTAAGTAGTAACAACACGTTTAAACATGTGTTTGACTGGCTGCATATTCCTTTGTTTGTGTCATTTTCTTACACACCTTCACATAGGTAGATTGAAAGTACACAGTATTTTAACTGTATGTTTGTTGTATGGTAAACCTCACCTCTGTAATCCGTAAGTAATAAAATCGTGTTTTAATGTCTTGTAAAGCCAGTGCCTGTGATTGTCAAT
>CM031597.1:135730697-135732951 GCA_018398815.1 Conus ventricosus | reverse complement strand
CCTTTCTTTTGTAAAGAATTTGTTCAATTTTTTTAATCAGCTAATAATTATGTGCAACAAAATACACGACAGTCATACCAACGACAATAAACACGATTTCTTGCATCTTTTGTTTTTCTGATGGTTGATAAAAGTCACTGAATTTTGGTGTGGGCAATGTTTCGATTGGTTTGCCTGTTACAAGATAATATTTTTTTATTGCCTGGTCAACATTTTTAAATGTGTAAGCTGCATGTCCCTGTTTTTTCAGTGTGTTATTAATAAAATCTAACTGCTCAATTCTCTGCTTTCATAGCGATCTGTGCAGCTGCTAGTTGCTCTACAGCTTTGTTATGTCTTTTTCTCTCGCCGTCGTCCCGTAATTTACTAAACGCGTAATTACTTCCGTTTAAAAGCCAAGCGCATTCACCACAGCGCCGCCTATCATCATTACGAGTGAAGCCATTTTTTATAAATGTATTTTTTTTTACATATTAATACTGTCTGGAATTATTCCTTGCTTAACTAGAAAATCTTTCGTGGCAAACGAAGCTGCTATAACAGCAATCAGTTTTGCTGCATCCTCAAAGTCTAGTTTGCCAAGATCTGCTGGCTTTATTTTTAACAAGTTTTACCAAGCATTGTGTATCCTACACTTAGACCTCCAATAACAGCAGAATAGTATACAAGGTTGGCGACAGTTTTTTCGGTGCTCTTTTAAAAAAAATAAAATAATTATATTTAGTAATAAAACATGAACAGCGACGATCTGCTAAACATTCCTTGCGAACTTGTGATTACAAATGAACAAGTTGATGACCAAGCTATTATGCCAAAAAGGAAAGACTGTATTCTTTGGCAGCATGCGGAAAAACAAAACAGTTCCTCGGAAATGAATTCAGCATAGAACAAATTCAACAGATGTCGCCACAAGACATTTTAAAGTATCACAACAGGTATGAAGCGCAGCTGGGGTCTAGAATGGTGAAAAGCGTCGGGCAAACGGTTCTTAGTTTGTACACTAAACTAGTCAGTAGATTTGCTCCCATTGATTCTGAACAAGATTTTATGTATGATTTAACGCAGGATCCAGTTTTAACTAAGTCATTAGAGTCTCTAGGGTGTGATCTGTATTACAGATTTGGAACATTGTTATCGCCATTAATCATGGGATTAATTACTTTTAATCATATAGATTTTATTTCCCTTCAAAATGACCGAGCCAGAAAATCAGCAGAATCAGAAAACACTGAATCAGGTGAAAGTGGTCACTAAAACACCTCATCCTGGACGCATTGCGGCAGGAAAAAAATTAGCTGAGTGGAACAAACAAAAAAAATTAATGTTACAATCACAGAATATAACTCATAATGAAAACATAACGTCGCCAACAGTTGTTTCAATGACGGCTATAAAAACATCAGAACAAGTTGATTCAAGGGCACCAAAGCCTTCATGGAATATTGAACTTAAAACTGTTGTCATTTTTGGCGCCCTTGCTGCTGTTGGGGGCGGTTATTACGGTTATAAAAATATATAAACAGCAACACCAAGAACCAAAGTCCAAACAATCTCAACCACTAAATACAAAAGACGAACACAACAGCACGCCAGGAACGCCAACAACAAAAGATCATTTTGATCCATTTATAATGCAATAATATTTTAAGAACTTAAATTTAAATTTTTAATAAAACATGGCGGATTATTTGTTTAAAATGATGAAGTCAATAAATAAAGACATGGAGTCTATAAAAGACATTTCCATAGACCAGAATTGTAATCAATGCGGTTGCTTAGGATGTAAGAATTTCATTAAGATCTATGCTGACCGATCTTGCGCAGAGAACGCTGAGCAAGACATCCTCAACGATGACGCGTTTTTTGAGGCGTGTGTGTACTATATTAGACATCTACTATTTAAGATAAAAACATAGATTGTATTTTTTTTTGATAATTATAAGATAACTTGAATAAGAACTTGGTTGTACTTAGAGGATGACTAAGTAAGAACTTGAGTAAAAACTTGAGTAAGAACTTGTGGATGACTTGAGGATGACTTGAGGATGACTTGAGGACAACTTGAGGATGACTTGAGGACAACTTAAGTAAGAACTTGAAGATGACTTAAGGATGACTTAAGTAAGAACTTGTGGATGACTTGAGGATGACTTAAGGATGACTTAAGTAAGAACTTGTGGATGACTTGAGTAAGAACTTGTGGATGACTTGAGGATGACTTGAGGACAACTTAAGTAAGAACTTGTGGATGACT
>CM031597.1:135715697-135725697 GCA_018398815.1 Conus ventricosus | reverse complement strand
CAGACAGACAGGGATGGTCGTGAGCATTGATGTTTTACTTAGCACCTACAACATGTCCTTTTCATGGATGCCAGTTTCGTCCCAGATTTCTGGTGTACAGTTTCCAATGTGACTTTCAACAATGAACATTTCAACCATATTTTCTTCTAGGCTACTTCATGTCGCGCAAGACGCCACCATTCAAATCATTATTGACTGACTTGATGTTTAATGAATGACAGGCAAGACAGGTGTAGTGATTAGCTGTCACAGCAATGGACAGAGGCCAGAAACACAATTAGTGGGTTGATTCTATTTTCGAACGGTGTTAATTTTCGTACGGTTCCTTTCCATGTTTGTAGGAAATTCTCTTTCTCATTTTTGACCATATTGAGATCTATTTTTGGTACTAATCTGAATGCAATCTGAGAGAGAGAGAGAGAGAGAGAGAGAGAGAGAGAGAGAGAGAGAGAGAGAGAGAGAGGGAGATGTTTAATACTCTAAAATATGTTTTAGGTTGAGTCCTTGTGATATTATTAGTCCTTGTCATGCGCACATCATTTTAAAAACACCCACCTACCCACACACACACACCCACACGCGCGCACGCGCGCGCACGCTCGCACGCACGCACGCACGCACGCACACGCACATGCACACATACATGTATATTATGTATATCAATGTATATATATATGCAAACCAACATGCCAACACTTTCTGTAATTCATGGCGGACAAGTAGACTATAACAAATGTAACAATGAAGTGTTGAGGAGAGAGAGAGAGAGAGAGAGAGAGAGAGAGAGAGAGAAGAGAGAGAGAGAGAGAGAGAGAGAGAGAGAGAGAAGAGAGAGGAGCTCCCAGTATACTCATAAATCATTCTATTCGTGTCTCACATGTGTTCCATAGAGAGTCTGTGGAAGATGTGAGAAGAAAAAAGCGGACTTAACAATGAAGTGTTGAGGAGAGAGAGAGAGAGAGAGAGAGAGAGAGAGAGAGAGAGAGAGAGAGAGAGAGAGAGAGAGAGAGTTTTAAGGTTTATATTTATTTTCATTTAATTTCATTTAATTTCTAGCATTGGAGGATCAGCAACACTGATTTCACGCCCCACTTCCTTTGCTTCCTCGTCCTCTTCTGTCGCATTGATCCTCCTGATTTTTCATTTGCTTCATCGTCGTCGTCATCATCATCATCATCATCAGCAGCAGCAGCAGCAGCAGCAGCAGCAGATGCAGATGCAGCAGAAGCAGAAGCAGCAGCAACTGCAGCGGCGGCGGTGCCATCATTATCGTGATCATGAACAGGATTATCATGATCTTCTTCTTCTTCTTCTTCTTCTTCGTTTTCTGTTTCTTCTTCTTCTTCTCCTCCTCCTCCTTCTTCTTCTTCTTCTTCTTCTTCTTCTTCTTCTTCTTCTTCTTCTTCTTCTTCTCCTTCTTCTCCTCCTCCTCCTACTTCCTTCTTCTTCTTCTTTTTCCTTCTTCTTCTTCTTCTTTTCTTCTTCTTGTCCTCCTCCTCCTCCTGCTTCTTCTTCTTCTTCTTCTTCTTCTTCTTCTTCTTCTTCTTCAAATTCTCCTTCTTTCTTCTTCGTAGTCTTCGTAGTCTTCGTAGTCTTCTTCTTCTTCTTCTTCGTAGTAGTAGTAGTAGTAGTATTAGTAGTAGTAGTAGTAGTAGTAGTAGTAGTAGTAGTAGTAGTAGTAGTAGTAGTAGTAGTCTTCTTTGTAGTCTTCTTCGTAGTCTTCTTCTTCTTCTTAATACAGGGAAAGAATAAGTCTCGCTTAAACATAAATCTCACGTTCGTGTTCTCGTGATTTGAAGGCCGAAGTTGATCAATACCAATAACGTTTAATTCTCTTTGATGTAGAAAATGAGTGAAAATTGAGGCGCCGTGACACAGTGATTAACATCACGAATTCAAGACATGAGATCGAAGAATTGAATTCTGTCAACCGTGATTATTACTGTTGGAAGTTTCAGCAAGGACTGACAGTCATATTAAAAAAAATCCCGAATGAACTGCCAATGGAAGACAGGCCAAATATGTCACTTTCATCCATTCAAAGCGACAATCTCCGATGGTATTGTTCTCATTCCTGAACCTTAACGGAATGCTGGCCTCTATTTCTCCTGTGATGAATTTGAACCCGTAATGTGAACGAAAACCAGAGATTACAGACCTGTCAAAGATCATAGAAATGAATATCAAAGCATTACAATTACTACACGCATCCTCATGCCTTGTTATAAACGACCAAACGTTCGTGTCCAGTTTAGTGTTAGTGCTTGCACAGCTCTTATAGTGACAACAGTGTCGATTCTTCCTTCACATGTTATGAAGTCAGAATACTTTCTGTTTATAATTTGTTTTTGTTAGAAAGGTTTCAACCACGTGCTGAAGAATCCACATATCTTAGACCATATCGGAGGCAGTCTCGGGGGGGGGGGGGGGGGGGGGGGGGGGGGGGGGGGGGAGGTCTCTTTTGCTTCAGGCATTTACTGCACGTAAAAGATGCGACTAGTTTGCTGACTTTTTTTTTTCTCCGTAAACCCTGTTCAGCGTTTCTTGTACAAGGGTAAATCGTGATACTGCGTCAACAAATCCAGGTATCTGATGCATGTGAAGGTGTAACAACCTCGATTCTGTTGCTTGCTAATTGCAGTTTGTAGTAGCAGTAGTGGTAGTAGAAGTAGTGGTGGTGCTAGTAGTAGCAGCAGTTGTTGTTGTCGTCGTCGTTGTTGTTATAGTTGGTGTTGTCGTTGTCGCCGACATGGTGTGTGTGTGTGTGTGTGTGTGTGTGTGTGTGTGTGTGTGTGTGTGTGTGTGTGTGTGTGTGTGTGTGTGTGTGTGTGTGTGTAACTGGTGATTTGAAGCAAATACTAAGACACCAAATTCAAGCCAGGTTTAGGTGTTTAGATTTTTGTTGACGCTTTACCACAAGAAATTCTGTTTCTTCGAGTTCTCTTCACACAGCTCCGCTGCCGTCTCTGGGGTCACCCTCTGGGGTTCTGGACTTGGCTTCAGTCAGTATCAAGTCTTCAAGAGGCAACCCACGGATGGAGATACTTCACTGCTGCCAAGTCACTTATGTGATGTTCAGTGGCGCCCGTTCTGATCCACTGTAAGCAGGACACCACCTACTAAGCCCCCTACTGACGACAGTAACTCCGTAGTTTCGGAGTCTGCGTGAATGAGCTCTCCCTCCGGAAGGCGCCACCACGTCCGTCCAGTGTCAGTCCTCATGCTTTTGCCAATCCCGGTGACCCGACGGAATCAAACCAAAGTCATAAACGTGGAGAGGAATTCGAAACTGAGGTCTGCATGAGAGCAGGGCATAAAAGACACAGAATTTAAGATTCTTTTTTTTTAGATGCTGATTGATGAGAATGAGGATGATGAAAATGATGCTACGGATTTTCATTCCGGTCTGAGACTGCATGGCAGGGCTGTACTCTACGCTCATTTTCATGATGTAGCGTGATGTCAACCAGGCCCACATATACAGATACCTGCAGTGTTGGTGGGGAAATTAAAGCAACATTCTCAAAGACGCATTCATTTAATGGATACAACTCGACTGTGTGGTCCCAGTTTGTTTGTTTTTTTCAGTTGAGCCCATAAGAAACTCAAGTCTGGGTAGGAGCCGCTCGGTGCAGAAAAATCCCACATGGCTGTGATGGAAATTGGACCTACGACCTGTCAGCCAGAAGTCCGCGACACTAAAAATTTCGTCACGGCAGCTGGTGTGTGTTCTTTTGTTGTCGCAAAAGTATTTAACAAACGAGCCTGTGTAACATCAACATTCTGTTTCAAGCGTAATGTTGTTGTTGTTGTTGTGTGTGTGTGTGTGTGTGTGTGTGTGTGTGTGTGTGTGTGTGTGTGTGTGTGTGTGTGTGTGTGTGTGTGTGTGTGTGTGTGTTTTGTTTCTTTCCTTCTTTGATTTGTTTTGTTTTGCTCTTTCTTGATGCAGGAAAAGAAAAAAAGAATGCGATGGGGAACAAACCTAATCCGCGCTTGTGTGCCATTGCAAGTGTTAATTCTCTGCAAGTTTCATTGAGTGTTAGAAACTTTTGAAGAGTACAAGACAGTTCAGCTCTTATATGACAGTTCGGGGTACTTACAAAAAAAATCATGATAAGATTTTAAAAAACGTATATTTTGGGTTCATCAGTAATAGAAAAGCTCCAGAAACTCCACAGAGTTTTCCGGCTCTCCATCATACCCACTGGAAGGCTTTGATTGTTTCTGTGAAGTTCTCCAGACTTTCAACAATCCTTCTCCTTCAGCAGGGAGACACATTGGTTTACAATCTGAGAGAAGAGGAAGAAGAAGAAGAAGAAGAAGAAGAAGAAGAAGAAGAAGAAGAAGAAGAAGAAGAAAAAGGAAAAGAAGAAGAAGAAGAAGATCGAGAAGGAGAAGGAGGAGGAGGAGGAGGAGGAGCAGAAGAATAAAAAGGAGAAGAAGAAGAAGAAGAAGAAGAAGAAGAAGAAGAAGAAGAAGAAGAAGAAGACGAAGAAGAAGAAGAAGAAGAAAAAAAAAAAAAAAGAAGAAGAAGAAGAAGAAGAAGAAGAAGAAGAAGAAGAAGAAATAGAGACGGTGCTTAAAACTTATGTTGTTGAGCAGGACTGTGCACGCCTTCTCTCTCTCTCTCTCTCTCTCTCTCTCTCTCTCTCTCTCTCTCTCTCTCTCTCTCTCTCTCTCTCTCTGCCTTTCATGCTGTCCAGCACCAGGCGCGACACCAGGAGCAGGGTAGGATCTGCTTCTGCAGACCGGGCACAGGCGACCACCTCTTCCTCCTCGGCGCGGGATCCCCCTCAAGAAGAACCATCAAGAGCAGAGTTGATGGATGTTCTGCAGAACGTGCTGTCCACCATGAACTGTAAGTTTGACAATGTTGATCAGAAGTTTGACGATCTTGGAGAAAAGTGTTCGGCCCTGCAGTCTGATGTGAAAAATCTGAGAGATGAGGTGGCGGGTTTGAAAAGAGAAAATGAAGACTTGGCCAGTGCTAACGCTGATCTCCTGAGGAAAGTTGAGCAGTTAGAAAGAAAGACTGATGATTTAGAGGGGAGGTCAAAACGCAATAATCTGATTTTTTATGGCATACCTAGGGACCAGAACGAGACAAACGATGACTGTGAAGAGAAAGTGCATTCTATGTTGACTGATAAGCTTAACGTGACTAAGAAGATAGAGTTCGACAGGATTCACCGACTTAGTGCCAAACCTGACTCTCCATCATTGCTTGCTGCACCTTTTACAAGGATAAAGTTAACATCCTGAAAGGAAAGAAAAACCTGAAAGGCAGCATGTCTTTGTTGGAGAAGATTTCTCTTCCAAGGTCAGGGAGATCAGGCGTGGTCTTTCATCACACTTGAAAAAAGCAGAGCGGACGGGAAGAGAGCCACCATGATCTTTGATCATCTAGTGATCGACGGGAAATCATATTTCCTTGATGGACATGGAGGGCTCAAGGACTCAAGATAGGGGTTTGGCCGGCCAGTTTTTCTTCCTCATGCTGCATTAAAAGTAGGGGTCAGGAAAATACAAGAACACCGGTAATCTCGCCAACAGCAATAGGCAGGGACAGTGATGTTCATGTTGACAGTTGCCGGGTGAGTTGCAGTAACCAGCCAGAGCCAGTTGCGGATATCCGTGCGTGCATGAGGGAGAGAGCGAGGAAGGAAGGAGAGAGAGTGTACATATAATGAAAACAAACCTTCTTCTTTTTTGTTATGGAATGTTAATGGCATAAAGTCTAAACTTGCCGATCCAGATTTCTTCTCATTTCTTTTTAAGTTTGATTTCGTCTGTCTTGTTGAAACGTTTCTTGATGAGTGGAAGTTTGATAACCTATTTTCTGACTATTGATGTGTTTTGCAAACCTGCGGTCAAATTCAGTAGACAGGGGAGAGCATCAGGTGGAATTGTTTGTTTGATTAGGAAAGAGTTATCTCCCTTTGTAAAAGCTATTGATGTCAACCACTCCAATTTTTGTGTATTCATAATTGACAAAAAATTAATTGGAACAGACAAAGATGTTTTGTATTTTTGTTGCTACATTCATCCGGAAAATTCTCCTTTTTACACCTTTTTTGATGTTGAAAATGGAATCAGTTTACTTGAAGATTGTTTGATAGAATGTTTGTTAAGAAAAGATGTGTATGTCATAATTAATGGAGACTTGAATAGCAGAACATCCAATATTTCTCAGGATTTTTCGGGAAAAAACATTTTTGATAGACAATGTCATAGTCATTCTCTCAGTATAAATCGTAACTCTGAAGACTGTACATTAAATAATTATGAAAGCTGATGCTAAATGTATGCACTGCCTTTGATTTGTGTATTCTTAAATGGGGTATGTAATGGCGACCTGGAAGGACGCTACACATACATATCTGATTCTGGCTGCAGTGTCGATGATTACTTTATTATTTCAAGCGATCTTCTTGCTTTGGTATATGACTATGTAAATTTCAAGTTTTAGACCGCATAGACTCAGATCACATGCCTGTTTCTTTCATTGTTGTTCTTCCAAAGGAAAATGTTGTTGTCAATAATGAAAAGTAAATCATGTTATAGAGAAACTTGTATGGAATAATGATTGTGCTAATCGATTTCAAGAACTATTATGTAGCGTAGATGTTGTTAGAAAAATTGAAAATGCCATAAATATGATACAATCCGACGTAAATGAAGCTTTGAACATGTTTAATGAGTGTGTAAAGGAAAGTGCTAAGTGTATGAAGAAGCATATACGTGTCAATAGAAATCACAGATGTGATGATTGGTATGATAAAGAGTGCCGAATCAGTAAACTAAAAGCTAGACAATTATTAAGAATTAGCTGTCGTACTCATGATCCACAAGATAGAGTGGCTTATTGTATTGCAAGGCGAGAATACAAAAAGTTGTTAAAAGAAAGGAGAAAGAGTATAATAAGTTCTTAATAGATAAGTTGATTTCCTCAGTTAAATGCCAAAAAGACTTCTGGGAGACTGTTCGGAAAGTATCTTTCAAAAGAAAACAACCGAAGAATAAGATAACTAGCGATATTTGGTTTCATCATTTCCAAAATTTGTGTAGAACAGAATGTTAGTGACAGTGTTAATGAAGAAGTGGTGGATGCTGATGTAGATAGTTCATTTAATCGTCCAATATCCATAGAAGAGGTTACTTTAGCTATAGAAAACTAAAAAAATGGCAAGTCATCTGGCCCAGATGGTCTTATTGGAGAATTATTTAAACACGCAACACAGCAGGCTGTGCAATTTTTTCATAATTTATTTAATAAGTTATTTAATGAGGGCTTGTACCCTGATAATTGGTGTGAATCTATTATTTTGCCTATATTTAAAAAAGGAGATGTGGACAATCCCAATAATTATAGAGGAATTTCCCTTTGTGACATTAGCAGTAAACTATTGGAATGATTATTAATAGGAGAATACAAGAATGGGTTGATGAGAATAATATAACCGGTGAACAGCAAGCAGGATTCAAAAAGGGTTATTCGACCGTGGATCACATGTTTACTTTGTTGGCACTTATCCAAAGCAGTTTTCTCGTAATCGTAAGCTATATGTTGCTTTTATAGATTTCCAAAAGGCATTTGATTCAATCAATAGAAATATACTTTGGCCAATTCTACAAAAAAATGGTATATGCGGTAAACTCTATAGGTGTATTAAAAGCATGTATAATGTTGTTAGAGCTAGAGTCCGTTGTGGAGGTAAACTGACAGATTTTATTAACTGTACAGCTGGGGTCAGACAAGGAGATGCATGTAGTCCAGTTTTATTTTCTTTGTTTATAAATGAACTAGCTATAGAAGTTATCAATAATGGTAGACATGGTGCCTTGTTGTCTCTTGATACCTTAGAGTTGTTTATTCTATTATTAGCTGATGATATTATTTTGATATCAGAAACGCCTGTTGGTCTACAGATTCAGTTGAATAATTTACGACGTGCTGCTGGTACACTTCAATTAAAGTTAATATGTCAAAAAGTAATATCATTGTGTTTCGTAAGGGGGGCTATCTTGGTGCAAAGGAAAGATGGGTTTATGATGATGTTAATATGCCAGTTGTTAATGCATACAAGTATTTAGGTATAATGTTTTCCACGCGGTTGAGTTTCACAGGTGCTTGTAAAGATTTGGCAAGTAGGGCAAAGAATGCTTTACTATGTATTATGAAAAGGTTGTATGTTTGAATAATACATCCTTTAAGGTATTCATCAAGTTATTCGATACCCAAGTACAGCCCGTTGTACTTTACGGCTCTGAATTATGGGGCTTAGACAAAGCTGCAACTTGTTGCGAATCTGTTCATTTATTTGCTCTAAAAACGTTTCTTGGTGTAAACAGACGTACGCCGAATGATATGATATACGGAGAAACTAATCGCTACCCAATATTTGTTTTATCATGCTGTTAATTGCATTCGATATTGGCTTAAGTTATTGCAAATGTGTAACAATAGAATTCCAAGAAAAGCCTACAATACGCTTCTTGATATGGACTCTAAAGGTAAAAATAACTGGGCCTCCAAAGTTCGTATTTGTTTGACAGAATATGGGTTTGGATATGTCTGGTTAAATCAGGGAGTGGGAAATATCAAAGCATTTATAAGTATTTTCAGACAATGATTAATAGATTGTACATGGCAAAAATGGTCTGACCATATTCACAATAGTGATAGATTTAGTTTCTATACCAATGTTTGCAGTGTGCATGATTTGAAACCATATTTGACAGCTGATATTGATAGACATTTACAGTATGTTACAACACGGTTTCGATTAGGAATATCAGATTAAAAGTGCACCTTTATAGATACAGAATGGCTAACAACGAGGATCTGATTTGTCCATTATGTAAAGTAGCACAAGAAGATGAAATACATTTTGTTCTTTGCTGTCCAGTTCTTAATGGTATTCGTGAAAAGTTCATCAAACCTAAGTATTATAGTCAACCGTGTTTATTTAAATTGTGTTTATTAATGTCTTCTCAATCAGTTGAGTTATTAGAGGTCTTTCAATGTTTCTTTCAAAAGCATACAAGTTCAGAGAAACTGCCACATCTTAAGGAATTTTGTTTGTATCACCATTGTTATGTCTTTGTTAAGTCTTAACTAGCGCTGCTTCAATGCTCTTTTGTTGTTTACATTCCCCTCATAAGGGGCCTTGGCCTAAATGAAATTAAACGGGATTCTGAATTCCGAATCCGAATCACTCACTCACTCTCTCTCTCTGCCTTTCTATTTGTCTTTTTGTCTGTCTGTCTATCTGTCACACACACACACACACACACACACACACACACACACACACACACACACACACACACACACACACACACACAACGTGCGGCCGCGAGCTGGCGCGCACCCCTGCACGCAAGCACGTACGCAAGCATACTTGCACGCATGCACAGAGAGAGAGAGAGATGAGAGGGGGGGGGGGGGGGAGCGCAGGCGCCCTTTTAAAAAAAATGTTTGTTTATGGCTAAAGCTGTCTTTCCAAAAACAAAATGGGCGATCCAGGGATATCAGAGGAAAGAGCAACTTCCCGTTTTTTCCTCACTCTCATCTTTTGCGTTGATTTTATTCAATAATATCAATTGATGTCATTAAAGCAAATCTACTTTTACATCTTACATCCATTGAGAATATTGACTCACATGGAACTTTCTTGTACTCTCTCTCTCTCTCTCTCTCTCTCTCTCTCTCTCTCTCTCTCTCTCTCTCTCTCTCTCTCTCTCTCTCTCTCTCTCTCTCTGTGTGTCCCTTAGTGGGGCGAGGGCCGGATGAAAAAAAGCATGTGTTTGCTTATCTGTTACCCTTGGAAATAAAGATTATCATCATCTGTATGTATGTATGTATAGAAAGATGGGTACATAGAGAGACCGAAGAATGCGTCTTTTTGCAATTTTCTTTTTTTTTTTTTGAGAAGTTTCAGTTGGCATAACTTCATGTAAACTTTGAGGCAGAATGCCTACATTTGCACGCGCTTTG
>CM031597.1:135705595-135708224 GCA_018398815.1 Conus ventricosus | reverse complement strand
TAATTAAGAATTGCCGTTACGAATAATCAAACTATGTCAAAAGCTAAACACTTGCAAAATGACCTAAAATTAAACTACGTCATCAGCCATCATTAACTCATATCAATTGTAAACATAGATTCCTCTGAAAAAGGGAAAAAAAACACACAAAAAAAAACAAAAAAAACCCACCATCCGGGGAACATCCTCGAACAAAATTTTCGGGGAAATAGCGGTGAAATCTTTGTGTCTTTGACAACTCACCCTCGGAAATTGATGTTTGTATGACCAGTTTATCAACGAGTGCCCATTGAGCCTTTTTGACGAAAAATGAAAAAAATAATAAAACCAGTATAGTTCAAACAATTTTTCAACTTCATGAATTAAGTTTTAAACCCCGGGCAGATTTGACAACTTTTTTTTTTTGGGTGTGTGAGTTTGCACTCTCTTTTCTTCACAGAATCTGCGACCCCTTTTGGGTTTTTGGGTTAAGGGCCGGGGAATGCAATGGATTCTTTTATTCCCCTTTGGGGGGGGCATTATTGGTGGGAAACGGAGGCGAACAAAAATAGGGGGGGGGAAAAGCAAGCATGCATCTCATCCCACAACAAGTATCACCGCCTACGTCGAAAAAAGTAATGCAGCACTAAACCCAAATGTACCCCAAAGGGATTAAATGCATCCCCCTCCACTTTGTCTCCCCCTTCCCCTTCGTTTATCCCCCCCTTCCCCTACTTTACGGCATAAATTTTAAAAACTTCCCACCAAGGGGGGTCAGGGGGGGGCAATCACGCCTGGGGGTGCCCTGTGTTCAATAAAAGGGTTTTCAGCGGGTCCAGGGTTCTATACAAAACCCCGGGGCGGCGTGCCTGCATTCAGGGGTTAGTACGTTTTTACCGGGACGTAAAAGTCCGTTTTTTTTTCCCTTCTCACTTTTCCCACAGACTCCTAGGAACACATTGAGCCGAATAAATGATTTTGATTTATACGGGGAGCCCCTTCTCTCTCTTCTTCTCTCCCCCTCTCTCTCTCTCTCTCTCTCTCTCTCTCTCCTCTCTCTCTCCTCTCTCTCCTTCTCTCTCTCTCTCTCTATGGGGATAATCCCCTACGAAAGGGGAAAAAAAAAGTAATGAAGGGAACAAAGTGCAAAAGGGTTTTTTTGTAAGTTTTATGTTACTTTCTAAGACTTTTACATTACTTTTTTATAGCAAAAATGTATGTGAGGGAAATAAAGGGTTTTTTTTTTTTTCAATCTACGGCAAAATTAAAAGAAAAGGGACAAAAACCCCGAGACATAATAAGGAAAGAAATATTTTCATAAATTTTTCCGGGGTTTCCACACATTTTTTTCCCCGCTCTGGAACATGTTTTAGGGGGAAAAAATAAAAACGCGCTAATCTTTAGAGAGGGAAAATTTTGCCTTAAATCCTTTTTAAATTGTGTACACTTAGCTCGCCCTCGCCAGGGGTCTTGTCAAGGCTAAAGACGCGACGTTTTAATAAAAACAAACAATCTTTTAAAGCCGTTTACAAGCATATACACCAGAAAAAAAACTTTATACAAAAAGATTTGAAAACCGTTAACATAGGAAAAAGAATCATATTTTGGGTATTTTCCCATTTGAATGACAAATCGATCTGAAATCAAATCCCTCGAAAAGGGGACTAAAAAGGATCGGGGAACCCGGGCCTCCTGGCCCCCTGCACACGTTAAAGAACCCCCCCGTTTTTAAAATCGAAAAGAGCAGGGGGGGTTTCCCCCCCCCGGGGAAAAAAGGTAATGTGAAATACCGCTGGGTATCTTTTCAAGCCCCAAAAATTGTCTTATTGTTTCTTCCCCGTGTACCGATGGGAAAACGAGGGAAAGTAAAACGGCATGATCCTATGTGGAAATGGGAAAAAAAAAATGAGAAAAATTAAAATAAGTGACTGTATTTTTTAATGGTACGGGAAAACCCACCAATGAGCGCCGTATGCTTCTTTGGCCGGGGTCACCTGGTAGGCAGCCCCGTGAGTGGGTGAGTAGTGTGTTTATTGTAAAGCCTGACTTGGGCTTACGAGGGTGGGCGCTGTTTAAATACCCAATATACTATACTCTAACTACTAATATACTATTTATACTACTACTACTACTAACTAATAATGATAATAATTACTATCATTTCCTTACAAGCTAGACTCTGATTTTATTCTAATCAATCAATTAATCAATCAATCAATCAATCAATCAATCAATCAATCAATCAATCAATCAATCATATCATATCAATAGAAAGACAAATCAGTGATCAGTAATTAATCAGTTTAATGTTACAGTATTCATCATTTTCTTTTTTAATTTTCCTATTACAGATTAGTGATGCGACACCTACACATCTAATGCCTGGAATTATAAACACTGACAATGTAAGAGAAAGCAACAAAAGCAACAACAATACCAACAACATATCTAGAGCAAATGACATCAATTTAGAGAGGAAGGGTACATTGTTATGGGTTCTTTAAAGAGAACCACTTGATTAAAAAAAAAAAGTTTTGAAAATGCTTTTCGGTGGCTTTCTTGCCATAAGAGTCATTGTTTTATGACTTTTTACTTTCGGTGGCTTTCCTGTAATAAGTCATTGTCTTTATGACTTCTTACTTTTGTTCTT